>CM067487.1:2430135-2453677 GCA_034552555.1 Semaprochilodus insignis | reverse complement strand
TGTATTTCTCTGAGTAAAGTTCTAGGAGTAAACCCCTTACTGCTGAGAGAGCTGGATCTGAGTGGGAAAATACAAGGAGATTCAGAAATGAAGAGGATCTCTGATCTACTGGGGGATCTGCACTGCAGAATTCAGATACTGACGTATGTATTTCATTATATTTGGATTTTAATGTACTGTTTTAAAAATAAATATGTTAAATTAGTATTGTACATCAGTATAGTATAAATACTTCATACTCTGCTGTAGTGTATTTTATTGTACATCCTTTTTTAACTCTATTGTCTTTTTTTCCCACAATCTTTCTCTGTCTCTCTCTCTGTGTCCACAGACTGAATAAGAACAGTATTACAGAGGAAGGCTGTGCTGCCCTATCATCAGCTATTGGTTTAAATCCTTCACACCTGATAGAGCTGGATCTGAGTGAGAATAAACTAGGAAACTCTGGAGTGAAGCAGATCTGTTCTCTACTGAACAATCAGAACTGTGAACTGCAGAGATTGGGGTGAGTTCTAGTAATTTAATTTTTAAAATAAAATCACAAACACACTTGTTACAGATTTTGTTTGCAAAATACAAATGAAAGCACTTATTTATGAACACTGACTATTTAAAAGTTTAATCATGCTGTTTTAATATAAATAATCTCTACTCAGGCTTTCATTCTGCAACATATCAGAGAAGGGATATGATGCTCTGGCTTCAGCTCTCAAATCAAACCTCTACTCCCACTTGACAGAGCTGGATCTCAGAGGGAATGATCCTGGAAATACAGGAGTCAAGAAGCTCACAGATGTATTTGCTGACTCGAGTAAAAGACTGAGGTGATGTAATAAAATATAACTACTTGGGCATTTAAAATATTTCATTGATGATGAACTAAACTAGGTAATGAACCAGTTCAGTTTCAGTTAGAAACTCTACACCAAAAACTATAATAGAGGTGGGCAGCATGCTATAACAGATACAGCCTGTAACTGATTATTATTACTCCAACATTCTGGTGTAGAAGATTCCTAATGTTTCTCATTATGCAGTTATTAATGTGGTTATGTGTCTTCTGTTTACAGACTGTTGAAGAGTGATGATGCAGTGAAAGCCTGTGAACTTCTCCAGACACGTCTGTGTAGAAACCCCTTACTGCAGAGAGAGTTAGATCTGAGTCAGATTAAACCATCTCATAGTGAAGTGAAGCAGCTGTGTGCTTTACTGGAGGATCCACACTGCAGACTAGAGAAACTTACGTAAGCAGTTAAATTCATTATTTACATTTCGACTGATTTTCTAGCTGAACACTGTCTTAGATGGGAATCAGGGTCCGTTTAGTTTTACTGGATCCTAAAGGATCCTAAATGATCAAGGAAATTAGATTTTTGGGTAAGTCATTTCTTCTACAACAGATTCCGGAAATAAGCTTGTTCTGAACTCCAATACAATCAATCTACACATTCTGTCCTGATAAAACACTTATTACCCCCCACAAAATGTGTAGCACCAAGAATTCAATCGAACAACACAGGTTCCCTTACACACAAATATCAGCAGGAGCTGAGTCCAACGAGAAACTAAGGCAAACTTAGACTTTACGATAAACATACAAAAGCATAAAACACGAGTGAATACTGACGCTACTTTTGAAAGATGGAGGCAGGTTAGAGCTCAGAAGCGCTTTAATACGGATACGGAGTTGGCTAAGTTTCTCCTCCACAGGTAAACAGATAAACGTTAAGTTTCAGCTATGCTTAGCTAACCTTATCTAATTCATCACTGCTCCTCATAGGGATGGACATTTTAAGGCATTTCAACATTCGCAGTCATACTCTGTGCTCCATAACACAGTTGTTGAAGTGAAACCCATGCTAACTCTTAAAACTTGTGCCAGCTAGCGCCATCATGCTAACAAGCTAGCGTCCACGTCTGATGAGAGTAACTGCTACTAGTCACACTGGAGAAGCAGACAATATCTCAGCAGACACCAGCATAACAGAACACAACAGACACCGCAGGTCTGACTCTACGTTTATGAACATGGTTACTCTGTACTGTAAAAGAATTCTGATGTCCAAACAAACGTTACTCATGTCCATCCCCAGCTGTTAGCAACTTTTCTTAGCTAATAGAAACTATACTGTTTTAGAGGAGCTAGCCAACTTAGAGTTAGAGCTGTGTGACTGCATCGATGGAGGTGGCCAATGAATAGCAGCATGGTTTGTTGCACATGTGGTCAAAGCAGAGGTGGTCAGTGTTGTAGAATAAGCAGGCAGCAGTGTAACGTGGATGAGTCACTGTAGTTTAGAAGGTCTAAAAGCTGAGCCAACAGGACACAACTGAAGTGTCTTCAAGCAAGGCACCTAACCCCCAACTGCTCCCTGGGCACCATGGATAGGGCTGACCACCGCTCCGGGCAAATGTGCTCACTGCCCCTAGTGTGTGTTCACTAGTATGTGTGTATGTGGGTGTTTCACTTCACAAATTCCTCTGTGTGCAAGCACAATTCTCAAATAGTTCTAAGCTTAGAATAAATCCACAGGGGCCTAAACCAGTGTCTTTTTCGTCCACCTAAAGGTTTTCCATGGTTGGTCAAAGTATTATTATTTTTTCGCAGCATAGGCTGCATGAATGATCATATGTAAAAAAGGAAATAAATTGGTGTAAGATTTTAAATGTAGCTGAGTCCCTCTGTTTGTCTCCCTGTCCAGGCTGTACAAATCAGGCAGTATTAAAGAAAGAGACTGTGCTGATCTGGTTTGTGCTCTGACTGTAAACCCCTCACACCTGAGAGAGCTGGATCTGAATCAGAATAAACTAGATAAATCCGGAGTACAGAAGCTCTGCACTCTACTGCAGTATCCTCACTGTAAACTGGAGAAACTGAAGTGAGTAATACTGTCTACATAAAGGGATAATTATGTGTTTTTACAGCAGCAGTTATATGTTATAGCTGAGTACCACATTGGTATTTTCAATAATTTAGTAATTGAGTATGTTGAGCTGATTTATTTATTAACATGCACTATGATTAAAAAATATATTTTATGGTGCTAAAAATGTAGTTATTATTGGGTAGATTACTCTTTGATCTTATTGTGTAATTTAATAAAAATGTATCAAACCTATTAAGATTTCATGTGTAATATTTACTAAATATAGAGGTAATGTTCTGGAGGATCTGTTTATTATATATTGTAATTTATTCTACACCATTTTTAGTTTCACTTCATTATTATATGCAAAAATGAACCTTCTCTTTTTTCTCTCTCGCTTACAGACTAGTTAAGACTTTTACAGATAAATCTTATTTTGTTCTGGGCGCTGCTCTTTCTAAAAATCCATCATATATCAGAGAGCTGGATCTGAGTGAGAATGAATTAGGAGCTGCAGGAGTGAAGGAGCTCTGTACACTACTGAAGAATAAGAACTGTAAACTACGGAAACTACTGTAAGTAACTCTCATCTAATAAAACATTCAGATCAGAGCTTTACACTCACCACAAACAAACACAGGGTTTCATTTTCTGTGAATGAGAGATGTAGCATAATAATAATAATAATAATAATAATAATAAAACTCAAGATCTTCATGATTATAACACATGATCAGCTGTGTGATTGTGTGATGAGATTAAACATGGTGTATGGTTTTTGTGGTGTTCTGTGGTAATAGTATAAATACTCTGTTTACAGGCTTAATAACTGCAGTATAGAAGAGGAAGGCTGTGCTGATCTGACTTCAGCTCTAACCTCAAACCCCTCACACCTGAGAGAGCTGGATCTGTATGGGAATAAACTCGGAGCTTCAGTGAAAGCCCTCTCTGCCCTGCTGGAGAAATCAGGATGCAAACTGCAGTAAGTAAATTTAGCACATTAATGAAGAAATACGTTTATAAAAATAACCCGTAAAATGAGTATATATATATATATATTGCATTTTATCAATGCAGCAATAATATGGTGCTTATTCATATTTATAAGCTGTGGCCATTATACACATACAGTCAGTCATAATAGCACCCTCAATAGCTCCCTTGATAAAAATGAATAAAAAGGTAAAGAAAATGTTTTTGTGGTTAATTAGCTCAATTTTGCATTAAAATGTATGAATAGGCTAACCTTTACTGGTGTTAAGAAACAAAAACTCTATAACTCAACAAAATAGTACAATTATTAGCATCCCTAATGGTTATGGGTCATGGGCATGATCTTATATATGTATACATGGAGTGAGTTTGACCATTGTTACAGAAAGCAATGATGTGATGTAAGATGGCATGTGGCCAGTGAGTGCTGTAGAAATACACAGAAGCCAGTGCCACAATAACTATACTAACTACACAATAACAATAACTGAAGAGTAAGACCAGAGCTGTGGGGAACCTGTTTGGAGGAAAGTTTATTTTACCCCTTATAATACAGCATGCAGGGATGTGGTGGTCTATGGGAATAAACCTCAGAGCCAAGGGAAATATTAAAATGAAGGGCTTCTATAACATTTCCTCTAGTATGTATTAGTTTCTCTGAGTAATCATAAAGAAAACAGTGCTTAACTAAGTTGAGTAGTTCATTAAGTAGTTCAAGAAAGCTGCTAAAAACTACTTGTGTTAGACATTAAATATCACTGAGGCCGAACATTCTACTCACTTATGAATGGCTGGATCTACTTCTACTCTTTCCATTATTCTTTATTCTTTATTACTCTTTATTCTAAACTTTTATCCCCTCTGTTGTCAATCTCACAATTGGCCATCAGATAACCTTTTAATTGCTTATATCCTTATATATATTGTATATTCGTTGGACCACCTTCAGCTTTGATCACAGCACGCATTCGCTGTGGCATCGTTTCTACAAGCTTCTGCAATGTCACAACATTTATTCTGTCCAGAGCTGCATTAATTTTTCCCTAAGATCTTGTATTGATGAGGGGACATTTGGACCACTGCACAAAGTCTTCTGCAGCACATTCCAAAGATTCTCAATGGGCTTCAGGTCTGGACTCTGTGGTGGCCCTTCTGAAACAGATCTTTTCCACCGCCACAGGACGTGTCTTTTAGAGACCGCATCAGTTAGGGTTAAATAACTGGTTGCCAGTTGAAACATAATCACTCATGCAGTAATTATCCAGTAGGAGGCCCTTACCTATTTGCTTAGTTAAATCCAGGTGGTGACCTTTTTTTTTGGCCAGGCAGTGTATATAGAAAGTGTTCTATCAATGCAGCAGTTCTATTGTGCTTGTTGACAAGTTATTATAATTATGTGGCTTTTGTACAATACTGTCAGTCAAAATTATTAGCACCCTTGATAAAATTGGGTAAAAGGTCAAGAAAAATGTCATAGTAATAGTAAATTACTTCCTGTTTCACTTTGATATAGATCTGTTCCTTTCACTTCGTCAACATGGGAAAGAAACTAAAGTGTTTTCTTAAATTAGACAATGGTTATAAAAATAAGTACATAAGCATGTACAAAAATTAAGGAACTGAAAGTAAAACTTTTATAATAAAAAAGTCTAAACTAAAGCAAAGGAAAGAAAATAAGACCAAAGCTTATTAAAGCAGTGCACAAAAATAAAGATATAAGAATATTTAAGACAAAAACGTTTAACAAAGCCAAGCAATTAAAAAAAAAAATAAATAAAGATATTAATCAGATTAATGATAACAATAAATAGGATATGGTTAGACACAAGAGCGCCACTACAGAGTTTCATGGATAGTGTGGCTAAGCCAGCACAAGGGAGTTCAGGGGCATGGACCCACAGGAGAATTTAATGGCCCCAAAATGATCATCATCAATGTTTAGGGTAACAACAACTAGAAAGCAGTGCTATCTGCTCTATGTTTTGAAAAAGCTGCAGATATTGATCACAGACCAGTTCAGTCTCAGTCTGGTGCAATCAGAAAGAGTGTGATTTTGCTCTGCAGGTATGTTTAATAGGTTAGGTGTCATGGTAACAAATAATATATTCTGTCATTTCCATTTAATTAAATTGAGTATTAATTTTATTTAACAGCTAAAACAACTCTTACTTACATTCTCCTCCATCACTAACCTCCATCAGATCTGCTTCTTCAGTCCTGTCAGTCTTCTTCAGCTTTTTTCTCTCCCTCTTTCTCCTCTGTCACTAACCTCCATCAGATCTGCTCCTTCAGTCCCTTCAGTCTGGTTCAGCTTCTTTCACTTCCTCTCTTTGTTCTCCATCACTAACCTCCATCATTTTCTCTTTTTTGTTGTGAGACTAAGCTAATTAACCATGAAGGACTTTTACATTTGGAACATTTGGAACATCTTTACTTATGGTGTACATATGGTGTCCATTTACTGTATAGTAATATTAATTTGGAGGTAGAATAGTATTGCCTAATAATCTAATCTTCTCCATAACCAAATTCCATTTGCTGGGTAACGTGAGTATTAATTCTTCTCTAATTTTGTGCACACAGAATGGACTCTGCTGTATTAGAACGCTCAGCCTCACTTTTTAAATGGCCGTGGGGAAAATCAGACACAGAAACACAGAAAATGAACCAAACTACAGAGGACTCGAAAGAAGTGGATCATGGTGAGCAGAAAATGGACAAGAATGCAGAAGGCCAGGACGGCAAATTACAAAACAAGAAAAACAGTAAAAAAGGTCAGGATACCTGAGGAGAACATCATATCTTACCCACCTTCAGTTTTTGCACTTTGCTGCAAATATTCATATTTTTTCAGGACCTATTTTGAATATGAAATTAGATGACCCAAGTCTATAAGGTCATATCTTCACTGTGACTGAGGAATGTTAGTGAATGTAGAAAGACACAAAGGCACCATCAGTGCTCCACAGATACAGCATTTCCACTGTGTTTGAAGTTAAATCAGCTGCATTCACTTCTGTTTTTCACTGTTTGTCATGACAGTGCCTGAAAACTAAAATTTGGCTATTGTAGCTTAGTGTTTGAGTGCTGTGGTACACTATAATCACTTATAACATAGAATGCTCTAGAATGTAAACTTCTTAGTACTCTCCTTTCTCTCTGTCACATAATACTGAAGCCACAACATCAGCAGAGGCCAGCTTGGTTCTCCCAGTAATTTACTTCTGGAGAGCAGCTGAAACATGCAAACGAAAGCAGCATATAATATATCAGACTATGAAATGTCTTTATAAGCTCCTGCATTTGTCTTGCCTTTTATTTTGTCCTTCCTAGTGTCCACTAATGACACACATGTGCTTTTATGTAACAATATTAGTCAGAATTCAAATGTTTATTACCCAATGTTTGTTATTCAAAACTGTCCAGGCTGAAACACTCCCTGTAACTTCATACCTGAGTGGGTGGGTCTAAATTGACATAGTCTAAAATAGGTGTATATATGTAAATGTTTTGGTTTGTGTGACATCACAGAAACAATGAACACAAATGTTTTTGCAGTTTAGTGTCAATATGAACATATGTGTCCCAAGACAGAATGGTATGTTTTAAAATGTTAACATTATCTACGCACACAATGTTTTTCTGTTCCACAATTCATGTTACCACAGCCTAATATCTGTGTAAATGTCTGTTTTTATTCCGAGAAGGAAGATTTGGGTATGTGTCAAATAATTTATTGCCTTGACAAAGATTATTGTCATTGTTAATCAATAAATTTCACATTGCTGTCGTGTTGCGTTCTGTTTTTAAGTCTGTTTTATGTCATGCAGGAACATGATAGTTTATGCTACAGGTTTCCAGATCTGGCCCTGTATCCAGTTGAACCATCTGGATGTAAGTCTGGTCCTACGTTGGGGTGTAAAGTAAACTCTTGGGCTGAGAGTAGTTAGTTTAACACTAGTGACACACAGAGCACCTCACATAACGATTTCAGTTGTTCTATTCTGTATGGAGAGAAAATTCTCAGCCTTTTCCCTACAGCTCAAGTGCCCTGATGGTTCAAATGAGTTATATAATTATATGTTATTCAATTAGATTAGACTCAGCTTTGTCATTGTGCAGAGTACAGGTACAGAGCCAATGAAATGCAGTTAGCATCCAACCAGAAGTGCAAAATACAGTATTATTTACGTATAAAGTCGGGTAAAGTAACCATGACAAGTGATGCAAAGGTTACAGTGTGTACAGTTATGGAAAGTGGAGTGGTAGAAAATACAGATGTTAATATAAATCTAATATACATATGTAGAGAGTGAGTGGAAGGAGGTTGTATGTACCGTGAGAGAACATATGCAAAAAATGGTAAGTATGCAGAGTAAAGACACATGACAGTGAGTCCAGTAACTGTGCAGATAAGAATAGGGCAGTAACAGACTCTTCAATTATGAATAGTGCATAGAGGAATAAAGTACAGTTCAGTGCAGTGATGCAGTTAAAGTGATGGTGTGGAGTTCAGCAGTGTCGCAGCCTCAAGAAAGAAGCTCCTCGTGAGCCTGCTGGTGATGGAGCGGTGGCTCCTATATCACCTGGCAGATGGAAGGAGGTTAAAAAGTCTGTGATTAGGATGAGAAATGTCCTTGATGATGTTTCTCGTCTTGCCCAGACAGCGTTTATGGTATATGATCTTAATGGTGGGTAACTGGATGATGCGTTGGGCAGTTTTCACCACCTGCTGGAGCACTTTGCGGTCAGGTGTCTTAAATATTATACGCTTTTCATGGGATACAGTATAAATATTGTTACAATGTAAAGTAGTCAGTGTACAGCTTGTATAACAGTGTAAATTTGCTGTGCCCTCAAAATAACACACAGCCATTAATGTCTAAACCACTGGCAACAAAAGTGAGTACACCCCTAAATGAAAATGGCCAAATTGTGCCCAATTAGTCATTTTCCCTCTTCAGTGTCATGTGACTCGTTAGTGTCACAAGGTCTCAGGTGTGCAAGGGGAGCAGGTGTGTTAAATTTGGTGTTCCTGCTCTCTCGTACTGGTCACTGGAAGTTCAACATGGCACCTTGTGGTAAAGAACTCTCTGAGGATCTGAAAAAAAAAAGTGTTGCCTTGAGATGATAGTAACAACACCTAGTTTGCAGATGTATAGAAGAGTAGGAGAGGCATTTCATCACCTCCTGAACACTGTATCAGTATGGAAGTTCTGTACCATATGGTTGCCATTGAATTCAGTCTCAACGCTCTTCAGCACACACCTGAGAACAAAGCTTGGAGCCTTTTCCCTTTAATCTAGAACTCAGCGTGCGATGGTTTCTGTTTAAGAGGTAGTTTATTTCCTAACAGAGGTGTTTTATTCTGATGTCTGGTTTGGTCAACTGGAGTCACTAAGTCATGACAATAATAAGCTGACTCTTAAATAACAACATCAGACACTGGGTGTGATCCAATTGGACAGTCGCCACCCTGCACAGAGTCAGAAACTGACAATGTCTGTGTGTGTCTCACCACAAGCAGTTCAATGCATGAATGTCCTGACATGTTGTGCAACTTGAAACTTTTATTGATCAATATGGGACGCCACTATAAGAGGCAGGTTGCTACCCTGTTAAACTACTGTTAAACTATTGAGTTCTCTTTTTAAGCAGATCATGTATACAAACAGATATTAAACATATCAAAAGGTTGCTGCATAATTCACAGTTTAACAGTGAATGCCTTTTATTTGAACTGGGGGGCTTACAAAATGGTGATTATACAAGCTGTTTATATCATTAATGTTTATTTAGTTGTGTAAAACCTCTTTTGTCTCTCTGCCCACTCAGACATTCCAGAGACCTGGATGTTATATGGGTTCCATGTGGTGATGGAGAATAAAGAGGGTGTGTACGTGACCCATGCTTCCACACATGCTCTCAAATCCAATCTCACTACAGTCTTCCTCCCACTCGTCTACATCATCGTCTTCATTGTGGGGTTGCCCACTAACGCCGTGGCCATCTGGGTCTTCCTCTTCAGGACGAAGAAGAAGCATCCAGCGTCCATCCTCATGGCCAATTTAGCACTGTGTGACCTGCTCTTCATTGTGTGGCTCCCACTGAAGATCGCCTACCACCTCAACGGCAATGACTGGATCTTCGGGGAGCCGCTGTGTAAAGTGCTAGTGGGGTTCTTCTATGGGAATATGTACTGCTCCGCCATCTTCATAGCATGCATCAGTGTGCAGCGCTACTGGGCGATTGCACACCCGCTTTCTCAGAAGCTCAATAACCGGGTAACAGTCTGTGTCTGTGTTGGTGTGTGGGCTGTAGTCTGGCTCATCACCGTACCACTCTACCTGTATGACCAGACTGTTAAAGTCCTCAATCTCAACATAACCACCTGCCATGACGTCACTCGCCCCAGCCAATCACACATCCCTGTTGGATATTTCCTGACCATGGGCATTGTGGGATATGTAGTTCCCTGTGTGGTCTGTGTAGTGGCATACCTGCTGACCTTTCTCTCTCTCAGTAGCTCCATAACAGATTCCAGCAGCAGTAAGAAGAAAAGGACGGCTGTAATCCTCATGATCACTGTGCTGGTGATGTTCCTGGTGTGCTTCACTCCCAGTAACATCATGCTGATGGTGCATTACTCTCTGGTGGATGCTAATGTTCCGAGGAACGGCTACGAGTTCTACATCATCACGCTGTGCTTGTCCAGCTTAAACAGCTGCCTGGACCCGTTTGTGTATTACTTCATCTCGGAGGAGTTTAGGGATCACGTGAAGAACACGCTGATGTGCCGTAGTGAACGTACAGTCAAGCGGATGAAGGTTTCCTTCAGTGCTCTGAAATTCTCAAGGAAGATCAACACTAACTCCACCCACACTCAGAGCACCACCTACACATCTAACTCCACCGACACTAAGAGCAGAACCTCTGACTCTGCTCACATGCAGGATGGTACCTGCTAAGATCATGTCCAGCATATAATGAACTTGAACATCTACACATCTGACTCCACCCACACGCAGAGCAGGACCTGCACCCCTGATTCTGCTCACACGTACCTGCTAAGATCATGTTGGGCAGATAATGAACTTGTACTACTCAGTCAGTTGCGAGTAACTTGCTAGCTGGTTTACTGTGCAAAGACTTTATGCAGTCTCATAATTATTGTACATATGGTACATCTACATTATGCTGCACTGAGCTGTTTTCTTTTGTACATAGAGTATTTATATTATGCTGCATTGAGTTTGTTAGTGTTCCTATACTGTGAGCTGAAACTGAACAGAGCTGTGCAGGACTCTACTGAGAACGACTGTGTCTATGGCTGAAACAGATCCCTGCACCCTGTAGTATACCTGATTAGTATCACACTATATAGGAACGAGGGTGCTGGTGCAGTGTAAGGTGAACTCATGCTGTCCCTGTATCCATAAACCAGCCTTTATTTTAATTATTATTTAATTAATTAATCATTTAAGTCTTTTAGTAATCCAAAAATTACATGCAACAAACAGTACTATATCTGTGTTCCTCTGTGTGTTTTGGGCTCTTGGAATCATCCTAATCTTTCACTGCTGGTTCTATAGGAATAATGAACTGCACATTCTACTGATGTAGTAATCCACAGTGTTCAGTATCACACTGTCCGTAATGTAGTGTCCTCAGAAGCTCTCAGGAATTCCATTTAACAATTCCAGTACTAAAAGATGAACACTTTCTCTCCCACACTGTGTAGCAAAAATATAAATATTAAAACTAATCTTTACAGTCTTAGTAATGAAGTAACAGAGATGACGGTGTAGTTTCACCATAATGTTTCAGATTGTATTCAGTTTAAAGGTTTGTTCTTATTGGTAAGACCCCTGATGTACAGCAGGTGGCAGTCATGCCAATATAGTGGTGCTTCTCCATAAACCTTTAATGAGGTGTCACAGCAGAGCTCTACATACAGAACCCGCTCTCAGCTCTCCTGATGTGGAGCTGCGTTTTCAATCCTGGGTAATTACATATGAGTTTTTAATATGTACCACTGAACACAAAGTGTTCGATAGTAATGTACATTCCAATATATCATATTTTCATTTTAATGTAAATTTGCAATATGGATTTTTTTTGGACTAGAGTGGGTCATTTTTGTGTGTTATATAACTTTCTCAGTAAAGAAAAATATTTTTGAATTATTCTCATATGTACACTGCGGATTGAGGGGAAAGTACAGAACACAAAAACAAATAATAAGTAGCATAATAAAGAGGTAATATAAATATAGAAACAGGAAGCTCTGCTGAAACTGTACTGTACTGGTTCCAGAGTTCAGTGTCAAAGAAAATAATTTACAGAGAGGAGAAGTTTTTAACACTGGCAGTCTCTCATTTCCTCTGTTGTTTATACTGTAGTAAATCTGCTAAAAGATAAACTTATGAATTTAATTAGGTCAGATTTGATCTGTTCTGATATGAGTTATTAATGATGAAGTATTTATTCTCAGTTTGATGGTCTGATAGAAGTGGATGTGGGATGTACAGTGTCTGGTTTATTTTTCTAATAGGAGGAGAAGTAGTAAAATTCAGGTTGATTATTTCCAGGTCTTGTATATCAGAGAGTTTCTGTTGTGTGTTTTTGCAGTTCTGCTTCATACTCAGATTAAAACTCATCTACAGCAAATCAGGTTTATTGAAATGATTCACTGCTTTGGTTTTTGCCTTTTTTGTATGTTTATTTCCATAAACAGAGACAGCTGTTGGCAATTTTCGGGGGTTTTCTCTGTTAAATGATGTGAAATGTCCATGATTGACCACTTGAGGGCGCCTTCCACTATAAAAGGTCACCAAGCCCCCACAGTTTAATTAGTTTTAATAACCTTTAATAGTTTAGTTTGTTATTTTGGCACATACTCATCTCTGAAGCTATAGACACCTAGTGAATGAGAAATGGAGTTTACACCAACGGAGCTTGAAATATTAATGTCTGCATAAGCAAACTATGAGCACATATTTAGTCTCAAAAGTAACACATCGGTGTCCACAAAAGAATGGAAACAAAAATGCTGACAGAGTTAAAATTCAATTATAAACATTTTTGAAACAAAGTCTATTAACTCAATATTTAGCAGCATGACATGTCCAAATAATGTTCAATGTGTCTGTGAAAATATATTTTTTTTACACGATTTACTCAATGTAGGTGTAATCCAAGTGGGATCAAACGCACATGGCAGTAAATAAAAATGTAATATAAGAACATAATACAATGTGGTATGATCTTTTGTACATAAGTATTTTATGTTCTTAATTATAGCCTAGCTAGATATGGGTTAAAGTGGATGCTGGTTCTGCAGCTAATAGGAAGAAGGCCGAGGCACGAAGAACAGGAGGGGGTCCACCACCACCACCTTTCACACAGGCTGAAGGGCTGGCACTCTGGCAGAACCGTGGCTGGCCTATAACTGATGGAACCCCTGGAGGAAGCTCATCGGAGCCAGCAGCTCCACAGGACACTGTTGCCTGTGTTCAGGGTAGGTTCACTGCATTACATTTACATTATATTATCATAAACTGTGGAATGGTCCCTCCACTGATACGGTCTGAACACCTTTTTATGTAATGTAATCTCTCCACGGTGATTGATGGGTGTAGTTTCATTCACTGAGCCTCCTGCAGATGTAAGTGATATGAATATCTCTAGGTCCTGCCTGATTGGTTTCAATAGATTTCAATAAAAGAATAATCATTGTTACAGGATGATGAAGAAACCATCTCCGCTGCAATCGAAAAGTGTGATCTTCAGATGGATCACATCAGGCTGCAAATGACCAAGACAAGGCTAGAAATTCAGCTGCTTGAGTACGAATTACAGGTGGGTTTTTATATATGGATGTTCTTACTGGTGAACAATGACAAAGAAATGAACTCCTTATCATTTGTATTTTTATTTACAGAAAATAAAGAAATCATGAACAGAAATGAAAGTCTTCTTTAAGTGTTTAATTTTCTGGGCTCAAGTGCAGGCATGTAGCAGTTAAGAGAAATACAGGTTGCAGATTGCGTCTCTGACAGCTCAGCCATCTCTGTGGTCAGCTACGTGGAGGTCATGATCCTCTTCAGGCTGTATATGGGGTATGGCAGGGTGTCGCTCTCCTCAGATGGTGGCAATGTTGTGCAATACCACACATGCCATTATAATGTCACATGCCCTCTCTGGGGTCACCCTGAGCCCCTGGAGGCACTGGAATTTGGCCTTGAGAATCCCTATGGTCATCTCAACCCTTCCTGTAGTTTTGCAGTGGTCAGGGTAGGGTGTCATCAGATAGGGCACGCATGGATACCCTCGTTCTGCAGGGAGGAGGCCGTCATATTGTCCTGTAATCACACAGGGTTGTAACGTTTTATAACTATGCAGCTTTACACTGCATGTAAACCACACTCCTAGCAAAAGTGCCATACCCTGATCAAATTTGTTGTATAGTGTAGACTCTCTGGAAAATCATTGACTCATGGACAGAGCCTGTCCATCTGGCTTCAGCATTTGTGGTGATGTACGTAGGATCACATATGACTTTGATGGAGGAGCAGAATGGTGAGATTTAGTACATTTATTGAATGCCCACTTGTATTGGGCATTCCCACTTGTATCTGTTTACATAATCCCCTTCATTTTCCAAAGGTGCTGTAGTGGGAAAGTGGGTTCCATCAATACAGCCAATGACCCTTGGAAATCCTGAAAGATTAAATGGCGTTAAAGTATTTATCTATTGCATCCAGGTTGTTTCCTTTCTTATTGAAATGCGTGGCTTAAAAACGTTTAGGTAGATTATTGACTGCTTTGAGAAACGGTAACGTTCATGAAGATATTCGTCAGGAAATGACAGGACGTCTAATCGGGGTCTAATCACACGTTCCTGGTGAAGCGCTCTGGGAATAAGTTGAACTTCTACGTCCACAGGTGAAGCCGACCTATCCTGAACGCTGGTGTGGACATGGCAGCCAATAGCGACTGCCAGGGGGCGGGACTAGTTCTCTCTTTTCCAGATAAGAGACTGATTTGCAAACATGGCGGCGCGCACAGGGAGCACGAGGCGAAGCAAGGGACGCGGGTCCGGAGTACTGAGCAAAGTCAGGGAGGTGGACGAGCAGACGCGCCTTCGCTACACAGCAACCTTCGAGCAGTATACAAGCGGGTGACGGGAGCGGCAATTGCGGAGCTTCAAACGGACGTGTGACGAGCACAAAGCCACGAGGAGCTGGCGAGTGCCGAGGCGGAGAAGCCGAGAGGTTGCTAGGAGACCGGTCCACGTGGGGCGAGTAGAGAGGCTGCTGCTGCTGGATTTCCACCCGGGCATCTACTCGCACGGAGGCTAAGGAAGACTCGTAAGGAAGGTTCACACGAGTGGAAGTTAAAGTGCACGTACGAGGACGTTCTCGTGCAGTATAGAGTTTAATACTACGGTCTGTCTCTCTTTCTAGTCGGCATGGTGTTGAGTCACGTGGTGTTGGCGTTTGACGGCCCTGTATAAGTACCTTCATATTTTAGATTAGGTGTTTGTGTGTGGTGTGGTGGGTGTCTTTGTAAAATTTAATTTAAATTTTTGTGACTTAAGTGTGTTGGTTTGTCCTGAATTTCTTACTGCCCAGATTAAAAGAACTTGATGTCTTTTGGAAATTGATTTTATTTTATAATAGTTTATCAGAGTTCCTAAGGCTCTTAATCTTAGTTGGCTACAAATTCTTTGTGACCTGACTGGCCTCACAACTGTCAAGATATTAAGAGTGGCACAGTTTCAGAACCAGCTTCAAGGAAAAGCACAATGACACCCTTATTTACATATTATTTGCAAATAACATGCCTCACTTTAGCTGTGATTGTGTCTTGAGCGTATGTTAATGACCGAGCAGCCTAGTATGTCATTTGTTGTCACTTCAATAAACTTCTAATTAACTCAATGTATGACTTTTTGTTGCTTGCAGCTGAATACACTTGCAACATGCATACACTTTAAAGTTAAATCACTAAATATTTACTGTGTTTTCTGTAAGAATGCAGTTTTGTGTAATATTTTATTCATGTGGAAACTGTGTATACTTAAATCAGGGAAATTTGATGTCACATTTCAGTACATGATAAAGTAGAAGTCTCGTCTGCCTTGTAACTAAACATGCTTCATCACCTTTAATGGCACACTGGACAAGAACAAAGCAGTGTAGGGTTCAGAGAGGGAGAGAAGGGGGGTGCCTCAAAGCAGGAAACAGATTTAGTATTTCAAGTGTGAAGAGAAAACAAAAGTAAACGAGTGAAGAAAAGCCGCGCGGTTTTCACCCTTGACGTGTGTCCGTTATGACATTTTCCAGGTTTTTCCAGATTTTCTATTATCTGTTGCAGTAACCCGCAGATAGAAAAGGGAACGGTATTCTCCATCGATTTCAGCATCTGCAGCTCATTTTATCAGAATCTACAGAACCGTTAGAGCACGTTTGATCCACACAGGACAGGAAGTCATGCAGAGACAACAGGAGAAAAGGTAAGAATGATGAAATATCCTCAGCTTTAATCAGAGAATCTAAATATCATTAATAGAGCTGAAGGAGGACGCAGTTACTGTTACTGGAATAATAAAAGAATCCAGGTTTTAGTACATAATCTAGGTCACTAATGTAGGTCTACATGCGGTAGTCATGGAAAGCACTGATCAAGTTCAGTTCAAATAGATTCACATGGTCACATCAAATACATGTTTTTATATTTAAAATATTACTGAGCGGCCTCTCCTTTCTACACTACACAGATATCATTTTATAAACAGGTGGCCTTAGTTATGGTAAGGATGTAGATGAACTGGCTTCAACTAAAGAAGAAATAAAATAGTGTGAAAACAAAAGTAAAACTAAAGCGCCCAAAATACGAAGGTTCATTTTTAGATGATTTGATCTGGTTCTGTCTCTTTGTTGGTCCTTTTTATTTCAGAAAATATGAAACGATTATATTGAAGTGATAAATGAGTGGTTGTCTAATTCTTATTAAAAATCTCAACACTAGATAAAGAAAAACAAGTCTTTTTTTTTAACTTACTGTCAGAAATTCTGAATTAAAAACAAAATTAAAAAGCAACTTAGTTTTTCTTTTCTTGGTTTGACAGAAAACGAATCAGTTTATAGGGTTTTTTTTGGTAGGTTGTGCTTACGTCTTTACAGGCTCCTCTCTGTCAGCCCATCAAGGCAGGACACGACGTCCATCCTCCCCAGGTCATAGTACATTAAGTTGTGTGTTTTTTTTTGTAAGGAAAAATAAGTTCACATATTTGGGGAAAGAGTTTCACAGAATTGCAGGGGGGGGAAATGTATACACAAAATGTGCCAGCATTTATCTAATAAACAGTGGCCAACATTAGTTATGGAATTTATTTCCTATATGGTACATACATTATTCTCTATATGAGGCCACTGTGTAATTTTAATATGTAAATAGAAACTGTTTAGGTGAAAACACGATTTTATAGAAACTTACACGTCCTGTTGTATTTATGGCAGTTTAACATATTTGAAAAAATGTTTGCTAAATTTACCATATTGCAAAAAATTAAAATGTAGCCTGTGCAAAGGTTAGGGCACATTTTATGTTGATCAAGGATGCTGCAATGTTTGCATATGACTATATTTCTAGCAGCATATTTTGTGTCTTAAGAAATGGTTACCATCCCTACAGTCTCCTTGACTTCTGCAGTATCACCATCACATCCAATCAGACAAAAGGCTTTGATTTCGATCATGCATCTCATTATTGGTGCTCAGTAAAACAAATTTGGTAAGACAGTGTTACAGTGATTCATATATGTAGCAAGCTAGTGCAGCTAGATCCTGCAAACAGGAAGAGCCCTGAGAACTGGGTATGCCCCTTTCTGTATGCGGTTTTCAGTTGAGTAGAGTGGAGTTATAAACCAGAACTTCGAGTCATCCAAGTTTCTTTTGAGAAGCTCCATCACAATATTAAGTATTATGACTCCAGTACTCCTCAATGACTCTTAGTGAAAAACAGATGAATAAAATAAAACAGATTAATAAAAGATTACAGTTAATTATGTTTTTGTTTGTTTAGTTGCTACACCATAAATCAGCAAGCTTCTGTTTTTGACATTCTTAATTAACTAGTGCTGCATAACTGGCCCTCATAGTCTAGCAACAGTAACCATGCTCTGGATACATCTTACATTTTGTTGTATTATATTTGTAAATCTGAAAACACACCCAAACACCAGGAAGTATTTTGCAAACTGATTAGCTAATGGCAATTAGCATGAAGGCTATGGCTGAAGCTAGCTTCTTATTTAGTTTCTCATTCCACCTTAAATGCTGTAGTAGTTAGACTCTGGTAATGCAGTAATGACATTAGTCACATGCTGCAGTAGTTACATTCTCTGATTAATTATCTGAAGGCTCTGAAAGCTCTGAGGGTCTGTTGTGATAATTAACCACCCAAATGTGTTTTTAAATGTAATCATATGAATTCAAAAGGGTGTAACTGCCCCTAATCCCCATTATTTTGGAACATGTAAATCAAAAACAGAACACTGTATATGTAACCCAGGTGGTGGGAGGAACTATAATTTACAACTTTAATTCACCTTCCAACACCTATGTATGATTATACTTGGGGAAGCAGCTGAATGGTCAGTAATGTACCAAGTCGAGAATTTACTAATTTTAGAGATTTTATTGCAGACAAAAACTATAAAACAACCTCTTAAAAACTTTAAGTCCATCACAGTCCCTCAGGTCTTTGCAGCTACAAGGGGAGGAGGCAGAGAACTTGTCCCAAAGTCTTACTTCATAAGCTTCCATAAAACTGCCACTAATAAAAGAGAGGGAGGGGAAGCACAGTTACATCCCTAGCGGTAGTACTGTCCACGGTCAGAGAAGAAACTACCAGCCTTATGCTACCATCTAAGAATAAGAACCAAAACACACACCTATACTATGAACACACACACACACACACACACACACACACACAATATACAAAGATAATTAATAAATAAAATACACTAACCAATCTACCAAAAAAAGTCAATAATCACACTACAGAAAATAAAACAGAATAAAAACTAACAATTCCACTAGTACAATCTTCATAGGACGTAGATTACTTTTAACCTCCTGAGACCCGGACTTGCTTGGTGTGCAATTTTAATTTCTCCTAGTTATTTGTGATTAGTAGAACCTAACAAGTATAAAAACTAAATGTTGTCTTGGTACAGGAAGTTGTTTTGGCAAAAAAACAATGTCCTCATATGTGGCCAAAGTGTCAACGTTTTAAAAAGTATCATGGTGCAGAGAAGCAGAAATGCAATGTTCTCATATGAGGATGCTGGGGTCTCAGGAGGTTAAAAGGCTAAAAATCACCAAGGGACAGCTTAAGGGCCAAACTTTAATATAAGGGAAGCGCAGACACACGACACAAAACAGCTCCTGCTTTTTCACACACTGAGAGGGCGAGTACTTTTCTCATATGCAAACGCGCCTCACAGTCTGCTGGCTCCGGCCCCTTAATGGCTCACAACCCTCACGTGCAACTCTTTCCCCGTTGCTTCAGTCCTACTGCGCTGTTTGTGCGTAAACTCCTACCTACCCTCCTACCTCCCCTCGTGGCAATTACTTAATTGTCTCAAATTTACTGAACAGGTTTGTTGATGGTCAAACCTGCAGAGATTTTATAATAATACGACATAAGCTACTACAGGCATTCCTAAGAAGATGAAGAATACATTTTAGAATCCATTACAGACCATTAAATAGAACAGTGTGTTACAAATTACTGTACTGGATAAGTTCTCTAAAACTATTAAGAATGTTCTTACAAAACTTTAAAAATGGTACACACCTATTAAAACTGATTCTGTGAAAGACACTGGTTCCGTGGTGGAATAATAAAAGCAAAGCCAGCCTAGTTAATGTGACTGTAGAATCTGAAGGAAAAAGTTCAGTCCTTTGAAAACATTAAAAAAGGTTTTATTAATTGTGATTTTTATGAAAAAAGTCTAAACTAGCTTTAGGTATTAAAAGGTGCCACAGAATGGAGAACTGTACTTACACTGTCATAGTTGAACTGAGTTCAGTACATAGAACTGACATACCGTGAATCTTAAATAATGTTTTTTCTCCTTCAAATACAAAACCCTCATTTGTAAAGAGGGATTTGTCAGTAAAATGTGCTGATTCAAAAATGAAATAAAATCAAATCCTAAACTGTTACAGTCTTGACTTATACATATTTATGCCACTAAAATGTACATTCAAGCAACAGAAATAGAAATATCTGACTGTGCAGAAATCTATTGTTCCAGGCTCATCTGCACTTTTTATATCTTTCCACCTTTATTAACTGCAGACTGAAAAACATTTTTGTTTTTAATGAGTTTGAAAACAGTTCCTTTCAAAGAATCCTGACTACAGTGATGATTATGTCAGTACATCAGTCTATGTTTCCTCATCACCCCTCATTATGTGAAATAAACTGAATATTCCTCATATTTCCCAAACATGACCTAAAATCTTCTAATCTCTGCTGTATACAATAATCATCGGCTCTGGTGCTGCCTTGGTCGAGGGGTCGGTTCTACCAATTCCACCAGCAGGAGTTGAGAGTCAGAGTCAACTCCAGAAAACTCCAGAGTTTATAACCCTAGCAAAGCACTAAAATTGCATTTTAGCATAAGGTAGATGTCCTGTGTACATTGGATGTGCTGGATGTGCATTAGATGTTCTATATAACAGTGTTAATCTGTATTGTCCTTGTCAAATAAACAAATAAAACAAAATAAAGTAACTCACCATAACTCACATGAAATTAATAATTTTATGAAGTACATGCTCTTGTGGTCATATACTCAGTAAAAATGTTTACGTTTTCCCTCATCTGACCTTAAATATCAGTTCCCATTTCAGTAGCATCTAGTGAAATTATGGCTCTTATGTTTGTGGTCAGACAAAATAAATTGTTTATAAATGGATTGAATGAAGGACGGGAGGCTGTGAAAATTAAAATCCAAATACATTTTTGAAATTTCATGTTGCTTTTTGTATTTATATAATTCTGTTAAGTTCTCACTATTATGTAGTGACTGTATTTCCCACCTGACAACAATCAGATATTGATGATGTCTTTACAGATTAGAGTGAAACCTCGTTATGTAACTTTATGTTTACATATTTTATTTATAATTGTCAGAGCACAATGCAGTTATGTTTCTATTCAAATAAAGAGAGTTGTGTTCTTAATTAGACACTATAATAATGATAACATTATTGTGTCAGTTATTTGTATTATGAGTTTAATGATCAGAAAAGTATCAGTTTAATTCTACTGTATAAGAACAGTGATTTAATAAACTGGGCCGTCTCACATTCTCCTGTTCCAGATGAGGCTTAATGGCCATTCCCAAGCCAGTGGAGTGGAGTGCTGCTGTTTGGAGTGACTGATGTCCTGTGTACACTTGCCTTTCTAAAATAATGGCCGGGAAGTGCGGGAAAGTTGAAACCTCTGAAATGAGTCTCCAAGAGGAGCACAGTGAGAGTCAGAGGTAAGCATGCTGAAAGTCCTTATCCAGATTTCAGAGTAATATACTCCCTAAACTGTCAGTAGTGATCAATCAGAATAGATTTCCTGTGGCATGTCCACATTAGGAACCTCTACAATTCCATGCCGAGACGTCTGGCATGTTGGGTTAGCAAACATCATAATTTATTGTTCCTGGTAACCTTTATCTTCCTTTCCAAGCATTACAATCCGAGACTTCCTTCTGGGTGGACTATTCTCTTGATGATGCCTATATTTCCGTATATCTGTCATTTTCATTAGTGCATTCTTTTTATTTTAATGATGAATTAGAGATCCTAATTTGCAGTAAATGTCTAAGAAATCTTTATTAAAATGTAATGATCGTAATTATGTACAATTATTCCAAGAGCTCTTTATTAACAAAAGCAGAAAAAACACATACAAGATGAAACCTGTTAAGGTCACTGCTTGCCATGCTGCTCTGGTACATGGCGCAAAACTAACTAATTAACTAATTCATTTTGAAGTATAGAGGGAGAGAGAGAGCTTCACAGTGATTTATACAGGGAGAGAGAGACATAGAGGGAGGGAGAGCTTCATACATAATTACATATAGAGAGAGAGCTTCACACTAAACTATAGAAGGAGAGAGAGAGCTTCACACAATTATGGAGGGAGAGAGAGAGAGAGAGAGAGAGAGAGAGAGACAGAGAGAGAGAGCTTCACACTGAACTATAGAAGGAGAAAGAGAGCTTCACTGTGAATTATAGAGGGAGAGGGAGAGAGAGAGAAAGACAGAGAGACAGAGAGAGAGAGAGAGAGCTTCACACTAAACTATAGAGGGAGAGAGAGAGAGAGCTTCACACTAAACTATAGAGGGAGGGAGAGAGAGAGCTTCACACTGAATTATAGAGAGAGAGAGAGAGAGAGAGAGAGAGAGAGAGACAGAGAGAGAGAGAGAGTCACACTGAATTAGAGAGGGAGCTTCACACTGAATTATAGAGGGGGAGAGAGAGAGCTTCTCCCAGTGACTCCATCCTGTGGTAAAGTTCTCCTGAAGGCAACATTCTCCCAGGGACTCCTCCTGTCGTAAATACATAAAGCTTTGTTCTGGTAATGCAGCTGTTCCCCCCATGGTAGACGAATACACACTTGTATAGATACACTCTTATATAAAAACACTAATATCCAACACCAGATCCCCATGATCCTCACCCACCCTCACCTGCTCACCACTCACCAGATCCCCACGATCCTCATCTGTCCCCGCCTGCTCACCACTCACCAGATCAGCGTCCGCCTGTACACCTCCGGTATTCTCACCACTACCAACCTCCTCACCAGCCTGATCACCAGCAGCTCCCTCACTGCTAACCTGCCCCCCCCCCCGCCTCCCGCTCACCACTGACCAGTACACCATTGCCCTGTCCACTCTTCTCACGTGCGTTAACCCCCCAACTGGGCGCAGCCGTGTCCAGCACTGCCTCTGCACCACCGCTCGGCCCCCCCGCGCCCCTCCTCCAACCCCACTGGGCCCAGGCACTTGGCTATTGCGAGCTCTATGCGGACAGACAAACTGCTTGTGGTCGTAACACCCAGCGGAGTAACGGAGTACAACTCTCCACTTTACCGCCACTCCCTGCTCAATCAGCCGGTGCGCGAGATCACTCTCCTTCAGAAACACGACCACGTCCTTGTTCATCCTGGACGCTGACACTATGTTCCCACAGCCCACACTGTCCCCCACCGGTAACAACACCTGCTCCACCGAGACCTCGGCTCTCCCCTCGCACCGCACCTCGTGACGGAGCGAGAGAGAGCGGACTACACCGCTCAGCTGAGCCGCCATCTCGCGCTCCGCCCCGAGGCCCGGGGAACTCCAAAGAGTTATAAAAGTGAAGAGAGGACCGTCAGTACTTTATGTAGTGACTCACACTTACTGCGTTACAGTACAGCCCCGAAAACAAAGAGGGAAAAATAGATCAAACCAGGGAGGAGGAAACAACCACTCTCAGCTCTCACACAGGCTCACACTCACAGACAGAGAGAGAGAGCTTCAAACTGAATTATAGAGGGAGAGAGAGAGAGAGAGAGAGAGAGCTTCAAACTGAATTATAGAGGGAGAGAGAGAGAGA
>CM067487.1:2409668-2429635 GCA_034552555.1 Semaprochilodus insignis | reverse complement strand
CTGAGTATTTGCAGAATGCAGCTTGAATTCATTAGTAGATCAGAAATGTGCTGTACTCCTGAGTTTCCTACTTCATTGCCGCTCAGATCCAGCTCCATCAAATGTGAGGGGTTTAGTTTTAGAGCTGAGGCCAGAGCACCACAGCCTTGTTCTGTTATATAACATTTACTCAGGCTGCAGAGAGATTTAAAAATACAGAATTAACATGTTTGGTCAAACTCTTTCGTCTAGTTTTTGTCAGAATCATTTTATTGTTAAAATGTAGCAGGTTTTATTACATATGTCATCATGTAAACTATGTAAATATTTGACTATTCATGCTTTGTCACATATCATATCAGTTTAATTGTTACACTCATCACCAAAAGAATAGTTTCACAAATAGTTGCACCCAGAAGGAATCAACCGACAGGAATAAAACTTGAGACATGCAAATGACTTGAGTTTCACGCTCGATCACGCCTGTGATGTAAACAAGGACAGGCCTTATTGCTGTACCTGACTGACCCAACAGCCAGGAATGTGGGCATGTGGTGCTGCCCATGAGTCATTCTGGCAGACAGTTGCACGATGCAGGCTACATGCACACAAACTGTTGTGATGAACTTAACACCACGTCAGTGTCACCAAAGACTGCAATGGTGTTGTGCCAGACTGTCACGGAGTGACTCAGAATGGCAGCGGGTCATCTTCAGTGACGAGCCCCGCTTTTGTCAGAATCAGAATCAGAATCAGAATCAGGCTTTATTTGCCAAGTATGTTCACACATACAAGGAATTTGTCTTTGGTTACAGAAGCTCACAGTGCACAGAGAGTAACAACATAACACACAGTACACACACATCCTAACACATACACAGACACACACACACAATACCTTACATACCTGTAAACCTTACACTATGTGTAGCTGTATATGTATATTAAAGTGCAGAGTGCAGCAGACTGGATGTAGAGGCAGATTAGGGCTTAAAAAGTGCAATACTAGAAGAAACACCAGACTGAGACAGTCAGTACAGCGGATGGAGTGGTGTGTGATACTTTTTATAAACAGATAAATAAGACAAATTAAAAGTGAACAGGAAAAGAACAGGAAGTGAGAAGAGTGTCCCGAAAGTGGAGGGTAGTGTACAATGTAATGTTCAGCTGTTCATGAGTGTGATGGCATGTGGGAAGAAGCTTCTCTGTAGCCTGGTTGTCTTGATCCTCATCAAAGCGCCGGCCTGAGGGAAGACGCTGGAACAGGTGATGGCCAGGGTGTGATGGGTCTGTGATGATCTTCTCTGCACGCTTTCTGGTTCTGGAAGTGTGCAGATCCATCAGAGTGGGTAGTTTCACGCCAGTGGTCTTCTCTGCAGACCTGATGATGCGCTGCAGTCTGTGGGTGTCCTGTTTGGTGGCAGAGCTGCCCCACACCGTGATGGATGAGGTGATAACAGATTCTATGGTGGCAGTGTAGAACTGTACCATCAGCTCCTGGGACAGGTTGAACTTCCTCAGCTGACGCAGGAAGTACATCCTCTGTTGGGCTCTCTTGATGATGGAGCTGATGTTGCAGTCCCACTTCAGGTCCTTAGTGATTGTCGTACCCAGGAACCTGTGAGACTCCACAGCCATCACAGTTCTGTCCAGGATGGTGAGTGCTGGAAGGGCTTGGGGGCTTCTCCTGAAGTCCACTGTCATCTCCACTGTTTTCGCTGTGTTCAGCTCCAGGTTGTTTTGGTTGCTCCAGAGGACTACCTGATCAACCATCCGTCTGTAGGCAGACTCATCATCGTCCTGGATGAGACCAATGACTGTTGTGTCATCTGAAAACTTCAGGATTTTGACAGAGGGGTCCGCGGAGGTACAGTCGTTTGTATACAGAGAAAAGAGCCATGGGGACAAAACACAACCTTGAGGAGCTCCTGTGCTGGTTGTCATGGTTCTTGAGGTGATCTTCCCCAACCTCACCTGCTGCTCTCTGCCAGTAAGGAAGTTTGTGATCCACTGGCAGGTGGAGGCTGGCACATTGAGTTGGGTCAGTTTGCTGTGTAGCTGTCTTGGAATGATGGTGGAGACGACCAATGAATCCATGTGTGGAGGCACCGTGGTCAGCGCCAAGATGAACTGTTTGTTGTCATGTGTCACATGCCAGAAGGCCTGGTGTCACTCCACCTCCACCCCTACCGCTCCATCTGCAGGAACTGTGTGAGGATATTCAAGCTGCATGGGATGGATTATCACAGGACACCATTAGGAACCTCTACAGCTCCATGCCGTGACGTCTCCCAAATAGCATTGCAATCTGACACTTACTTCTGAGTGCAACAATCTTTTGATGATGAGTGTATGGCCAAAAATTATGTAGACACCTAACCATTACACCTAGATAAGCAGTGATGAATCATGCTGCACTACCCGGGAAACACGTTTCCACTACTACGAGTCCAGTGGTGGTGTGCCTTAAACCACCCCAGCTGATGCTTGGCTTTGTGCATATTGATCTTAGGATAGTGTGAAGCTGCTCAGTCATAGATACCCATTTTATGAGCTCTTCACTGTCCCATTATACTGCCAGTGTTAGTTATGCATGGGTCTGGGCTTGATTTTAAAAAACTGTTAGCAATATGTGTAGCTGAAACACCTGAACTCAATAATTAGGAGGGGTGTCCCCATACTTGGCTACATAGTGTATAAAGCTAACATTAAGTCCAATCATACACATTAAATGTACATCAAATTGAGTTTCCAATAAACACATAAAACTGTTATATATTCAAATCTTATGTAATTAGCAAGATACTAGGAGTTGCAAAATAAAACATGTTAGATGTGCCCAAAATGACAAACAGGGCTGTAAAAGCCATATTATATCAAGAAGTACATTACAATTAATATCCAGAATTCATCATGTTTCTAAATTAAGATAATTGTATCATTTCCATAAATACTACACATTGTTTTTTAGTTACTGTCTTGTTGTTTACAGCATTTACTAAATTAAATTACTGGAGAGTACCTTTGTGTAATAGGTTTTAACATTCGATTCTGTACAACATAACAGTCAATAGTTAATATGAGAAGTGATACACATTCTTTAAATGATGATGCTCACACAGCTTTTTCACACTGTAGGTTAGAATCATTAAAGAATGACGCAGTATAGCAGAGGCTACCTCACCGTATTATTCTGAGTGTAGACTTTGGATTCTTCAGTCCACAAGAGAGCTGCACCACTCCAGAATCCTCCAGATTATTATTGCTCAGATCCAGCTCACTCAGGTAGGAGTACTCTGAGTCAAGAACATCAGCTAGAGCTGAACAGCTTTCCTTCGTTAAGTCACAGGTATTAAGCCTAAATGTGAAATTAGTAACAGAGAAACCAAAAACAAAATTAAGTTTGATTAATAACTCATTTTAGGCATTCATTAGGGTAACCACACTAGATACCACCAAACTGTTGTTTATGTAGTTTTTAAATATGCACAAATGATGCCCTAAAAGAGATAAACTCACACCACAATCTCCAGTTTACAGTTTGGTTTAGTCAGTCCTTCAGCGAGGTGTTGAATTCCTGAGTCCTGAAGTTTATTGTTGCTGAGGTCCATCTTTCTCACACTAGAGGAGTCCAAGCTGATAATGCTGGTTAGTGCTGCACAGCTTTCCAGGGTTAGATTACAGTTATTGAGCCTAAAAGAAAATATTATCTTTAAAATATATTCTGTAGATAACATTTATTTAAATCTGGAAAAAAATATTTTAAGCACTTTTATTAGAGACAATTTTCTACTGAATGAAAATAGTTCAAAAAACAATAATGGTAATAAAGATACGATAGATAGCCTTTGCATTGCATTGTTACAGCAAAAGAGTAGCAGCAGAACAGATACAGAACAAGAAGCAGACTAAAGTGCAAGTTATTCAGAATACAAAATGTGTCACACTTTTGGCTCTCCGCCTGACTCTGTCAACTCCATGGACTACATTTCCCACCATGCACCTGGTCATGATGTCATTACCACATGCTCTCAATCCACCATTCCTGAACTATCTTCTTGATCCTCCTCCCATGAGTACTGATTCTGTTCACCTGGAGCTCATTACATGTCTGTATATATACTCCTTTGTTTGTCTTCTTTCTTTACAAGGTATTGTCCACTTGTTTGTGTGCTACGTGTTTATTCCCTGTTTCTGATCTTTGCTTGTTTTTTGGCCTGATTGCTGGTTTGGGTCTACTGGTTTTTGACTTTGGATTGTTCTTTTGGTTTTGGCTTAGTCTCCTCCCTGTTTGTTATTTTCGCCCTTGCCACTGGCTATCTGTTAATACTTTTATGCTTCATTCCACCACTGACTCTACCAAATAAATCTGAGATAGCTTTTAGATCTGTGAGCATCTACTTAGTTCTTCTGGTGTCACAAAATGGGAAATAAGAAATTACAGAAAATAAATCTCTATTGTTAGGTAAAAAATACAATAAAAAAATATACAAATTTACATGTTGAATTGCACAGATATATATATATATATTGTACGGTTATTGAAAGATATTGCACAGATATTTAAAGATACTGCACAGTTACATTCTCTTATACCAGCTACAGAAATCCTGGCAATCACCTAAACACTGATGATATTGGCAGTCAGAGTGCATGAATATTAGCGTTTGGCAGTCAGTACAAGATGTATACAGGTGATATACAGGTGATGAGGTGCAGCAGCAAATATTGCCCAATAATTAGGTAACACTGAGTGTATAGATAGAAATGGGTCCATAAGTGTACTATAGTAGTGAGTGTCTGATGCTCTGCTTGGGGAGATTGCGGTTCTAGAGCCTAACAGCAGTAGGCAGAAAAGAGCTGCGGTATCTCTCCTTAACACACCACAGGTGGAGGAGCCTCTCACTGAAGGAGCTGGTCAGTGCAGCAACTGTCTCTTGTAGTGGGTGAGAGGTGTTCTCCATTATGGATGCCAGCTTGGCCAACACCTTTCTCTCCCCAACTACCTCCACTGGGTCCAGGGCACAGCCCAGAACAGAACTTCCTGATCAGCTTGTCCAGTTTCTTCCTATCTGCAGTCGCGATGCCACACCGCACTGGCTGGTAGACGAACTGCAGAGGATCCATAGCTGAGCCCACCAGTGAATGAAGATAGGTGAGAACAAGTCTTTCTACACCAGCACTCTCTCCTGTCTCAGGCTTAGATTGAAGATGTTCTTTACTATCCCACACAGGTTCGCGCAGTGTCTCAGGAGTCCAGGATTGATGTTGTCTGGACATACTGCCTTCCTCACCTTCATCTTGCTCAGCTCCCTCCTCACTGTTGTCTTTCTCATGCTGCATATTACATACTGCTTGAAATTGGGAGAAGGAGGCATGATTGAAATCTCCAGAGATGAGGATGAGAGCCTGTGAATGTTGCGTCTGCAGTCTGCTTGTGACTGAGTGGATGACGTCACAAGCCATGTTCGCTTTATGCAATCCCCTCGGTAGATAGTTCCGCCTCATGCTAACGGCTAACAGTTCAACATCCTTGCAACATATTTGGTCTTTGATAGCGATGTGTCCTGAGTTGCACCATATATCATTAATAAACAGTGCCAGTCCTCCTCCTTTCCTCTTACCGCTCTCCTTTGTCCTGTCTGAACGCGACTTGGAAGCCATCCAGTGCGATGTTAGCATCCGGAGTTAGCACGGTTAGCCATATCTCCGCAAACAGCATTAGGCTACACTCGCGGTATTCTCGCTGGTGCCAAATCAGTGCTGCTAACTCATCCATCTTATTGGAGAGAGATCTTACATCCCCCATGATGACTGGTGGAAGGACAGGCTTGTAGAGTCTCTTCCTAGCACGACGCTCCACACCGGCACGTTTCCCCCTTTTGCGGATCTCAGGAAGCTAACGCTTGTGTTGCTAAGCGCTAGCAGCTGTTCTCTGGTGTAAACAATGGAGCGGTGGCTGCCCCCAAGCTCCCCCGACGCGAACGCAAACAGAAAAAGCACCAATGTCCCGGGCACAATTAAAGTAGATTAAAATAAATACTATGAAGAAAATAAAACTCAACTACTCAGAAAAAAGAAGGTGAAAAGAGGTAAAAGCTGATGCGCTGGAAGTCGGACTGAATGTGGGGGCTTCATTATTATGTTGAAATGTAATTGTATTCTTTACAAGCTAGATCATAAGAATATACTGTGTGTGTGTTGGGGGGGGGTGTCTTTATCTTATTTAATCTTATTTAGATTATTTCAAAATGTTACACTAACAAAATTGTTTTATAACAACAGTGAAGAGCTGACAAAGTAACTGCCAGCATTATCATGCCCAAATTGTCTAATAGCTGTAATATGTTGTTCTGTTGTATGTGAATCTTGTCTTTTTCCTACATCCAGTGATCATCAAATGTTAGGAAATCACTTTTCAGTAATCCTAAAGCAATCTGATTTCAAGTACAGTTACAGATTAAGTCACTAAGAGAATGTCTTCTGTTTAACACAGTTCATAACTTCATATTAATGCAACATGGATATTATTGTAATGCTTACAGCTGGAACAGTCAACATAAACATATGTTCTTATAGACAAGGCTAAACAAAATTATTACAATATAAAATACTGACCTAAGATCATTTATTTTACAGTGTGAATCTTCCAGTAATGAACAGAGCTGCTGTACATCTGAATCTCCTTGTATTTTCCCCATCAGATCCAGTTTTGTCAATAGTAAGGGGTTTGTTCCTATTAGGGATTACATCCTATTAGTTTTGCCTAAATTGAGCTAGAAGCACTAATAGATTCCTTTACATTTAAGGTATAATTCTGTAAAGTATACTTCTGTAAATACTAGAATATGTTTCACAAGTTTGAGTTATTGTTTATTTTGGATGTTTAACGTTTGGATATCGAATATTTCTAGGTTTGAAGCACAAGTTAAGAAGTTTGTGTGCGTGGAGAGTTTCTCTTGGTTGAGCAGGCCAGTTTGCCTATATAATCTGTCTTAGCTGATTAAAGGTATAAGGCAGCTCCTTAATGGAGTTTCATGTTGAATTTCGTGGTAGTTTGTAATAACTGGGGAAGATAAATATCGTAATATTTACAATAATAGTGGTGAATATGCCCATTTCTGTTTATGTAGCTACCTTGATCAAGAGAAGATCAGCTGCCTGTTCTAGGCTACATGTGTTCTGACGTATCATACATGAGCTAACTGAGTACTGATGTTTCAGAGAAAAGAGATAATTCCAGTAAATTTGGTTTGTTGATGATCTTGTTTAAAAGCAAGAGTGGTGTGATTTTAATGTTGTGTTTATTGTATTATTTGTGCTATGTATTTTTTTTCTTTTCCCCTTTTGTTTCTGTGTGCTCCGTACATACAAGAGTGTGGGAACCCAAAGTAGCTGGAAAATATTTTTAATCAAATAGTTTTGGTCGGCTGCTATATTTGTAATGACCGCAATCCAAGTTTCTCTTACTAAATTCAAGATTTCAAACCAAATAAAAAATAAACTGACCCAATAGTTTACAAGTTGTAGACCTGTGGGTATCTTGGGGTGTCATGCTTACGAGTTCTCCCACACACCGAACCACACTATGCATGATCCATCTCCGCATGATGTCATCACCACATGTCCTCAACACGCCAATCATGAACCACCTTCTCCATTCTCATCGCATGAGTTCTAACTGATCACACCTGTTTGTCATTACTCTGTTGCGCGTGTGTGCGTGTGTGTGTGTGTGTGTGTGTGTGTGTGTGTGTGTGTGTGTATATATAGACACACCTGTTTGTCTCAGCTTGTTCCTTACAAGGTATTGTCAATTCTGTTGTGCTACTTTTGTCGTCTGTATTTTTGGAACTAATCAAGAAAATTTTGATTGTTATGCTACAGATGTAAAATTTCTCTATTTAAACCCACATCTCCCTCATGTGAAACTCATGTGAGAGCTAACCATGCTAGCTAATGCTATTAGCAAGCAGCAGTCTCGCCATCCAGAAGCTGCACTCATCGTCGTGGGGGAATTCAAACTGATCTCACAACAGTGCTGTCCAAGTTCCATCACCACGTCTCCTGTCCGACACGAGGGGGAAACACGCTGGATCACATCTACACAAACATCAAGGGCGCTTTCAACACCACACCCCTGCCTCCATTCGTTGAGAGTGACCACATCACCCACATCATGACCACTTCACAAAGCCCACATACCGGCAGCTGCTGATACGGGTCAAAGTGACAGTGAGAGCAGTGCGTGTGTGGCCTGATGGAGCAGAGTCAGTGCTACAGGACTGCTTTCAGTGTACTGACTGGGAGATGTTTAAATCTGCAGCCACCACAGACTCTCTGGTTGACATAAATGAATATGCAACATCAGTCACTGGATTCATCAGGAAGTGTGTGGATGATGTGACACAAACAAAGCAAATTCGCACACTTCCAAACCAAAAACCATGGATGAACAGTGATGTCCGCAGCCTCCTCAAGGCACGTGATGCAGCCTTTAAATCTGGCAACAGCGAGAAACTCAAAGCTGCCAGACACAACCTGAAGGCTGGCATCAGGGCTGCAAAGCACAAGTACAGCTCACAGATAGCAGCTCACTTCAACACCACCTCAGAACCCAGGCGCATGTGGCAAGGAATCCAAATGATCACCCTACCAGCTGAACTAAACAACTTCTACGCCCACTTTGAGACCTCTGCTCCGGCTCAGTCCTCCGACACTGCCTTGCTCCCTATCACAGAGGAGCCACCACTCATACTGGCTACAGATGAGGTTAGGAGAGCACTGATGAGGGTTTCAACCCGGAAAGCCGCGGGTCCAGATGGCATCCCAGGGCGGGTACTGAAAGCTTGTGCCAGCCAGCTGGCCTCCACCTTCACAGACATCTTCAACCTTTCCCTGGCACAGTCAACTGTTCCTGTCTGCTTTAAAGCCACAACCATCATCCCAATCCCAAAGAAATCCATCATCACATGCATGAACGACTACCGCCCCATCGCTCTCACACCCATAGTGATGAAGTGCTTCGAGAGACTAATCCTGTCTCATATAAAGAGGAGCCTTCTCAGCACCCTGGACCCACATTAGTTCCTCTACTATGCGACCAGATCTACTGATGTCAGTCACCAACCAATCACATCCCATTTCCTCGTGTGTCATCCCCGGAGAACTGATTACACAAACCTGCTCGTCATTTACTCTGTTTGCTCTTATACTCCTGGTTTTCCACTCACACTTTGCAAAGTATTGCCACACCCGTAGCATACTGAGCGCTCTCTCCCTGTGATTCCTGTTCTGATCTTCTGGCTTTGACTGTTTGATATCTGGTTTTCCCTTCTCTGGTTTTCCCTTCTGTTTTGTTTGCTGGTCTGATTGCTTGTTTGGTTTTTGACTCTTGCCTGCTTCCTGGCTCATTACTCTGCTTGTCCCTTGTGTTATGTTCGTCTGGATTCTGTTTTTGAACCTCACTGCTCACCTGTTAATTAAACCCAGCTTTGCTTTTAGCTCAGCGAGCATCATTCTGACTTTGTCCAACGTTAAACAAACATTCGTCCCCAATGCAAATGTGGAGAAAAGGGACAATGACACTTACCACTGATAAAACCAGTAGCAACAAAAAGTTATGCTAATGTCTTATTTCACATGAAACAAAATTACTCCTTAATTTTCATTTTTTTAAAGATATTCCCTTGTCTCTAGCCAGGTTACTGGCTGAGTAGTTTGTAAGGAAGTTTCTACTAAGACTTAGCTAGGCTAAACCATTAGCACTGTTAAGTAAAGCGTGCCAAAGGTGAAGTGGCTGTCCTATGATTAGGGGTAGTCCCATGTCACCTTCGGGTGGCCTGTGCAGGATAAGTTCCAGAGCGGGTCCTGACTTTTTGGTAAAAAAAAATAAAATAAATGCAACCCAAATAGGGCTCCTTAGTCAGTCTATGAAACTGCATCCCACCAAGATGTTCACCAGGTCAGTTTATAGACTTGTTTATATTACAACAGTAAATGCCCTTCATGATGCATGCAAGTTCATCCATGTATGAGTTTTGTATCATCTGAAGCATCCACTCACGCTACTGGACAGACTATATACTTAGAACACATACACCAACTGTATGCCGCATCCCCTGCCAGCAATATTCAACTGCCTTCTCCATCCTCTGCCCCACCTGATTATAGGTTGCATGCAATTGCTCCTGGTGTTCCTAGACCCACTCATCCACACTTCATTATAACCTTTCACTTCCCAGCAAATGTGGAGGCGCATGCACGGTACCTATCTAAAGAAGATGAAGTAGCCTGGAAAGAGTCACTGCTTTGGTGTTCTGTGGTATTACAGGTTAAATAACCTAAGTAAAATATTCCATCCATTTCCTCTTATTTTATTATGGGAGACTGCAGAGGAGATTAAGAAGTGTCTGGATATACCATTAACACTTCCCACTGCGTTGTGGATGAATTGGGGTTGCTCTGCTGGAACGAATTGGACAAACAATAGTCTCCATGATCACCAAAATGTCCTTTTGCTGGAAGAGTCAGAGATTTGCCCCACCATAGAGAACCCACTTTACAATTCACCACCTTTCCCACATTTACAAGTTCCAAAATTGGATTCTTGGTGATCTACTTCTCCCAGCCCAGTCTCTAACACTGGGCCCAGTAAAAAGAATAAATGACTGGATTACCCTGTTCTTTAGCAAACAAGGTTTCCATTTTTTTTTCTTCACAGCAGTAAGCTGTTTGTGTTTATTTTGTTTGTACATCTTTATCTTTTTTTCATTCAAAAAAGTGAAGGAAGTGGGAGTAAATGGAAGACTTACATTTTATTTCTAAAATTATTGTAAAAATGCATTTTCATTGTAAATAACCAGTTGAAACAATACAATGCCGTATTTATCAAACGCTGTCAGCCCTTTATTCGTTTACGATGTGATAGACAGACCTGTCAGCTTTTAAGATCTACACCCTCTGTACATACTAATGAGAGAGATGAACTCACCTCAGTTTCTCCAGTTTACAGTTTGGACTCTCCAGTCCAGCAGAAAGCAGCTCTACTCCTCTGTCCTGTATAGGATTGCTGCTCAGATCCAGGAACGTCACCTTAGAGGATTCTGAGCTGAGAACTTTACACAGAGCTGAACAGCTTCTCTCTGTCAGGTTGCAGTCATTCAGCCTACCAAGTAAAATATGTCAGAGATGTGTTAGTAATCTCCAGATCCTACTAATACTACACTCATTTATTAAAACATTCTGATCACCCTGTAGCCTTTGATATCAGTGCATTGATTAGAATTAATATACTGTCAGAACCTTCACAGATAGTATGTCGAGAAGAATGTGGCTCAAAGCAAATCCTTCTTACTTCATGTAGCTCTTTAAACTCTCATTGACTATTAATAGTCTGAAATCTTTTCTAAATATATTTATTGTACTGGCTGAGCAACATTAAAATGTGGATCTACATAAAGAATTTAATGTTATTCAGTGAAAGGTTTTCACACAGCTACTGATTAACAATTTCATACACAAAATACCTTAAACTAAATTTAACTCTGTGAATTTGTGATACTATTTTTGGTTTATTACACTTTTGTTATTATTTTGTTATTATTTTACTTCGGTATCAAATGAAATTGGCTATTGACATTCATCTACTTTCTACTTTCATGTTGGCATTGGCCTCACTACAACATACAGTGGTGTGAAAAACTGTTTGCCCCCTTCATGATTTCTTATTTTTTCTGCATGTTTGTCTCTTAAATGTTTCAGATCATCAAACAAATTTAAATATTAGTCAAAGACAACACAAGTAAACATAAACTGCAGTTTTTAAATGAAGGTTTTTATTATTAAGGGAGAAAAAAAATCCAAACCTACATGGTCCTGTGTGAAAAAGTGTTTGCCCCTCAGTTAAAACATAGCTGTGGTTTATCACACCTGAGTTCAAAAGTTTTGGGACTCCAGCGAACCAGACTGAGAGCCATTATCCACAAATGTTAAAAACGTGGAACAGTGGTGAACCTTCCCAGGAGTGGTCGGCCAACCAAAATTACCCCAAGACCGCAGCGACGACTCACCCAAGAGGTCACAAAAGACTCACTTGCCTCAGTTAAGGTCAGCGTTCATGACTCCACCATAAGAAAGAGACTGAGCAAAAATGGCCTGCATGGCAGAGTGCCAAGATGAAAACCCCTGCTGAGCAAAAAGAACATTAAGGCTCGTCTCAATTTTGCCAGAAAACATCTTGATGATCCCCAAGAGGGAAAATACTCTGTGGACTGACGAGACAAAAGTTGAACTTTTTGGAAGGTATGTGTCCCATTACATCTGGCGTAAAAGTAACACCGCATTTCAGAAGAAGAACATCAGACCTACAGTAAAATATGGGGGTGGTAGTGTGATGGTCTGGGGCTGTTTTGCTGCTTCAGGACCTGGAAGACTTGCTGTGATAAATGGAACCATGAATTCCACTGTCTACTAAAAGATCCTGAAGGAGAATGTCCGGCCATCTGTTCGTGACCTCAAACTGAAATGAACTTGGGTTTTGCAGCAGGACAATGATCCAAAACTCACCAGCAAGTCCACCTCTGAATGGCTGAAGAAAAACAAAGTGAAGACTTTGGAGTGGCCTAGTCAAAGTCCTGACCTGAATCCTACTGAGATCCTGTGGCATGACCATAAAAATTCCGTTCATGCTCGAAAACCTTCCAGTGTGGCTGAATTACAACAATTCTGCAAAGATGAGTGGGCCAAAATTCCTCCACAGTGCTGTGAAAGACTCATTGCAAGTTACCGCAAACGCTTGATTGCAGTTGTTGCTGCTAAGGGTGGCCCAACCAGTTATTAGGTTTAGGGGGCACTTTTTCACACAGGGCCATGTAGGTTTGGATTTTTTTTCTCCCTTAACAATAAAAACCTTCATTTAAAAACTGCATTTTATGTTTTTACTTGTGTTGTCTTTGACTAATATTTAAATTTGTTTGATGATCTGAAACAATTAAGAGACAAACATGCAAAAAAATAAGAAATCATGAAGGGGCAAACAGTTTTTCACTTCACTGTAACAGTGCAAGACATGTTTGATGTACTCATACTCTTAGACCTTAGGTGAGATTGGGAGTTAAGAGAAAGAAGAAGCTGCTTCTAGCCCATGATGAAAAAAGTCCCTCATGTACAAACATGATATGTTCTTGGCTTTGTGATGTTTTTGGTGATACACATTTGAACTACTATCCACTTGGCATGTATCAGTATTGAGAATAATATTAATGCTGGTAACCAAACGTACATGTTTCAGAACAACTGCAGTAAACCATTCGCTTTGTAGGTGATGTTTTATTGTTCAGGTAGATATGCTGGATTTAAATGTGTTACCTAGCTGTGGCTTTACTTACAGGGCTGATGTGGCTTCCTTGACCACTGGCAGCAGTCTGATAAGACACTCATCTGATCTAATAAACTTCTTTAGATCAAACTCATCCAGATTGTCATTTGATGTCAACAGCACAAAGACCAGAGCTGACCACTGTGCAGGTGAGAGCTCAGCTTTAGAGAGACGTCCTGAGCTCATGTAACTCTGGATCTCTTTCACCAGAGAGTCGTCATTTAACTCATTCAGACAGTAGAAGAGATTGATTGATCTCTCTGGAGATGGATTTTCCTTAAACTTCATCTTGATGTACTCAACTATGTCCTTCTGGGAGTCAGACCTCCTTCCTTTCTGAGTCAGCAGACCTCGAATGAGCTTTTCATTGGACTCCAGAGAGAGACCCAGAAGGAAGCGAAGGAAAAGGTCCAGGTGTCCATGTTCACTCTTCAAAGCCTTGTTTACTGCAGTCTTGAGCAAATCAATCACTTCTGTTTTTGTGCTCTTCGGTGATGTGGACTGTTTGTCTAAAACATTCTTGTTGTCATTTCTGAGGGACATGTATGAAAATAATGCAGCAAGGAACTCCTGAATACTCAGATGTACAAAGCTGAAAACTGTACCAAGAAATCTGCTGGTCTCCTGAGTGCACAGTCCTGAGTACACTGAGATCTTACTCGGATCAATTCCACATGCTTCCAGATCTTCTGTATGGAAGATCAGGTTGTTTTCTTCCAAATGCTGAAAAGCCAAATTCCCCAGTGCTAGTATGCCCTCTTTATCCCACGGTATGTCTGAGGTATTCCTTCCAATGTACTTTATATTCCCCTGTACGGTCTGAAAGATCAGAAAGCAGGTGTACATTTCCGTCAGTGTCTTTGGTGTATCATCACTCTCTGTTTCTTCCAGAATCCTCTGAAGTACAGTGGCTGAAATCCAACAGAAGACAGGAATATGGCACATGATGTGGAGACTCCTTGATGCTTTGATGTGATCAATTATTTTGTTGGCCAAGTTCTCATCACTGATCCTCTTTCTGAAGTACTCCTCTTTCTGCTCATCATTGAAGCCGCGCACTTCTGTCACCCGGTCGATACACTCGGCAGGGATCCTAGCAGCTGCTGCTGGTCTAGTGGTTATCCAGATCAGAGCGGAGGGAAGCAGATTTCCCTTGATGAAATTTGTCATCACAACATCCAGTGGGGCTACTTTTGAGACATCATTCAGAGTCTCATTTGCCTGGAATTTCAAAGGAAGTTTACATTCATCCAGTCCATCAAAGATGAACAGGACCTTATTCTGATCTGTTATTCTCAGTCCTAGTGTCTCTGGGAAGAAAGAATTTATGATATTTGACAGGCTGTATTTTTCCTTCTTCAGGTTCAGTTCTCGGAAGGGAAGTGGAAATATGAACTGGATGTCCTGATATTCTTTACCTTCAGCCCAGTCCAAAATGAACTTCTGCACACAGATGGATTTTCCGATACCAGCAACCCCCTGTGTCAGAACGGTTCTGATGGGTTTGTCTTGTCCAGGTAATGATTGAAACATGTCCTTACATTTGATTTGTACCTCGTGCTGCATTTGATTTTTTTCAATGATTCTCGCTTCATGTTCTTTTCTCCCCTGTGAAGTTCCACCTTCAGTGATGTACAGATCTGTGTAGATCCTATTTAGACTGTTGGACTCCCCTTGCTTTGCAATTCCTTCATATACATGAAGACACTTCTTCCTGAGTCCTTCTTTGAAGGGACGTTGTACAACTCCTATCAACTCATCTAATTAATGAATTATAAAAACAAAAAAGGTAAAAATTAATATAATAAATATTGTAGAGTAGAGAAATATTGTACAGTAACTGATTTTTTCTGAGTAAATTAGGAAATATCATGTTGTGTCATCTGTTCATCTCTTACTTTGCAGTTCATGAGCGAGGTCCTCATGTCCCATATCCTTCAGGTAGGACAGCGTCATATTCAGAACTCCTTGTCTCAAATCCCAGTTGCATTTCTTGACTTTTCTATAATATGTTGTGTTTTCTCGTCTCAGAATTTTCTTATACATCTCTAGCTCATGTTTTACAAGCCCAATTATTTTCTTCTCAAGCTCCTGAAAACAAAACAAAGAGGTAGAGAAAATTAATTATTAAAGAATTAATAATGCTAAAAAGTACATGATTTAGATTTTGTCAGCTGCAAAGAACCAGACGCGACGCGTGCTGAGCCAAAGTAACAAGAGCTTTAATAAACTGGGCAGTCACCTGGCGGGACAACAAAGAGCAGTACAGCAGATCACCAAAACCAAACAAAAGAGCTAGGGTCTGAAGCCGGGGAAGCAGTCCGAGAAAGGCAGACAGATCAGAAGGAGAAGGTGGAGTCGTAAGTCGGGGATAGGAGAATCTAGGGGAGAAGCTAGAAGGGGAAGTCGAGGGACAAGCTGGGGTCAAAAACACAGAGATTGAAATCAGTTTGAAAACGCTCAGAAATGCACATAGAATTTGGCAAAACCTTGCAATGAGTTTGAGGGTGTTTGTGGCTTATATACTCCTACACCAGCTGGCCGCAATCAATAGACTGGCGAGCCAGACCGAGGGGGAGAGGCGGAGCGTGTGCGTGTGGGTGTGACGTCATCGGACCTTGCGCTCTGGAGTCCGGAGGAGCGGAGGCAGGCAGATCCGCAGGCGTGACAGATTTTAACATTTCAACATTCAAACTATTTAACACTGTTCTTTTACTAAATTCCAGCATTTGTGAGTCTTACCACAGGTTAAAGTTTTTAGCTCAGAGATTTAACCAGTGTTTGTCACTTTGTGACTTAAAGTGCAGTACGTAAGTATTTGCAGAGCAACACGTTTTGACTTTGTAGTTTGTTCTCATTCCCAACACACTGTGAGAACAGGGTGTGACCTGGGTGAGGCACTGCTGCTCTGTTGCTGACTCTCCTTGGTCAGTAATTTCTCCAGCTATGGCAGGATTTTGGCTAAAAGCTCCTTGAAATAAACACTAGAACTTCTTCAAAATCCATTATATAGAGAGTGAAGCAGTAAGTAGTATATACCTAAAATATGGATTTGTGGAAATTATTAGCTAATAATTATTAGCTAGCTAACTTGGGGGCTGTGTCTGCCAACAGTAATGGCACAACTAATACTCTAAAAATAATTTCAACCACTATACCAGAAACACTGGTATATTATTCACTGCTAACATATTGTGGTGTGAAATAAGGTTTTCTTGAAAATAGCAACCACAATTTGCCAAAATAATGCAAGACATCCAATAGACGTTTTATATGAATATGTTTATCATGTGTATGAGCATTTGCCCTGGTCATTTATGTTAAGGGTGGTGAACACAACATATGACTCAAAAAGAGTTCTCAGAAGACCTATGACTGATAATCGTTGATTTGCATAAAGCTGGAAAAGGGTTCAAAGTGATCTTAAAGTCAAAGAGTTTAGGTTAGACAAACTGTATAAATGGAGACAGTTTAGTGGTGTGCCAGTGTCCAGCCAATGAACGTCCAGTCAATATGACTCCAAAGGCACTACACAGAATTCTCAATGCTCATGCTCAGTGAAGTATGACCTAGAGTAACAGCTAAAAGCTGAAAGGAGGAAAATTGCACAGCACTACATATGGTGTGAAAGAACACTACACAGCAACATGAAAACATCACCCAAACAGTGAAGTATGGTGGAGGGAGAATCAGGATTTTGGTGCTTTGCTATCTCTGGGCCTGGACCAGTTCCCATTACAGAGGTGAAAATGAATTACCAAGTTTATCGGGCTGTCCTATAGGATTATGTAAGGGTGTCTGTTCGCTGAGTGAAGCTAAATAAGATAGCTAATGTAGCAGGATAATGACATGGGTCTTTTGGAGTGGCCCAGTCAGAACCCAGACCAGTCAGTCTATGTGATAACGCATAAACTCAGAACATGTAAACACTGTTGCTCTCGCTGGACAGTAGTTATGATAATCACACCCTTCTCCTTTTTAGGATCTTATATTATATTATAATGTTACTAATACAATTTTATTTTAAACCTAATTGTGTAATAATTCAGTTTTAAATATTGTTTTGGTTTGTTTTTGTTAACATGCATCTATGTGTTAAACTAGATGGGTACATCCATGAAACATCCAAATTCTCTTCATTCATCAGTGTACACAAACACAATGAGACCAGAGTGTGATGGCTCCTTAAACGTGGATATTTCTTAGTTGATGGTTCGTGAAGCAAAGTAAATGAATCGCTGATGTCGACTGGATGCATGGCTTATGTATATCAATTCATAGAAAGAGTCACCAAAATACTTACATCAAAGATGTTCCACAGATCAGTCATTTTCTTACTGAGTTTGTCAGTTACACCAGACTTTGGTTGATCTCTGCAATACAAAATAAAATCAGTACAGTGTTTTCTGTGGAGCAGCTGGAGATGACAGATGTGAGAGTGCTAACGTCTAACATAGAATATTAGATATATAACATATATAAAGTAAAAAATGAATATTTTAGCTAGTTTTAAATCCTGAATTCAGACCTTTAGTGTAGTTGTGCATGCTGGTGAACTAATGGTGAATACATGATAGCAAATTTATTATTAAATGATGTAAAATGTTTTTAATCCACTAGTGATTCTCAGTTGTTGTAATGATCTCCCACTTGATGTGTGTGTGCAGTGTTGGGTGAATTCTAAAAGTTTAGTACCATCAAATTAAATGTGGTCTTTTGTCCCTGCAAACAACTTAAATTCAATTCGGTAGCAGATCAAATTCAGGTCTACTCATACCTTGGCTGAGTGGGATGCTTTTGTTGTCCAGCTGACACTGAACTGAGTCTGAGGAAGAAAATGGAAAAATATTTCAGTATTACAGATTAACTGCATCATTAATGAAAGAATATTATAATTTAATTAAAAATGCACAGGCGGACTCACGCCAATAACAACATTACTGCATACTGTACTCTATTTCAGCTTAACAGTGACTGTAGACTGTGCACATGCAAAACGTCCTGTCTTCTTTATACACAATGATTTAACAAATCCTTAGCTTTAAATATGTTTATAGTGTAATCATTTCCAAAAGAACAAAGTTAAAATCTGTACAAAGTTTTTATGAAGATATACTGATGCTTTCTAATAATTACTAATAAACCTGTAAACTCTCAGACTCACAACCAACAGCGACTTTCACTGTAGTTCCTAACAAGGTTGGCATATGTGTCTGGAGGGACTTTAGCCTTTTCCTCTGAAAGGCAAATATTTTCAGCTCATGCAGATTATGTGGTTTTTGGGCATGGATCTTGAGCTTGAGCTCCCACCACAGATTCTCAATAGTAGGATAAAGATCTGGGTTTTAAAAGGGCCAATCCAGGACCTTGGTTTTGGTGTTTTGGACCATCTTGGATGTGTACTTCAGGATATTGCTGAAAATTCCATCACAACCTAAAGTCACACTGGCAGCAGATTTCATCAGATTATCCTTCAAAATGTCGACATGATGTTCTTTTTTGTGTCCCCATGTACCTGAACAATGCTCCCTGTGCCTGAACCAGCAAAGCAGCCCCCCAGCAGTATGTTTCATATCCATGCCCAGGTTTGGTTCTAACAGAACGTGTCTCCTTATACGGCTTTCTGATGGTGCAGAGTGTAGCTGCTCTGGGCCCTGTGAAATATTTGGAAATGCCAGAATAACCGAGCCCTTTAAGATGAGCATCTTTCTGAGGTCCAGGCGTATTTCTCTGGTCTTCGGTATGATGTTAAAATAACGTAACGCTGCTGCCTCTGAATCTAGTCTTCAAGTGCCACTAGTCCTGTTCCAGCCCATTTAGTATGCGTGGCTTCAGTGCTGATTAGTCACACGAGATTCAGGTGTAGTGACCATAATTGATATTTGTATTGTAAGGTTCAACAGAAGACTGCACTGTTTATAAGAGTAAATACCTTTGCCGGGAAGGAGAATCTTCTGAGTGTTTACCAGCGTGCGTCTGGTCCTTTTTCGGGGGCTCATTATTGGATACAGGTGTGTCTGAGGTTGCTCCAGTGTCACTGAAAGACAGAGGAAGCATGTTAGCTTATGTTTTTGTAGAGTCAAAGTGGAAACACGAATGTCTGATAATCATGGAACATATGAGAAGAAAATGCTGTACAGCGTAACAACACTGTCACACCTGCAAGAACACATTAATCCTGTGGTGATGAAAATAAGTTTATAAAATATTTTGAAAATAAGATTATAAATAATAATAATCTGAGTTGCACACAGACAGTATTGTGTGCATCAGTTCCTATAAAGTCAGAGCTAAACAGGAGAGGGTCTCTACTTGGGCAGACAGTAACTGTGGATGGGACATGATTTGATTCTTCAGGATTTGACAAAGCTACCATTCCAGAAAATGAGTCAGACTCAGATCTGCCTGTTTAGCAGAAAAGAGAGAGAGAGAGAAAGAGAGAGAGAGAGAGAGAGAGAGAGAGAGAGAAAAAGCTTGGTTTTAATGTGTATTTTATAAATATTTAAGATGTAGATGAGGTGAAGCTCTCTTTCTCTCTCTCTCTCTCTCTCTCTCTCTACAATTCAGTGTGAAGCTCTCTCTCTCTCTCTCTCTCTCTCTCTCTCCCTCC
>CM067487.1:2387420-2409168 GCA_034552555.1 Semaprochilodus insignis | reverse complement strand
ATATTATATATCCCCTTATGTTTATCTTACTGCTTTACTTCATTCTATATAGCACTCATGGAATTATACAGTCCACCTTAAAAACAAAACAGCTGTCTTAACCTGCAGGTTGATATAACAAAGTTTATTTCTAAGCAGTTTTGGACCAGTTCTATTGGTCTGGCCCAAAGAAGGCAGCAGTGTTTCTGGGGATCTGTTTTTTGCATTGTAGAGTTATAACTTTGTGGAGCAGAGATAAACAGTGCTCACAAACAATGGTTTCACTGCCATCCAGTATTGGTTTTCTGCTTTGCCCCTTACATACAGAGATTTCTCTGGGTTCTCAGATTCGTTTAATGATATTATGTACTGCAGATCTTTTATTTACCTGTGAGATCTTTCACAGACTGCTAAACCTCTTCCCATGTTTGAAATAGAACCGTTTCACCATTTGATATGTTGTCTTTGCACTATCGTCAAGTAAATATAGCCTTTAAATGTATAGCACGTCACTGTATTCTGTTTTGAAGTACATTTTGCACAGCATCTCCAACTTTTTTGGAGATGGAGCTGTACATTCTCTAGAGAAATCTCTGCACTGTGAAGACAGGAAAGGCAGAAGGAGTAGGTTTTTGGTCTGGACACATTGTAAGAGTTTGAATCAGGAATGAAAGAATGTTTAAGACCAGAGAAACAACAATTTGGCCCGACTTATCGTTTGGCCCGACTTATCGTTACCTAGTTCATGTCTCCAGCATAAACAGATGGCTGAATTATTTGGATCGGTAAGTAGGGTGTGTACTGTTCTGATTGCCTGCCATTGGCTAACCTGTCTGATCATGTGCCTTTTGGCAAATTGCTTCAGTAAAATCAAGTCAAGCTTTATGTATATAGCGCCTTTTACAACTAACATAAAGCATCAAAGCAAAAACAACTGGGTCTGAGAGGAACCAAGACTCAAAAGGGAAGCCATCCTCCTCTGGTTGACAGTTAGCACTGTTATACAGAAGATGTATTGTTCAATCTGTTGTCATTAGTACAGCAGAGCTTGAAAACTGCCTCCTTTCAATGAGCTTACTCAACAAGTGTGTAACTGAGTGAAATTGAGTGATGTTTCGATGAGACACGGTGACTCATCTGCTTTGAATCTGCATTAGGTTAAAGGAAACCAAAAGTGCTTTTAATACTGCTGAGTGTCTGTCTGTGTTTAGGCGGTTTTCTGACATGTAATGTGAAAGAAAATTTGGATTAAGAGTTATTTATAAACAAATCGTCAAAGTATAGAGTCTACATGTCGACATGACCAGCATGCGACACGGAGTCGGATTCTCTATTCTCTCGGCTCTATTCCAAATTTGGGAGCTGATCCGAATCTACCAGTGGTTTTCTTGGTTCCAATAATCTAAACATAGGAAACTAGATCTGGCAACATAAAAGGGCAAACATGAAATATGCATTATGGTATTTTAATTGATGGAACAATCATCAATTAAATGATTCCATGTGGGATGTAAATGAAGTTTTATCAAGTGATAACTTTTAATGACTCCTGACCAAAACTTTAGAATAGTTAACTCATCTGAAAGCATTAGTGACCTATTAAAATGATGCTTTTGGCACCCGGATGTAAAGCAGCACTATATACTATGTGCACCATGGTGTCAAACAAGATGAAGCTGATGCCTAGCTATGCTAACTTAAACCTGTCTTTCACACAACTATGGCAGTTCACCAGAACCACCATTATAAATACCCAGCTAGCTATTCAAAGTTGGCACCCTTACTATCGCTTTGCACTCAAGCAGGGCAACTGTTGGTGGAAATCCACATTTATGTTTGCCCTTGTGTTTGATGTGGTGCACAAATAGCTGTAGCATGTGGCCAATGCTACTTGCAACCAAGTGCAAATAGACACTCTGTATTAAAAAACAAAATCATATTTCCTATAAAGCAGTAAACACTAGACGTCACTGAACACTAGCTAGAACCCATAGGAATGAAATATTGCCAATTACAAACTAACATGAATTTAGTGATTAATTATTTAAAAATGGGATTTAGTGAATAAAGAGTTATTGGTACGTGGATTCAGCTCAAGTTCAATATGACTCGTGAAGACACCTGATGCAATACGGGTGGAGCTGTATTAATTGCAGCTGAACTGCTAGTAATTGCGACATGTGGAGACAATAAGACAATAAAAACAGAACTGCTTGTTTACATCATCAGTCCCTGGAAGCCTGCTCTCTAGACATGCTTAGACAGAGATGTTATGTAACCCTGTTCCATTAATAGCATTATGTATCAGAGCCAAGCTCTGTCACCACGGTTCTACAGTTGTACCTAAACAGGGGCAGAGAAAACTATGTGGACTTTTAGGAATCGGCTAGTTTTGTTGATGAGGGCTTATAACACACTTTTATATCATTCAGAGGAATGATAAAACATCACTTATGTGAAAAGATAATATATATATTTATATATTTAGAGATATATTTATTCCTAATCATTTTGTTGTTTAAAAATGTTCTTTGTGCAGCAAAAGCTGATCAAATGGCAGATTTAACCAATCAAATCAATATTTGCTATTATATCCAATGTCTTTTTATCAAATGCAAGTGTAGTAGATATTGATACACTGTAAAACATTGCAGTTTGGGGATTTGACATCTTGTTTTCATGAAATGCATTTTGTTACATATTTAATATTTGTTAAATTGTGTAAAATATTTTTTAATATTTGTTAATATGTAATATTTATTAAAACTACATATATATGATATGACTGGATAGCCCCAAAGGCTACCAGGAGAGGTCAGTGTTGTCCCTAGCTTCTTGGAGCATCGCTACTGTCATCTACCAGTGCCGGTCCATGTGTATACTGTCTGAGAGCAAACGCTTGTTTCCTTCTCTCTTCCCCACCAGATTCTGACTCCAGGAGAGAACTGGGAGTACTTTAGGTAGCCTGGATCCTTGTATTTCTGTGAAGTTCAGTTGAAATCAAACAAACTGTTCACATGAATGTCTTATTCTTGCTTCAAGAGAATGCATTACCATTAAGAGGTAAAGAGTTCTGAGCTGTGAAGAGTTCAGTTATAAGGTGCATTTATCTGTTTATTTGTGGCTAGTCCGTTCATTCATTCATTCATCAATTCATCTTCAAAGCTGCTTATACTTTGGGGTGGCAGGGGGTGCTGGAGCCTATCCCAGCGCTCACTGGGCGAAAGGAAGGAAACACATTGGACAGGCCACCTGTCCATCACAGGGCAGGCATGCAGACATACACATTCACATACACACTCACACCTAGAGGGGAGCAATTTAGCCTCTCCAGTTCACTTGACTGCATGTCTTTGGACTGTGGGAGGAATCCAGAGCACCTGGATGGAACGCACATAGACACAGGAAGAACATACAAACTCCATAACACCCCGGACGTCCCATCCAGGAACTGAACCCAGACCCTGCTTGCTGTGAGGTGACAGTGCCACCCATCTTTTTCATATTTATTTACTTATTCTGAGTTTTCTATTTCAGTAGGTGTTAAGCTGCTGTCCAGTTAACCTGCCAGGTGGAAGGCTCTAGATGCTGTGCTCACTTCGAACACATAAGCTTCTACTATTTCTGTTTTATTGCAGCATTTCTGAGAGCCAGTAATAAATTCACCCGTATTGTAGTCTCGAGCCTCGACTCACTGGGACATTCTTGTACAGCCACCCTATTATATTGTAAGCATAGCCCTACTATTCAAAACACCTCAAGCCTTCTGAGAGTCCAGCTTAAGGGAACTCGGGACCCAGCCCTTAGTGTAGGGGCTATATTTAGTTATGTCCATTTTGAGATCTGTGGACACTCCATTCGTCCGGTTTACAAAAATCACTTGTCCTGCTCCTTTTTCAAGTGGTTCTGTTTGTTGCTGCACCAGTATCTCACTGTACTGCCAATTAAATGTTGCTTGTTGTAAGAAATTATTCAAAACCAGCTAAATTATCTGGCAATATAGTTAGATAATGTGACTTACTGACATCTTTCAGTTCAACGTTATTGTCATTATACCAATACAGGGTTGTACATTACAATGAAACACCATCAGGCTACTTCTCTGAAGTGGTAATTAAAAAAAAATAGATAAGTAAGTACATATTAGTGCAAAGACAAAAAGACAGATACAATACAATATGTGCATAAACAGAAAATAAACAGATGTGCAGGAGCAATAACTGTACTTCAGAATGGTACTACAACTGAGGTGCTAACAGCAGTTAGCATATACAGTAGAGCGAAATACAGCTCAGTGTAAGTGTACATAAAGGAGAGTACAGTATGTTGAGATTAAGTATGTTGTTGTAAATAGTAGATTTATTCCTCAAAAAGAACAGCTGCACCCAGAAGGAGGTGTGGGGTTGCAGGTCTGTTGGGAAGGAAGATAAAGGTTACCAGGATCAATAACTGATGATAAATTTAGACTGATATGATCAATATTTATTGAGCTACACATACAGAAGTAGTGTCTCCCAGTATGGCACCGGGCCACCGTATGTACTAATGCAACATATCAGACATCTCGGCATGGAGCTGTAGAGGTTCCTAATGGTGTCCTGTGATAATCCATCCCATGCAGCTTGAACATCCTCACACAGTTCCTGCAGATGGTGCGGTAGGGGTGGAGGTGGAGTGAAACCAGGCCTTCTGGACGTGTGACGCGTGACAACAAACCGTTCATCTTGGTTCTGACCACGGTGCCTCCACACACGGATTCGTTGGTCGTCTCCACCAAGACAAAAGCGGGACTCGTCACTGAAGATGACCCGCTGCCGTTCTGAGTCACTCCATGACAGTCTGATACGACACCATTGCAGTCTTTGGTGACGGTGACGTGGTGTTAAGGACAGTCGTGGTAACGGTCTGTGTACATGTAGTCCTGCGTGGTGCAGCCGTCTGCCAATGGTGCTGCACTAACAGGATGACTCATGGAGGACATCACTGCTCGCTGAGTGTCTAAAATCTTAGCTGTTGGGTCAATCAGGTACAGCGATAAAGCTTGTCCTTGCTTAAGTCACATGCGTGGCCGAGCGTGAATCATTTGCATGTTCTAAGATGTCAAACCTACCCACCAAGTTTCATTCCTGTTAGTTGATTGCTTCTGGGTACATCAATTTGTACAACTATTCTTTAGACCACGAGTGTATAATAGTGTTCAGTGCAGGTGGTGAGAAAAGCAGCTAATGTTCAGGTAAACAACTACGACAGCCATACAGCACACAGTACAGATGATCAGTATCTAGAATATACTCCTCTGATACTCAGGTATAGAGGTCTAGTTAAAACAAGTTTAATAACCTTATAGTGATATCACCACAGTCTCAAAATAATAAATAGCTTGCCATTTTAAGATCTGCACCAGGACATGAGACTGGCCTATAGGATTAACTTCTGGCTCATTTACAGTATTTGTCTTTGTTGCGATACATCACTTACACACTACTTATTGCAGCGCCCTGTGGTTGTGTTTGAGTCCAGTTGACACCACAACGAAATAGCCAAACCACGAACACAATGCACCATGTAGAGAACAGGGCACAGTTTCAGACACAGCTCCTACAAAACTTTATTTTGTCTCACAGACTATGGCCAGACTAACCACTGATTTTAACTGGTGGTGAGGGGTCGCTGGGTGACAGCATGCGAGACCGTTAGCAGCTTGCACTGAAACCAAAACAAGCCTTTAGACACTTATTAATGATTTAAGCATTTCCATTAAGGATGTTTCAGAAAGCCTCCAAATCCAGGTCTCTATGGGCTCACAGCTCTTTAGGCCTTAGGAATCTTAATCAATCATCCTAGTAGTTATTCTAGTTTATGCCTATACTCATGTGATAGCCATTATCAATGCATTTCTAAGACATAATATGGCATGCATAACACATAAGAATACTTGTATCATTACTCTAAAGCAGTTATAGTTACTTTCATAAGAGCTGGTTAAAGCAGTAACACACAAGGTTCTGTCTCTGCCACAGCTGTTGTGGACGGAAGTGATAATAACCCAATGTTTACGTGGACCTCGGTCGGTTGTTATAGTCTGTTATATTGCATAACAAGCATATTGGCAATGTTTCAGGAATGCAGATGATAAATGTGCCATAAAACCTGACACCATAAAAACATATACACATATATGCATATGGTTTATGCATATGGTTTATGCTGCATATAAGGAATTATTCAAGTGTATCCCAGACAATCTATGCTGTTATGTATGGCATATAACACCTTATAAGTTTATTTATGAAGCAAAATATATACAGGCACCCTATCTCCATGCTCTCAAATAGCCTGTCAGCTAGTGAACATTAGTGTTATGTAGTCTATATAGCCTGTTATATCACCTAATATAACTGTAAAAACCTCATATCTACCTATTTTGGCCATAATATGATATAACATCGTATTGTGTTCCCTCCGTAAGTCATATTTTCACCCCATATATGAAATCATTTTGAACATGTCTTAATGTTTATCTTACTAAAGTTTTCACCAGCACCCAGCTTCTGTGGTTACAGATTGACAGTACAAATACAGCATTACAAAACTCACCACCCTGGTTGAGCAGAAGAGACAGCCCTGCAGTAGAACAGCAGTAGCATGCTTCCCCAAGTCCTAGCCCTCTGCTAGCTCAGTGCATTCTGAACTTGTAGGGACAATAATGTGGTTGAATAACCAATGAATGAATGAATGAATGAATGAATGAATGAATTAGACAAACTTATATTTCTTTAAACTAATAATTTGCATTTATTTGGGAAACTAAAGAACAAAACAAACCTTTTATTATCATATGTGAGCTGTGAATCTATTAGCCTTTAAAATATCAGCCTTATTATCCATGCACTACTGTGAATAAATCTGTAATAGTTAAGGCATGCATTTATGAGAATGTATACTGGAAGTCTGGCAGATCTGCAGAGTCTGGGGTTAAGAGCATACTCAGTAACTACAGGAAAGTACCCTGTACCCCCATCCCCCCACCCTTACACTGTGCAATTTCCTGGAGCCAGAGACCGGAAATGTTATGAAACAGAGTTAAACTGTTCAGCAGCAGACAGAAAATGTTTCTCGCTAACCCCAAAATATGCCATCATAGTCCCGCGCTTTCGCCTGCCTCATAGCACCCCATTAGTTAATGAATAGGCCTTGCTAGCTCCACTGCGTGGAGGTGTTCTGTAATCTCCAATAGACTTGGATTATCTGGTCTCTGTGACTGTCACACTGTTATCTATAAACATGGACTAACATGGAAAAGGCAAAGACCACCATTAGCAAATAGCAGAAAACATATTCAACATCTCATATCAGATGTTTGAGTGGTTAGTGTGTCCCCACTTTACCTTCATTACCTTCATAAAGAAGTCTGCAGATACTTGGGGCAGTCTATTGGTGATATGAACGTTAGATGAATGTTTAGTCATTGAAAATGTACAAATGACTAAATAAATGAAATATTTTGTTTTAGGAAATGTTTTATGTTTTAGTTTTGGGCTATGTGTTTTGGGCAGTGTATATTCGCTGGGTTATTCTGCTAAGGACTTTAATTGTGGAGGCCAGGGTTAGGTCAGAAAAGTGGGAGTATGAACCCCCATGATTAAAAACTAAAGAATGTGGTAACTGACTCTGCTACTTCTGCACAGAGTACTTAATAATTATAGCCCTAAATCAGAAAAAGTTGGGACAGTATGGAAAATGAAAATTAAAAACTGTCTAGGGTTTATTACTTTTACTTTGACTTTGATTTCATTGCAGACACTGTGAACCCAAGATAGTTAATGTCTTGTCTGATTAGCTTAATTGAATTTGTTAATATGCATCCATTCCTGCATTTCAGGCCTGGAAAACCTTCCAAATAACAGTTGGGATGGTAAAGAATTTCCCACTTTGATGTCCCTATTCCTTCTCACAACACTTAAAGGATGTTTAGGCACAGAGGATATCAAGCGATGATGTTTCAGCTGTTATTTTATCCCCCATATCTTCCTGCACACAAGGTACAAGGTCACTGTTCCATTTTTCATTTCATAATTCTGCACACTTTCACTTTTGGGGACTGGTCAGGACGGCAGGCAGGTCAGTCCAGTATCCATACACTCTTATAATATGTGCAGCATCTGGTTTTACATTGTCTTGTTGGAAAATTCATGGACATCCCTGGAAAAGACGTCTTCTTGGAGGCTACATATGTCGCTCTAAGATCTGCATTAATGCTGGATCACAGAACTGTAAATGACCGTCGCTAATTGCTCTAACACACTGACCCCATACCTTGACTGACCCTAGCTTTTAGACTGTTGGACTGTTGCTGATAACAGTCTGGGTGGTCCTTTTCAACTTTCCTTTTCCATTTCTGGAATACCGAATTCTGAATTCTGGGTTGCAGTAGTGCAGTTTGATAATGAATGAATGAGAAAGTATTGGTTATTGATTAGGATTAAGTATTGATTTAACTAATAATGGGCATTTATTTGGGAAGCTAAAGAGTCAAATACACAACAAGTTGTTTATGGAGCTGTAAATATGCATTCCTAAATGATTTATTCACTGTGCATTAAGCTTTATCCACATGTATTAAAACATACGTTGGAGAGTTGCTAGGTAAAAAGCAAGAATATTATTGTAATAAAAGACAATTGTCAGTTTTTAAGACCATTTAATCCAAATATCTGAGCATTTCATTTCAAATCTTATTTGTCTATAATTAGTGGTGTTTGATTTCTGTAGGCTCTGTATAGTATCAAGTTTACTGCAAATGTTATTATAAATGTTATGCTTGTTTCTTGTTTATTAGAGCTGGTTATTCTTTGATATGTCCTTGCAACAACAAAAGGTTACACAATTTTTGAAGCCCAAATTCATATTCAGCCATTTATAAATGATTTAAATGTTTTGAGTGAATAATGCACCTATAAACAGTTATAAAAATATTGATACTTCTGAACAATAAAAACATATATAAAATCACTGAATGCTTAAAGTGTTTGATATTGTATGTTGTTCTTCCTTTTAAATAATATAATAATTATAGTATAATGAACTTAGTAAGTTAAGTATAATAAGCTTTATTTTTGTAATGTGACTTGAAATTTTGTTTCTTAATTTCTGAAAAACACAGCTGTCTTGTGAACAGTTGTTCTGAATGTTTGTTTGTCCTATAATGTTCAAATACGGCCAGAATACTTCAGTGCCACTTGATTATTTTTGCAGTAGAAACTGTTACGCAATCAAATATGCAGCTTTTTGAAACAACAGTTCTGGCCAGCCAACACGACCGCAGCACCATTTCAGCAGCTGGTGAGTCTGCGAGCCTGAGCTGTGGGTGTTAACCTGGCTTGATGTTTAGAGATTAAACCAGGGGTGCATTGTGGAACAACTACAATAGTTAAATGATAGAGAGACTATCAACCCACCATAATTATTATAAACTATTCAGTATCCTCTATAAATCATTCAGCACCTGCAGTGAATTACTCAACATCTACCATAGATTATTTAGTACCCACCTAGAATTAGTGAGTATCTACTATGAATTATTGCATATCTATCAAGAATGATTCAGTATCTTCTATAAATGTTGTATCTACTATGAATTATTCAGTATCTACTATGACTTATTCAGTATCTACTATGAATTATTCAGTATCTACTATGGATTATTCAGTATCTACTATGAATTATTCAGTATCTACTATGAATTATTCAGTATCTACTATGGATTATTCAGTATCTACTATGAATTATTTAGCATCTGCTATGAATTATGCAGCATCAACTGTGGATTAGCCTGTATCCAGTATGAATCATTCAGTATCTACTATGAATTACTCAGCATCTACTATGGATTATTCAGTATCCACCATATGTTACAAATTATTACTATGGAATTTTACAGTATCTTCTATGGATTATTCATTATATACTATGAAATATTCAGGATCTATTATAAAATTGTGTATTTACTATGAAACAGAGGAAATGAAGTGTGGACTTAAAAATATACTATTAAACTGGATTCAGGAAATACAGCAGTAAACCAGACAGACTGAATACTGTTTAGTGATTATTGATGTAATCAGTGATTACTGCTCATACTTGAACAGATCCAGATCTAATTTGCTGCACAGACAAATGTTTTCTTTGCTTGGCCAGAAAAAATGGTCACCGCCCACTTATCTTTCAGGCTGATCTCTGCCGAAGGGTCCACGGGTGAATCACCGGACTGGAATGTACTTCCTTCAGTGTGAGGTTCCCACTGCTCTCGAGCGACAACAGGGACAAGACTACACAAAACTCAACTGCGTCCAGACAGCTTTAATAGCTTTTACTGGTTTTAGCATTGTACTCTTCATTTCTGTAGAGAAACGCCTTGAAGGAAAGTACAGAACTACCTAGACTGAGCAGCAGCCATGGATGTCCGAGTCACCCTGCTGTTGATTACTGCTGTGCATGCTGTTGCTGCCATTTCTAACGGTATGTATATTCAAACATGGCTTTATACTGAGGACCTTGAGATGGTTATTGAAGAAGGTATAAATGTTCTATGACAGTAATGATTTAGCTCATAAGTTGATATATATGTATATGTATGTATGTATATATATACATACATACATACATATACATATATATCTGCTCTGTTTAGTAGTCTATGTTTGCATCAAAGCTCAGGTCTGTTATCTATTACATAGATCTACATATACTGTATTAATGATATATATTTAATTTTTCTTAGAAAAGCTTTTCTATAGATCTGTTTGGGGGGATACTGAACTGCTGCCAGTGTGACGCAGCATGTTTTGTGGTCCTACTGACCACATGGTGGAAACCTATCCCCCAATCAAGGCAATTAATGAATATGCCTGAAGAGCCAGACGGTTTAAAGGAATACTCCAGCCTGATCTCCGTCTGACATAGAAAGCCCGCTGAAGTAGCCCCAGTAGTAGTTGATGGGCAGTTGCTGAACCTTGTCACTAAGTTTCTATGCAAAACACACTTTTGTAGGCTGTTTGCATGAATTGTTTTATCAAAACTGTGAGTAAACCGACACTGTCCCCGTCAGACAAACAGCCATTAAAATTTTTGTCTTTGAGAGAGAGGAGAAGCAAGCTCCACTCCTGCTTCAGATCCAAGACCACCCACAGGTGTTTCTGTCCATGGTGTGGCCACTGTGAGAAGACACCTTAATGCTGTGGGTCTGAAAGGATGTGTAGCTGTTCAAGAAGCCCTGACTTAAATGTAGGGTCAAAACCTTGTATCACTGAAATGCTAAATTCACAACAGAAAGAAAAAGGTTACTTGTCAAATAATGTCATATAAATATATATAATTATATATATAATTAACATTATTATATAAATAAAAGTTTAAAACCCACAAAATAAGATACGAGCTTTTACACCAACAGTACCTATATGGCATCCTAATTAATAGAGCCATTAATAGAGAAATCCAGATGGAGGGCAGGAAGTGTGAAGCAGAATGAAGGAGGTGGAGGCGAGTCTGTACTGTGCTAGATTAGTCTATATAACAAGAGAAAGGTACAAACAGAAAATCACAACATATGTATATTTGAGTTTATGAGTTTAACATATTGGAAAATAAAAAAAAAGGAAATGGAAAAAAAATTAAATAATCTGAAAAACATCAAATATAAAACGTAAAGCTGTGGAACTAATTCTTTGAGAGATAGCTCTAGTGATTATTGATGTAATCAATGATTACTAGTCATACTTAAACAGATCCAGATCTAATTAGCTGCACAGACAAATATTTTCTTTAGCCTGGCCAGAAAAAAAGGTCACCGCCCACTTATCTTTCATGCACATTTTGGACATCTGTGGTGGAAACTGAAAGCCTATTATGAAGTTATTGGATTCAGCAACTGTCCATTGGTGCTGTTTGAGTCAAGGGCTTTTCTGTTGTTCATATTATCAAATTAGCAGCGGATGACTAAGGCCCTCATGGACCAAATCAGGTTATAGCCATTTGTGAGTGGATTTCAAACCCCTGTAATTCAATAAGGGAAAAAGGAAGATCGACAAAAATGGATCTAATGCAAACATTCCAAACTCGGGTCCCATTGACTCCTGTCCTGCACATTCTGATGTTCTCTGCTCTAACAATGTAACAATGTAAACTAAGAAAGGCAGTTTGAATTCAGATCAAATGAAGTTTAATTTTATTACCTTGATTGCTATCCACAAATACAGGGAATAATATCTGTGATTGAGTGCTGGAATTGGAATTGTCTTGCAATTTTCAAATAAATCAACAGAAGGATTTTCATATATATATATATATACATAATGAAATATATAAGATATAGATATAGATATAGAAGACAGTCCACCCACAGAAGGAAGGAAAAAGTCAAAGTAAATAGATAACAAAAAACAGGAATTTCTAAAACAATTCCCAAACACTACTAAACAACAGGTATATGCAAATAATGTCAAAAATTTTAAAAAACATAAAAAACAGAGATACAACAACAATAGCTACATGGCTTTTTCTCTGATTAATAGAGCACATGTGAAATCCAGATGGAGGGCAGGAAGTGTGAAGCAGACTGGAGGAGATGTAGGCAAACCTGTACTGTGCTAGTTTAGACTATATTATGAGAGGAAGCAACAAACAGAAAATCACAACATATGTGTGTTTGCTGAGTATAACATATTGGAAATGTGAAAACATAAAAAATAAAATATGAAAACATAAAATGTGAAAATATTAAAATATAAAATATGAAAACATCAAATGTGAAAATATTAAAATGTAAAACTGTGAAAACATTATATATAAAATGTGAACGAATTAAATATAAAACATAAAAACGTGAAAAAGTTAAATATAAAATGTGAAAATGTAATATATAAAATGTGAAAAACCTAAAATATAAAATGTGCTCTAACTGGCTGCATTCTGGTTTATTATTTGTCCAATGTATTAAAGTTAGTACACAAACAGTAAGTGTTGAAATTACCTTAAATATAGTCAATGTATCTTATATTTCCAATTCTGAGAAAATCTTAAGCTTGTTATAAAATTATTGACCTTATTTCTAACCACTTTAACACATTTGAAGTGATTTTAGTCCAAACATCTGATGGTATTGAAATGTGCTTGAAACCAGCCAACTCTTCTGCCAGTATTCACCTAAAAATCACCTAAAAAACATTTAAATGATATTTTATAATATCTCATAATGAGCTTAGAACAGTCTCAAAATGATACATCTCAGAGGAACTGATTAAACTTTTCATTATTCTCATTAGTGTCTTTATTTCGCTGCATTTACTGCTGCTTTACTGTTTGCTGTAGGAACCGGGCCACGCAGTTTTGCATTGATCAGACATACAGAGACCTTCACTTATGAACCCATCGACTACTCTTCTCAAGAAGAGGAAACCCGGCTAAACCAAACCAAACCTCTAGAGAACAGCAACCGCAGGATTCGACTGGGTCCCTTGTGCAACAGCTCAGCTCAGAACTGCAACAACACAGCGACAGTAGTGACCCTCCACATCTCCGAGCAGGCCAAAACCTTCCTCACAGGGCCACTGGTCGCAAGCTTCATCCCTACAGTCTACGCCCTTGTGTTCCTCATCAGCGTGCCGCTCAATGCCCTGGCCCTTGTGGCGTTCTTCTTTCGGATCCGCCAGAAAAAGCCGGTGGTGGTGTACATGTCTCAGCTGGCGCTGGCTGACCTGCTGTTTGGCCTGCTGCTGCCCCTGAAGGTGCACTACTACGGCAGCGGTTCTCAGTGGGTGTTCGGAGAGGCAGCATGCCGCGCCGTTACCACGGTGTTTTATGCCTACATGAACTGCTCGGTGCTGCTGGTGATGTGCATGAGTGTGGACCGTATGCTAGCCGTGGTGTTTCCCGTGGCATCCTCGCATTGGCGCAAGCCACAGAATGCAGCACTGGTGTGCGCTGGGGCCTGGCTCGTGTCGCTAGTGGCCGCAATGCCTTTGCTAACCATAAAGCAGACTGTGCTGATCACGGAGGTGAGTGAGCGTGTGCACATGGCGATGTGTTATTGAACAGAAAACTGTGATTATGTAAAAAAGCAGTATTTTGGTGATGGGAACCGGGGCCAAGAGGTCTGGAACACCACCAGTGAACCTACACGTGTCTTCTGAGCTTTTATGTGGAATGCTGATGATGGTAAAATAGAGGAAAATCTGAAAATAATAACTTTAGGGACTATTTTGCCTCATAACACTCAGTATGTATCCCTCCGCCATGAACGGATTAAAAAAAGGATTAAATCATTTTTTATGGAAAAACTTCACCACAAAACTATTGTAAACAAAGTTTTAGACAGCTGCCAGCAAAATTATAACCGTTTCCTGTATTAACTTTCTGGGAGGGAGCTTTTAAAGGTGGACGTCTGGTTCCATTCACCACCACTGTGAACAATTTTGACTCCAAGCTTCTCTAGAACAGAGTGTTTCACACCAAAACCACCCTGTATGACTTAATTTACACAATTATTTAAAACAGTGTAGAAATGTTAAACAATGATGGAGTTCTATTATTATCTATGGAGTTCTATTATTCTGTTTCATAACAACAACAACAACAACAAAAACAATAATTATAATAATAATGATTATTATTATTATTATTATTATTATTATTATTATTATTATACCAAAGAATACCAAAGCAACCAACTAGCAGCACCCTAGCAACTATTTGGGATACTATAGCAACCAACAAAACCTTAGCAATCATTTGAGTTACTATGGTACAACTACCTAGCTACTACCTGGGATACCATTGAAACCACATAGCATCACCTGTGATGGCATAGAAACCAGCTAACAACTATGTAGCAACCATTAGGGATACCATGGCAGCTGCCCAGCAATACTTTAGCAACCACTGAGAATACCATTGCAACCAGCTAGGAGCACCCTGGCACCCATTGGGGATAGCAACCACCTAGCAAAACCCTGGCAATGACTAGTGATACAAGAGTAATCACCTGGGATACCATGGCAACCTCTTATCAACACTCTAGTAACCACCTGTAATACCATAGCAACAGACTAACAACACAACTAACAACAACTTGGAGTACCTTATGTTATACATATTATCCATAGTGTAATTCTACTTCCATATACTGTCAACTGCACACCCTGCATATCGTCGCTGTCCAAAGAAAAACAGGTATCTCCAAAATGGCAAATTTACAGGAGAGGCCAAAAACCTAATTTAATTTGAATGGAAGTCAATGGAACCAGACGTCTTTCCAAGCAGTTTTGGGCCATTTCTGTTGGTTCATTCATCATGGAATTTCCACACAGTGTAAACAGCAGCTCATGTGATCAAATGAGGCATAAAAGTAAAAATCAACAAAAATGGAGATACATGTTTTTCTTTGGACGGCGACGATATGTTGCACCACAGTCACTTCACACATTCATAACTTATTTATTTATATTTATATTGTAACTGTTACTGTTTCACTCATTCTCACATTGAGCGTACTGTCCATATGTAGATATTGTAACTATCTATATTGTATATTACTGCTCTTTATTAATTGTTTATTGTTTCTTCTTGGAGAGTGTCACACTAAATTTCATTGTATGCAAATACAATGACAATAAAAGGATTCTATTCTATATTATGTCCTACCATGGCAACCCCTTAGCAACACCCTAGCAACCACCTGCAACACCATAGCAACAAACTAACAACACTCTAGCAACTACTTGGGATACCATGGCAATCCCTTAACAACACCCTAGCAACCCCCTGCAATACCATAGCAACAGACTAACAACACTGTAGCCACTACATAACAACTGTCTAGCAAGATCAAAGCAAGCTGAAGTTGCATAATCACACAGTACTTTCTCTTCAGGAAGTTCACTTCTCTAGTTTTACTCGTTTACTCCTTCAGTCAAATATTCCTTGTCAGTCATGTCGTACATGCGTATATGAATTCCTGGTATGCGTAACACATGTGGTGAAATAAAATGATTCTGAATCATAAAAGTTGGGACAGGAGTGACTTAACATTGGGATCAAAGTTAGCGTTGGAGCAAGACTCACGTATCTCCATGTCCTCCTGTATCTTGAATGCATCTTGAAAATGTCCTGATCTATTGTGATGCTACATCTTTGCCTTGTTTACAGGTGGGCATCACCTGTCATGACGTGCTGGAGCCTGAGGACCCTCTCTACCTGCCCCTCTTCACCTCCATCAGCTGCCTTATTTACTTCCTGCCTCTGGTTGTCACGCTGTCCTGCTACACCGCCATCCTCCGTACCCTCAAGACCAAGAAGTCGCTCGAGGGAGCTCTGGCCTCATCGTCGTTATCAAGGAAGAGGAGGAGGAGGGCCACCATCATGGTGATCTCTGTCATGGTAGAGTTTTTGCTGTGCTTCGCGCCAACTAACATGATCCTGCTGCTGCACTGCATGCTGCTCGGGAAGCAGAAGACCGCGGACGAATTGTATGCCGCGTATATACTGGCGGTTTGTGTGGGCAGCGTCAGCACATGCCTGGACCCACTGCTCTACTACTTTGGCTCCTCACAGTGCAGAGAGCAGATCCACTGCGCCATGTGGTGGAGGAAGGGAAAGAAGGCAGCTGTGGCTTCTCAGTCTCAGTCCAGCTCATCATGGAGAACCTGCAACTACAACACACCATGCAGAACCGAAACAGAACTCATCAGCTGTGGAAGCAAAGGGGGTGGTGGTGTTGAGGAGTATGAGGCTTGAGTTGAGGACTGAGTTAATAATCAGTGTTGACGTTACTGCAGGGCAGTGTTCAAAAGGTAAGACCATCTTGACAACTCACATAAACCTACATAAACGTGTATAAAGGCTTATTCCAGCTTTGAAGTCAAGTGGGCATGGATCATTCTACTGTGGGCATGGATCATTCTACTGTGGGCACTGATCAATCTACTGTGGGCACTGATCGTTCTACCATTGGCATAGATCATTCTACCGTGGGTATGGATCATTCTACCGTGGGCATCAATCCTTCTACTGTGGGCATGGATCATTGTATTGTGAGCATGGATCATTCCACTGTGGGCATCAATCTATCTACCATGAGCATGGATCATTCTACCGTGGGCATCAATCCTTCTACCGTGGGTATGGATCATTCTACCGTGGGCATGGATCATTTTACCGTAGGCATCAATCCTTCTACTGTGGGCATGAATCATTCTACCAGGGACATCAATCCTTCTACTGTGGGCATGGATCATTGTATTGTGAGCATGGATCATTCTACTCCGGGCATCAATCCTTCTACCGTGGGTATGGATCATTCTACCGCAGGCATCAATCCTTCTACCGTGGGTATGGATCATTCTACCGCAGGCATCAATCCTTCTACTGTGGGCATGGATCATTGTATTGTGAGCATGGATCACTCCACTGTGGGCATCAATGCTTCTACCGTGGGTATGGATCATTCTACCAGGGACATCAATCCTTCTATTGTGGGCATGAATCATTCTATTGTGGGCATCAAGCCTTCTACTGTGGGCATGGATCATTGTATTGTAAGCATGGATCATTCGACTGTGGACACATATCATTCTGCTGTTCTATTCTACATCTCCAAGTGTTTCATCTTAGTCTAAGGTGAAAGACATTAGCACATGACTAGCAAACACAGCTTTAAAAGTTATATGCACATAAAGTCATATAAATCATATTTTTATTAAAACACAAAGCATGACTTATCTGCAGAAAAGCACTGTTTCAGTAATGACAGGTCTTAATGTTCTACATTGATTTTCGAACACTGGGACACATTCCCTGCAAAGCAATCAGATCTAACTGCCCACCATCTGGCCATAAGTGGTGCAGGTCTTGCTCTAAAATGCAGGGGCGTGGCTAAAATAAGGCTCTGCCTATAGACTAAGACTCCTTGTGTTCTGATAGTGACATTCAAATATGTGACAATCTTTGTTTGAATAAAAGTCAGAAGTGTAAATTTAGGGCTTAGCTTTTGGGACAAATGCCTCCCAGTAGAAAAAACCTTATAAATGAAGACTTTGTACATCATCGCTGTCCAAAGAAAAACGTGTATTTCCATTTTCCTCGATTTTTACTTTTATGCATCATTTGAACACAGCAGCTGCTGTTTACACTGTGTGAAAATTTCAGGATGAAATTTGCTTGGAAAAAAGTCCGGTCCCATTGACTTACCACAGAATTACTTTAGGTTTGTGCCCTCTCCTGTAAAGTTGCTATTATGGATTTTTGGAGATACTTGTTTTTCTTTGGACAGTGACGATATATTTAACCTATTGCTATTTCTGATAATGTCTTAGACTGAAGTAGATTATGACATAGCCTTTGTAAATACAGATGGCCCTTCTTTTATATACATATATATATATAAAAGAAGGGCCATTGGTATTTATAATAATAATAACTGATTCAGTAGAATGATCTATATAACATCCATGTAAGGCTGCAACAAATATATTTGATAAAATTCAAATTCAACGTTTCAACTTGGCAAGTTTACTAAATAAAGTATCCCAAAAACACAAGCACTTCCAATAACTGGTTTTATCAGTTGGGTTATCAGTAATATGGGAATGTATCATCACAGACACATTTAAACAGTCCCAGAAATTTGCTCAATGTTGCCAGATTGGGCAGGATCACCCATCATTTTAAGGTATTTACTATGACAATGAACACATTTTTATGTGATTTTATATATTTTATTATGAATTATTAATAAATAAAAATCATCAACAATAATAAAACAAATAACTGGACACACAACAATACATACAACATTATAAAAAACATGTATTTAAATTCTACAATTCTAAAATTCTCAGTGAATATTTGAGGTGATATTCAGTCTTTTATGGTAACATCACCCATAAAATGTGTTATAGTAGCCTGATCCAATAATATACCAGAATAAACCTTTATGAATGTTTATGACAGTTAACCTGGTGAGTATCTATAGTCATTTAGCCTTATGAACATTGTGCTACAGTGAAGTGTTATTGATTTTAAGCTTCCACCTTTTATAAGTCTGTTTTCTAAAGAGACATCTGTTGAAACAGTATTATTGTTGAAACCAGAGATGTGTAGACCATGACTCTATATTCACATTCAGTGATGTATCTAGAACCTCAAGAACAGTACAAAAAGTAAGTTACAGATCACATAGCTGGCTTAGCAACGCTGCTAGCTTTTTGCATACATGCTTATCCAAGCTATATACCAATCTACTGTGTCAAGCAGAACATTTACTGTGTATCTCCTCAGTCCGGCTGTATTCTGTTAGCTGAAGCTGTGCTGAACCCCACGTCTTTACAGTAGGAGCTCACTTCTGTTTCACATGTGTCTTGTGTTGAACATCACAAAAACAACATCCCAGTTTTACAGCCCAGTTTTCCATCTCCATGTGCACTGGGGAGTGAACAGTGGGGTTTGGACCTTTAACAATGGTTGTCTAGTTAGTAAAAAGTAGGTGCATGGGGGTAAATTGTGTTTTCATTGATATGGCCTGTAAGCCTGGATCAGACTAACTGGGTTCTAGAACAGCACAAATACGAGTATCAGATCTAGCACAGGACTGAAAGTTTCAGCTCTATGTAAGGCACACAGTGTACACGCATGCAGTATTATTTTACAGTATTATTATGAGACTGGCGGCCAGACCAGGGTGTTCCCTGCCTTCTCCCCAGTGAGCGCTATGAGAAGGTGTGTTGAGCACAGAACATGTGTTGAATTCAGTACTGTATACCTCGACATAGCCATGTGATCAGAGTTCGTTTATAGTATTTACTCTTCTGCCTTATTAACATTTATAACGTTATTATTCATTTTTGTTGTTGTTTTTGTTGTTGATGATGATGATAATAGTAGTTGTAATTATTATTATTATTATTATTATTATTATTATTATTATTATGTGTAATATATGTGTTTATAAGCAATAAACAATGGCAGTTTAAAACACTGAATAAACAGATACTGTCTATCTGTGAATGTGTCTGTCATCTATCTATCTATCTATCTATCTATCTATCTATCTATCTATCTATCTATCTATCTATCTGTCTGTCTGTCTGTACATTTGTCTCTCTGTCTACCTGTCTATCTATCTTTATATCTATATGTCTGTTTATCTGTCTATCTTTATATTTATGCCTTTTTACCTGTCTAACTTTTCTTGTTCTATTTATCTGTCAGTCTGTCTGTATATTTTTATATCCTTCTGTCCATCTATCTGTCTGTCTATCTGTCTGTCTATCTATCTATCTATCTATTATCATAGGAGAGCGTTTCTCAAGCCTGCTCCTGGATGCACCCTGCCCTGTACAGTTTAGTGCTTCCCCCCAGCTCCTGTTATAGGAGTCGACATGTTATACCAGACTAGTCCAGTAGATGGCGATGCCTTCTAGCATCTCAGAAACAACATACAGATCCTTCCAGAATCACTCTTTGTGGTTATGAACAAGACAAACTTGTAATTGAAGTAAAATGATATTAAGATCAGGCACAGTATCTCTTTTGTTCTAAGAGATAAAGAGAGTATGGAAAATGCTAATGTAAAAAGAAATGTGGCCATATTTGGGACACAAACGTTGATAAGTGAACCCCTAGAAGAAAAACATGTGATTTTAAAATATGATTTTATTTTTATATCTAAATGTATTAAAATGTATTGAAGTAATTCATTACTTTATGGCTAAATAAGTTGGTGCAAGATATATATATATATATATATATACTGTATATTTTTATAGAATGAATGTTTTATGTTTCATTGAAAATATACAGTTCCACATTGATGTTGTAGTGTAAGAAATATATAATATATAGAGAACTTCTGTAGATTTCTTCCACACTTAATGATTATTTGATGAATTTAAAATATGGGCAACAATTGTAAAATGTCCTAAATTATTGTCCTAACTTTTTTGTCTATCTATCTTTATATCTATATGTCTGTTTATCTGTCTATCTTTATATTTATATCTCTTTTCACCGGTGTATCTATCTTTTTCTTTTTCTATTTATCTGTCTGTCAGTCTGTCTATATATCTTTATATCCTTCTGTCTATCTTTTTATCTATCTATCTTTAGTGCTTCCCCCAGCTCCAAGCACGACACTGTTACAGGAGTCTACATGTTATACCAGACTAGTCCAGTAGATGGCAACATACAGATCCTTCCAGAATCACTCTTAGTGGTTATGAAAAAGGCGAAGTTATAATTGAAGTAAAATGATGTTAAGGAAATAAAATGAGAAACATCTCAGAAGAGAAACGATACAGTGTAACTGATGTATGATTTCGTTCTTATTTAATTCCTTGCTGTGGACTGCAGGACGGGAATATTACACATGGGTAAAATATTATCTAAATAGATACAGAGTCTTATGGTTCCTTATATTATTACCACACCTGTTATGTAAGTGAGGAAGAAGCTCTGAACTAGGGAACCTACAGCTCGTACTTCCTCTGGTCACAAGTTCTGGTGATTTTCAGATTCAGTGCGATGTGAGTTATGCATATGTCATGTCATTTTGTTCTTGTGAAGGACGTTTCTGGACTCACATGACTCACATTACTGATTCAATAATCATGTGAAATTCTCCCTGGTGTGTGTGTGTTTGGTCCCATGTTGGCTTGCTAATTCAGCACTGACTGACTCCTTACTTGCCACAGCACTAGTGCATGATGCTAGCTTCAAC
>CM067487.1:2306879-2386920 GCA_034552555.1 Semaprochilodus insignis | reverse complement strand
TATATATATAAACTTAAAAAAATAGTTTTTTATAAGATTAACCAAATAATAAGATTTAAACAATTGTATGTATATATTTAATCTAAAAACGTTTGTATATAATTTTGAATTAATAAAAAAAAGTAAAAATGTAATAAAGCCACATTTGATTTAAAAAGCCTTAACTTAAAAGTTTAAACCTAGTTTATTGTGAGAGTTCACTGAACATATTTATCATCACAATATTAACAATAATCTGTTTTTTCATCATAATAACTCAGAATTGAAAGTTCAGTGAACCTAACAGTTCGGGTCAACCAGGTCCACTTACTATGTTTAGTGGCATAATTAGACTTAATTAGACTCTCAGCAAACAGCTGCAGTGTTATTATAGGAATGTAGCTGAATATTACCAGCAGTGCTTTGTGCTATCGCATGATGATAGGCTTTCACATGACAGTACAAATGGAATGTGGAAAGGAGGAATGTGCTGATTGTTTACATCATAAACAAATACACGCCCACTATAAACACTCATGTCCTTCTAACTAGAGCTCTTAGCGTTACCAATATCATTAATAAATGAGATCCAATAATCTATCATACTGTCAACCTTGGCGGGTTCGGGGGGCGGCACACAGCTGTCCTTGAGGCAGGGTCTATGGAACATCCCGCTACTAGCTTGTTGTGCCATTACAGCCTCATAGGCTCATGGAAGCACTTCATTTGTGGTAGGAGAGATGTGTAAACGTTGTTGTTATTAGCTTATTGAGTCGCTGAAGTGTTTGTTGTGCTTCATTGTGGGGTAGGTCATGTGGGTTTGCTATCTACCATGTACAGGAAATTTGTTGTTTGAAGGGACCTGCCAGCTTCTCAGGCGTTTCAGCTAGCATTGGCAGCACACGGCTAGCACTGGTTTTCTCCTGCTGCTGTGTTCAAAAACAGAGCATTTGCTCAAAGTGCTATGGTTTCGAGATATACAGTCAGGTTTTCACTGTCATCACAGTACTGAGACTGCTCTCACCTGTGTCCCTAACGATCGACTCCTGTCGACTCTGGTTGTGCTTCAGTCTTACTTTAGCTGGATCTCACCGCAGCCTTCGATACAGTCAGTCATAATATACTCACCTCACGTCTTTCCTCTGTTGGTCTCTCTGCTGTTGTATTGTCCTGGTTTACATTGTACTTAGCAGATGGATTTCAGTTTGTGACCTGTCTGCAGCACAAATCAATTACTACTCCGGTTACTCAGGGAGTTCCCCAGGGTTCTGTCCTTGGCCCCCTGTTATTTATCACCTCTATTTTACCTCCTGGATATATCGTTTGTTCTCATGGCCTCAGTTTTCATGGTTATGCTGGGAAATGTGATCTTTTCAATTGTATACATTATTTTATGACTGGATGAGCAAGATGTATTTGGAATGTGATTGTTCTAATATGTGATAATCAGAAGTACTGTGACACCAACCAAAACTGAAATATATAATGTACATGAGTTTGGAGATTCAGAAGACCGTAGTTATTTCAGCATACAAACAATATCACTTAATAAAATGGCAAATTTAAACTACATATTTTAGCGAGGAAGAGTAATGAAGCAAATACAGGTTTGGCCTTTGGTGATATTTCACAAATCTGATTTCATTTTGTCCATCTTTCCTCTCTCTAGCTTCTGCTGAATCCACTATGGTCAAGGGGCTAATTGGTGATGAGAGTGCAGAGGGTGTAAACGTATTTTTCAGTGGCCTGACTGTTCTGAACAGCAACCTCACCAAAGTCTTCCTCCCTGTCGTTTACATCATCATCTTCATTGTGGGGTTGCCCACCAACGCCATGGCCGTCTGGGTCTTCCTCTTCAGGACGAAGAAGAAGCATCCAGCGTCCATCCTCATGGCCAATCTAGCACTGGCTGACCTGCTCTTCATCATTTGGCTCCCACTGAAGATCGCCTACCACTTCAACGGCAATAACTGGATCTTCGGGGAGCCGCTGTGTAAAGTGCTAGTGGGGTTCTTCTATGGGAATATGTACTGCTCCACCATCTTCATAGCATGCATCAGTGTGCAACGCTACTGGGGGGTTGCGCACCCGCTTTCTCAGCAGAAAAGGAACAATCGTGTAACAGCCTGTGTCTGTGTTGGTGTGTGGGCTGTAGTCTGGCTCATCACCGTACCCCTCTACATGTATGACCAGACTGTTAAAGTCCTCAATCTCAACATAATCACCTGCCATGACGTCACTCGCCCCAGCCAGTCACACATCCCTGTTGGATATTTCCTGACCATGGCCATTGTGGGATATGTAGTTCCCTGTGTGGTCTGTATCGTAGCCTACGTCCTGATGTTTCGCTCTCTCAGGAGCTCCATGACGGATGCCAGCATCAGTAAAAAGAGGAAGAAGGCTGTAATCCTCATCATCACCGTGCTGGTGATGTTCCTGGTGTGCTTCACTCCCAGTAACATCATGCTGGTGGTGCATTACTCTCTGTTGGCTGCCAAAGCTCAGAACAACGGCTACGGCTTCTACATCATCACGCTGTGCTTGTCCAGTTTAAACAGCTGCCTGGACCCGTTTGTGTATTACTTCATCTCGGAGGAGTTTAGGGATCACGTGAAGAACACGCTGATGTGCCGTAGTGAACGTACAGCCAAACGGATGAAGGTGTCCTTCAGCGCTTTGAAATTCTCAAAGAAGAGCAACACTAACTCCACCCACACTCAGAGCACCACCTACACCTCTGACTCCGCCCACACTCAGAGCAGCTCCTGCTGAGAGCAAAGTATGTACACTTCTCAATAAATATCAACGCCTAGAGCCACTTGAATGACTCTAGAGGCCAACTAACTTGACTTATTCTAAATGCCTCTAGTGGATTTGTCTTTGTCTGATTTGTCTGACTGATATACAAGCAGTCCACACTTCTCTGCTACAAATGCACATACGACCTTTGTTTCAAGCACTTACTGTTTATGGGCAGTTCAGAGAAGTGTGGAAATATAAGTGCGGCAATTTAAGTTACAACACATTGCAGCCACTTGATAAGACAGCAATTTAAGCGTCTTTCAACCAAATGTTGTATTAAGAGTTTGGTTTTCACACCAAGTCAACCATTAATACCACTCACACAGAATCTCCAACACACAAGTCTCTGCCCTTAACCACTATCCAGCTGCTAACCATCTGACTGCTAGTCTAACTCTAGTTTAGACCACTGTGGAGCTCACCACTATCTGGCCCCACATGACTGATGTTGTTGGCGATCCTGCCAGAGTGGGGACCTGAACCCCACTCATCAACAAATGAGGCTACGTCACTAATGACTACAATATTTACCTACCATTTAGCTAGACCCATGTGAGATGTAATACCTTTACCTTGTCTGTCATCATGATGTTCAAAATCGGTTTCAGTTCCTGAAGAATGTTAAGTCATTACTGCCCCCTACTGCTCACAGCTGGTTTGGTTGTTAGACAGTACCACATTATGGAACACAGTGGCTTCTTAAAGATACATTATTATCAGGGTTTGTCAATAAAGCTTCCAAAATCAGTTACATGCGCATGTGGGACACATCAGTAAAGATATAGGACCCAAGACTACTCACTAGCTCTACTCCAGAGTTCCTGTGGCTCACAAAAACAGTATTCATAAACTATAGTGGAGGCAATACAAAATACCCACTAACCTAGAACATTGCACTGGTTGCAGTTCACTAATAAAGAGAAATGGTTATTGATATGTTGTGGGATTTGATGTTTGCAGGATGTTTGTGTATTTCTGTTCGCTTCCCCAGCTTATTTTCAGGACCCATCTACCACATACCATGACTACATGATGTTATATGTTTGTATATTTTAAAGTCTGTTGCTCTTTGTATTTATTTCTCAAATGGGAATTTTAGTTTTTTACAATAAATGTCATTTTTCTATGTGTGTGACCATTTACGTTTTCTCAAGCATTTAAATTTCAATCTCTGAGATTCCTTAAAAATAAAAATAATAAAATAATTGATTTATTTAGTAAAAACTGGAAAATCAGTCATTTAGAAAGATATGCTCTAAATAATAATAACAGAATTACATAACAATAGAATAATAACAACAGAATATACTAGGCAGCCTAAAGCTTTTAAATTGCTGAATTAAGACTGTATACAGATTCCATCTCAGACATCACTGGATTCTCAGTCCAGCAGTGACACTGAGGTGTCCAGCAGCACTGCTGTGTCTGATCCACTCACACCAGCACAACACACACTATCACACCACCACCACGTCAGTGTCACTGCAGTGCTGAGAATGATCCACCACCCACATAATACCTGCTCTGTGGTGGTCCTGTGGGGGTCCTGACCATTGAAGAACAGGGTAATACAGTATACAGAGAAACAGATGGACTACAGTCTGGAACTGTACAACTACAGAGTGTCCTATATGGTCAGTGGAGCTGATAAGACGGATGAAGAGTGTAGACACATTGAGGTGGTTTTGATGTTATGGCTGATTGGTGTATATTAGTCTGGTTGTTTGCTCTAATAGCTCTAATCTGTAGAAGATGCTTCTGAAGAGGAGTCTAAAGTCATGCCTGCAAAAAGTAGGACAAGAAGTGCAGGGTCACACACATCAATTGTGCTGTAAGCAGCTTGTATGTTTGCAAGGCAAAACCTTTCTTGGAATGCAGACTGCTCTGCTCACCTCTAGGCTAGGGAAGAAATAAGGCTGTAGGCTACAACTGAAAGAGCAGATAGATGGTCACAAATTCTAGAGATGCGTGTCAGGGAAAAATAATCATTACTAGGGATCCACCGATCCAGCTTTTCCAGTTCTGATACTAGCACCGATACATAAACTTTGCATATCTGTGGATACCCGATATCGATCCGATCCCGTTTTTGAATGAATAAACCGTATACTTCACCATGTTGGAGCGACGTACGGCACCAGGACTGACATGAACACTACTTTACTAAGCTTACTCATACAGCTGACTCTCTGGCTCGCTCCATGTTGTTATTCCGGTTCGTAAGTCAAGTCTACTGTAAGGTCTCGGGTTCCTGCAGATCCACCTCCAGCCACTCGGGGGAGAAAAAGGGCCATCAATCGAGCAATCAAGCGGCAAACGCCAACACCTGCAGCTCACACTACTTAAGCGTAAGAGTGTCGGCCATTGGTTTCTCAGTCTTGAGTTAATGTTCATTGTGAGCTTCCTTTTTGTTTGAGGAAACTTTTTGGTTTGCTCCGAGGAGCACCCCAGTTTTTCCTCCTGGCAGTCTTTGTTTGTTCCCTGTTTGTAAGTTTTTCCTCTGCACATTGAGAGTCCACTCTGCCGCAAACATAAAATTACATAAAAATGTATTTGAAATGGAACAAATGCATTAATTTAATGTTTATTTAATATTCATTATACGGCGTTGTATGTTTTTATTAGCGCCCACTTGTGACGTCTGGTTGGATGTAGGTAGCAGGGGAAACTTCCCCTAATGTCCTTTGTGTCAGACAACCATATGCACAAACCAGTCAACGGCACAGAGCCTTGAAAGTCTTTATTTGCCAATAGACACATTAGAAACCTTCCCTGCAGGTGCACCTGGTAGAACAGGTTAGAACAGGCTAGCATTCTGTTAGCACTATACATGTTACACTTGATACCAGAGCATTGAAGCAGTGTTGAGTTGTTGTGAAGTGTATCGATACAGTGATAAATTAATATTTTTCTCATTTTTGAAAAAGTTAGTGGAGTAAACAATTTCTGTTTTCTATTTTTTTTTATTGTTCGATTTTGGTAACTGTTCGTTTGAAGTCTAGATAAAAGGTCATTATTATTAGTGGAAGTGAACCTATTTAAAGTGATAACAGTAAAAGCCTAATATTAATGCCCAAAGTAAAGGAGTACAGGCACAGATTGTTAAGACATGTTTCATGTCTTGCTACTTTAATTTGAAATGAATATATAATATTTATACATAAAAGTCGTAGCTAATAAGCAAAGAGAACATTTTTTATTAAAAACATTTGACATTTTATGAAATTTTTATGACTTGATTTTGTCATAAGCTGACATTTTTTAGCGATGAAAAAATATTGAACTATTATCTTTTGTGATACTGTATAGGTTTTTAATTGATACTGTAGTTTACATGCTGATTGGTGCCACTTCAAAGTGGTACTTGAATGATGGCTACGGGACAAGAGCAGCAGTAATGTGAGAATTTCTGACTATTCTTCCGGAAGCTCCTTTGTGAGGTCAGACACTGATGTTGGACGAGAAGGCCTGGCTCTCAGTCTCCGCTCTAATTCATCCCAAAGGTGTTCTATCAGGTTGAAGTCAGGACAGTCCAGTTCCTCCACACCAAACTCACTCATCCATGTCTTTATGGACCTTGCTCTGTGCACTGGTGTGCAGTCATGTTGGAACAGGAAGGGGCCGTCCCCAAACTGTAAACCTGAACCACAACCCCACACCATAATCCTCCCTCCACCAAACTTTACATTCGGCACAATGCAGATAGACAAGTACCGTTTTCCTGCCAACCGCCAAACCCAGACTCGTCCATCGGATTGCCAGATGGAGAAGCGTGATTGGTCACTCCAGAGAACACGTCTCCACTGCTCTAGAGTCCAGTGGCGGCGCTTTACACCACTGCAGTCTACGCTCTGCATTGAGCTTGGTGATGTGAGGCTTGGATGCAGCTGCTCGGCCATGGAGACCCATTCCATGAAGCTCTCTACACACGGTTCTTGAGCTGATCTGAAGCCCGCATGAAGTTTGGAGGTCTGTAGCGACTGACTGCAGAAAGTTGGCGACCTCTGCGCATTATTCCCCTCAGTATCCGCTGACCCCGCTCTGTCATTTTATGAGGCCTACCACTTTGTGGCTGAGTTGCTGTCGTTCCCAATCACTTCCACTTTGTTATAATACCACTGACAGTTGATTGGAATATTTAGTAGTGAGGAAATGGACGCTATGCAGCAGGTTTGCACACGCAGCTCAATTTTTACAAGCCCCTGAAGGAAGAAGAGTAAAAGGAGAGTAAGGGGAGGAGACAGCAGGACGAGAGGGCACTCTTGGTGTTTTGTAGAACTCTAAAGCCAGGCAAAGTATATACTGGTTTATCAGGATGACTAGATTTAATCGGACCGGATTACGATTGACATGATCAACTTTTTCATCGTGCTAGCAGAGTATTACACTGAACAATGTGCTGCTTTGATTCAGAGGTTTCCCAGATAAATAAGACCTGCTACATCAAAACACCTGCTGTCTTTTAGTCTACCTCTGCTGGGAGGATTTGGGTTCATGTCATTTTATTCACATGCATGAAATTGAACTTATTTGACATGTGTTTGGAGTACCAATGCTGTACCTTCATCTGTCTTGACCGAGTGCCCCTAATGCAAGTTAAAACTCTATCATGCAAAGAAGAAGCCATATGTCAACGGTGGGCATATGTCATGCCCACAGGTAACCAGACCCCACCTGTAATCATTCACATATCTGCCTGAGACATAACTGCATGACATGTTTTGCAGCAAACTGTTATTTCTATGTGTGTGTGTGATTTTTTTTTTTTTTTCTGAGTGTGGATGGTTTCATAACAGCCAGTACAAGGCTCAGCTACATTGGCAGTGCATTGCCCAGCATTATTAGAGAAGCCTACCATTTTCTAGTCATGTTGGGAGGACCGGTAGTAGAAAACCTCCAATTCACAGCAAAACGAATGATCCTGCCATGGGATATTCTACTGCTTGGGTGAAAGGACAGAAACTCAGAGGCCATAGGATCCAAGTGCAGGATTTTAATTCCAGTGAAACACCATGTACAACATTGTATATAGCATCATGATANCTTTCGCAAAGCATTCTGTCTGTCCGCATGACAGATAAAAGCATGACAAATCAGAAAATTCATAATTAACAGAGAAAGAGGGCCACGGCACTTTTCCGAAATAGTAAAAAATGGCTTTTCGTCCGTTTATCACAGTATTCCCAAACATGTTGGATCTTCTGAGCTCCCCAGACATTGTTATTTTAGTTTGCTGTCAGAATAAAACCTTGTATGTCCATAAAAGTAACAGGAGCAGAATAAAAACATAAACGTTTAAACGTTCAGTGTAAGTGAACACTGTGAACACTGTTGTAAGTCTTCTTGTTGGGTTTGTTATGTTATGTTGATGTAGCCTAAAGTGCAGTTTTCAAATATCGTCCTGCCCAAAGGAAAAACATGTATCTCAAAAATGACAGCTTTACAGGAGAGGCCAAAAACCTCATTCCATTTTAATGGAAGTCAGGGGAACCAGACATCATGCTAAGCTAGTTTGGGCCATTTCTGTTGGTCCATAAGATTTACACAGTGTACACAGCAGCTGCTGGGTTCAAGTGAAGCCTAAAAGTAAAAATGGACAAAAATGTTTTTCATTGAACAGTGATGATATGTAAGGAAAATGAAAAACAGAAAAAAACATATATTGGTTTATATTGGGGTTTTTTTTGGTTTTCTGGGGTTTTTAGAAAAATAAAATGGTGCTCAGAAGAGCCAAATGCATGTTAAATACAATTTCATGCATGTGAATAAAATGACATGAACCCAAATCCTCCCAGCTGAGGAAGACTAAAAGACAGCAGGTGTTTTGATGTAGCAGGTCTTATTTATCTGGGAAACCTCTGAATCAAAGCAGCACATTGTTCAGTGTAATACTCTTTATCAGCTCTCAGCGGAAATGTAGCTTACCGTCCCACATGCTGTAGTTGTACATGTCAGTCTCATTCAGGTCCATGTCTCCTGGAAGATAAAATCCAGTCATCCTGATAAACCAGTATGTACTTTGTATAGGCTTTAGTTGTAGAGTGCTACAAAACACCCAGACTGCTCTCTCGCCCTGCTGTCTCGTCCTCTTACTCTCCTTTATTCTTCTTCCTTCAGGGGCTTGTGAAAATTGAGCTGCGTGTGCAGACCTGCTGCATTGTGTTCATTCTTCCAGCATGCTACCTACTCACAGTCCACTACTGGGGCTTAACCACCGGAGGGAATAATCTTACTGGGAAATTAAACCAACACTAGTAGGGTACAAAGTGAGACGGTAAATGGAGATCTGGTTAAAGGAGAAGGAAGCAGCAGCACACTGTGGACTAACCACCAGAGGCAGTGTACGGTGTTTTGGTTGTTCAGGCTTCAGAAGTAAACGATACTGCATGAACATCTGCATTTCAACTGTCTTAGGACAAACATGAGCTACTCAGCCTGTAGACTGAAGCCTCTAAACTATGCAGGGACCACAGGACATCTTTCAGGGGTGCGAAAGATCTTTATCCAAAAGATAAGGTAAGACAAGAGCAAGAGGTAGAGTAAAGTGCAAGTTCTGCCAGAAAGTCACAAAAGCAAAAGTGATGGAAAATGATATTTAATCTTCTATAAGGTGAACAATTTGAAGAATGACAATTTTCAAACAACTAAGGAGTCTTTGGCGTAGGCCCCGTCCTGGGCCCAGGTCTTGAAGTGTTCGGACCCTCACAGATCCTGCCAGATGTGAACGGCAGGGGCGGAGCCTACTCCCTAGACAACAGGTCCGAGGCCAAACTGGTGGTGGGCGGGGGGAAGGAGGAGAACTTAGAAACGTCGGCACCTGAAAGCGGCAAAACATGAGCGTAAGTTGAATCTGTTTAAAGGCGGGTGACGCATTGCGATTGGTCAGAGTAATGAATGAATTCTTCAACATTTCTACAAAATACAAAATATAAGAAATTATAACAATAAATAAATCAATCAATAAGAAACTAAACAAATTAACATTTGTATACATGTGTAATTGCATAGATATATATTGCACAGTTACTGAAAGATATTGCACAGATATTGTGTAGATATTGCACAATTACTGTTCTCTTATACCAGCTACATAAATAACGATAATCTTGCATTCAATATTGCAATTCATACTGATTATACAGGCAGTCTGAGCACATGAATTATAGTGATGATGGCAGTCAGTACAAGATGTATACAGGTGATAAATAGGTGGTGTACAGGTGATAAACAGGTGATGAGGTGCAGCAGCAAATATTGCACTGTAGTTGAGTCATGTTGAATCTCTAGATAGATATGGGTCCACATAGTGTACTCCAGTAGTGAGTGTCTGATGCTCTGCTTGGGGAGGTGCCGTTTCTAGAGCCTAACAGCAGGAGGGAGAAAAGAGCTCAGGTATCCTCTTTTACACAGCACAGGTGGAGGAGTCTGTCACTGAAGGAGCTGGCCAGTGCTGTGACTGTCTCTTGTAGTGGGTGAGAGGTGTTCTCCATTATGGATGCCAGCTTGGCCAACACTGTCCTCTCCCTGACTACCTCCACTGGGTCCAACGCACAGCCCAGAACAGAACTTGCCTTCCAGATTAGCTTCTCCAGTTTCTTCCTGTGGTCGTGATGCTGCAGCCCCCCCAGCACCCCCAGCAGACAGTGCTGTAGAAGATGGCTGATTCCACAGAGTCATGAACAGCGTGGAGGAGTGGATCCTGTTTCCTGAATGACCGGTGTTTCCTCAGCAGGTGGATGCAAGTGTTTCCGAAAGCCATACGTGGAACTATGACAGTAACTACGTCGGTAACTTTCATAGTCCGAACCATCGTTAAGCTACACAGGGGTTTCCCAAAACCATGGTTCCACCAAACATACGCAAACACCGTGGTTAAGCTGTGTAGTTGGAACTGTGGTTAGAAGCATAGTTCCTGGTGACTACGTCATCAATGATGTAGGACGCAGTAGAAGGAGACTGTAAGCTAAAACATTTCCATCAGTCTTCTGGTACGAGAATTAAGAATGTCAAATGCTATGCTTTGACCATTTAGTTTTTAATGTACTTCTCATTGTATTTCTGTGTTTATGAGTATGGTTGCATTTATCACATAATGTTGCTATAACCCATCTGTTAGTTAGGGTGTATTTCTAGGCCTTGTTTCTACTGACTGGTGTCATGTTTCTAGTCCATTTGCACATCTGACCACTAGCACAGGGGCTTATATAGTGTAGAGCATGAACAAGTGGCAGGGGGATTCCCACAGATTTCCCACCTGCTCTAAACTGCTTAAATACTGCAGGACTCTGTTAGAAGTAAAAACGACCAAACAGAGCATTAAAAATATACCTTATAACTGAGCCTTTATATTTACCCTTTATGTATATGCACATTTCAAGGCCTATGAAAAATTCAGTAATAAGGATAAAATGTTGACAAATCTAACTTTTAAATGATTAAATTATTGAATTATTTCAACAGGAACAACAGAGGACACTATTGCCATCGTTGCAACTAAGACGGTCTCTGACTACACTACTACAAGGCCAAAGCTCAAAACCATTAATGAAACTATGACCATGTGGTGTTCAACTGTGGTTTAATAGTTAATGTTGGAAACTGCCTCAGAATTCCTCTTGTTTTCAGAGCCATTTATGTTCTTCTGGTGGTTTGGTCTCATACTTTAGAAAAGCACTTTAGATTAGACTTTGCTTGAGATTAGGAAACCAGCCTTGCGACTGGAGAGTTGTTGGTTCGATTCCGTGAGCAGTAAGGAACTGAAGTGACCTTGAGCAAGGCACCTAGCCCCCAACTGCTCCCTAGGCGCCGTGGGTAGGGCTGCCTACCGCTCCAGGCAAGAGTGCTCACTGTCCCCTAGCATGTGCGTGTGTGTGTGTGTTGCACTTCACGGATGGGTTAGAATAGATGTGAAGGAGTGAAACTGGCATGCTGAGACATGGTTATAGCTAGCATAGCTTACCAACTACTCCACCTCGGGTTTCCGCTTCTCTCATCTTAGAGTAAGAGGAAGAACCCTCGAGAGGAACCAGACTCAAGTGGGGAACCCATCCTCCTCAGGTCGATCCCGGCTGAAGAGAGAAAGACGGAGCTAACAGGAAAAGAAGCTTGGAACATCTATTAGATACGGTCTGATTAATCCAGGAGGGAGAGCCATCCCATAGGTTCTCTGTTAAAGTGAGAGATAGAGTTTATGATCAGTGCCAGATGCTGGCAGCTCTACTGTGGTCATTTAATTCACTTGCATTTTAATTTCACACAGGAGTTCACATCTCCAGTCCTGCAGGGCCAGAATCCCGCACAGTTTCGTGGTTCCCGTGCTCAAACACACCCATTAAACCTGAAATTAACAGAAGAGTTCAAGCAGGTGTGTCGGGGCAGGCGAATTACCAAACTCTCCAGGCCCGGAGTTGCACAATGAGCCATTCGTCTTTCAGTTTAAAAGAAAAACAACTGTCTGAAAAGAACGTTATTGTCACCTTCGGACCAAAACAAAAAGTCACAGCAAAACACCTAAAAGTGAAACAGTGCACACCTGCAGAAGATAGGTGACCTGCTTCACCCAGTGTCCTTTCTAGTCAACTGTTCAAATACTCCACAATGTAATATCACAAACTCAACGCCGAAGCCATATTCATCAAGGTACAGGTTTAAATACATAGCAGGTCCAGCAACAGGTTGTCATTTAGCGGGGCAATGCACCAGCAATCATTCATACTGTACTGACTAACCTAATAATGCTGGTCAGTGCACTGGAAATACACTCACCATCAAAAAGCTTGCTGCACCCAGAAGGAATCAACCCACAGGAATGAAACTTGGTGGGTAGGTTTGACATTGTGAGACATGCAAATGATTCAAGTTTCATGCTGGGCCGCTCATGCGATGTAAGCACGGACGGGTCTTACGGGGCTGTACCTGACTGACCCTACAGCCACGATTGCTGACATCCAGTGAGCAGTGATGTCCTCCATGAGTCATCCTGTTAGTGCAGCACCATTGGCAGACGGCTGCACCACGCAGGACTACATGCACACAGACCGTTACCACGACTGTCCTTAACACCACGTCACCGTCACCAAAGACTGCAGTGGTGTCGTGCCAGACTGTCATGGAGTGACTCAGAATGGCAGCGGGTCATCTTCAGTGACGAGTCCCGCTTTAGTCTTGGTGGAGACGACCAACAACGAATCCGTGTGTGGAGGTACCGTGGTCAACACCAAGATGAGCGGTTTGTTGTCACGCTCCACACGTCCAGAAGACCTGGTGTCACTCCACCTCCACCCCTACCGCACCATCTGCAGGAACTGTGTGAGGATATTCAAGCTGCATGGGATGGATTATCACTGGACACCATTAGGAACCTCTACAGCTCCATGCCGAGACGTCTGGGTTAGCAAACATGGCAGCCCGACGCCATACTGAGATACAGACTTCTGTATGTGTAGCTCAATAAATATTGATCATATCAGTCTAAATTTATCATCAGTTATTGATCCTGGTAACCTTTATCTTCCTTCCCAACAGACCTGCAATGCTGCAATGTTCTTTTGATGTTATGTGTGTGTAGCTGTGTCTGGTTTTGGCTGTTTCTGTTATGGTTCACTGCAGGGAGAAAAAAAAAAACTTATCCAAATGCCTAACCTACCGTACCTGACATGCCTCAAAGACATTCACTCTAAGAATGTAAACCACACATGGTTAGACAATGCCTGTTCCTTTGGGTTTTTTAAAGTGGAATGAAAACAGGACCTATCAGTTTGTTCCATTCTGGAGGCAGCTATCAATCCACCGGGGTAGGAAATGCCAAAGCCCTCACGATAAGAAATGATCACAGTATTGAAGTCATTATATAGTTTTATTGTGATTGCAGCACTTCTTTATTTGTGTGTGATGTTTTGCAGGAGCTCTGCAACATTTGCACCAGTATGTGTTTATGTTCTGCCCTATTTTGGAGAACATGATGCAGCAGTCTCCAGTCCTGGGATAATCTGATATTCTGGCAGTCCTGGGAGGTACAGGATCCTCTAATTACCCTCTGGGAGCCTCTGAAAGCCCCAAAATAAAGTTTTTAGGGGCTTCTGTCTTTGATATTCTTATCACCAAGCTTCCTCAGAAACCATGATACACTGGTCCGCCTCGGGGTGGCCCTGTAGTTAACTGGTTCACCCAGTTGGTTCTTGATAGCCTAGGAACTGTGACTATGCCTAGTTCAACATGTGTTTGTTGTTTGGGAATGCCATATCCAAATTTCCCATGTGTTTGGGAATGCCATATTCCAGTGAGGTGAGTAAGGTCTCAGTTCATGTGTGGAAGAGTGTTTCACCACTCTTGGAAGAAATATGTCCAGAAGAAGAGGAATGTTAAACCAAACAGTTTGCTGCCATTGAAGCACTACGGCAAGTAAGCAGCCAGCCATTAGCGATCCAGCACGAGACCCCCAGTACTAGGGTACCAGTAACACTGGTCATATACATGCCCTTTGTCCCTTTCATGGCATTTTCCTCCACTGACTGTCAGCTCTGCTCACCTCACCAGAATACTTTATGACCCTTTAGTGGACTAATTATCATACGTGAGGCTAGTTTTCAGTTTATACAAAATAGTGTAATTAGTATTACCATAAAAGTGAATAGGTGACTAGGTAAAAGTCAATTCTGCTAAATTAACATTACCCCAATTATTTTAAATCTTTATTGAGTATATTGTGATATTATATTATATATTAGAGCTATTAACCCCAAAACAAAGCAGTAATTCTGCTGAAATTCTTAATTTTTTTATTTTTTGTACTTCACCCATCATTACCGGTCAAATGGCCAAGCAGAGTATATATATATGGTTATAATTACAAACATATTATTCAGTAGCAACTTGAAAATCAGCACGTTTTTTGGTAAGCGCAACTTGTTACCATGATATTGCTACATTATTGCCCACTTTATCAATCTGTAACGTCTACTGCCTTCAACACATTATTATTGTCTTTTCTTTCTGCCTGAGAACTCTTCTGCATTACGGTCTCCCTGAGTCACGACTACAAAAGTAGTCTTTCCCATAGAGGGTGGAGGTGATGGGAAGCTGCTTGTGATTCCTGTCTTGACATGCTTGTGTTTTATAAGCCATGATCCTTTTTAACAATATTTTCTTGGTCTTTTATTATTATTATTATTATTATTATATTGTTAGGTTGTTTCTCAATAACAAAATCACCAACTACTTCTAAGTGTGTGTATGTGTGTGTGTATATATATATACACATAGAAGTAATTAGTGGTTTTGTTATTGACGTTTTATTGATGTTTTAAGTGAAAGCCAAAAAAGATGTTAATTCATCTTCAACAGTTATTGCTTATGAATGTAGTAAATTAAGATCCAGTTAATTACCAGCAATGGGTTTGTTCAGGCTTAATAAAACTTTCACAATGTATTTTAATTATTTAGTTCATTAATAAGATATTCCATCTAGACCTCAAATAATGGATGTTATATATTAAAGTAATTTATTCATATTAATTATTGTTTACTAATGCAGTAATAAGCAGTGATTAATTACCCCATAATGAATAATCACAGCTTAATAAAAGCATTATAAAGGCATTGCAGCGGTCAACCACACTTTAATGTCTGCCTAATTTAACTAATTACCAATGATCAAATCATTAACAATGCCCTACTAAATAGAGACATATTGTTGGTAGGCAGCCTTGCAAATGTGTTTATATGGTGTTAATAGGATCTTCTCTAAATAATGTATCAACTGTTTGTAGACTAGATTATTAAATGTTAACTATCTGTAAACTTAACTGTAAACTAAAATCTATAGTTCTGGTAATCAAGGAATATGTCGAGGACAATGACTTGCAAAAAAACCTTGAAATAACAATGTTATCTTAAAGTACAGTCATTTATTGTATGTATATTGCTATAAAGTTTGTCCACTTTTAACAGTTTATAACCTGGAAATATCCTTTGTTAGCATTACTACACAAGCGGTCATTAGGAATGAGTGATTCTACCTCAGTAATGGTCTTCCAGATTCATTAACGAAGATGTAACTGGTTCTTTGAAAGCTGCTTCCAGATCCCAGCCTGTCACTGATAAAGGACTAACCAGGCTTTCCCACTGCAGACTCATTTTTCCGCTATTGCTACCTGCATCCGACTATTATATTACTATTATTTCACAATTAGCTCTTCATTAACTTCGTCACCACGACGACTAGATCAGCATAATTAGATACTCAGTTGATGTTACTTTGAACAATTTCAAAATGTAGTTTGGTCCAGAGGAGTATGGGTCCCCCCGTGTGAGTCTGGTTCCTCCCAAGGTTTCTTCCTCCAACTTGAGGGAGTTTTTCCGGGGGCTTCTTTCTTTTCTCTCCTTAATCAATTATTATTACTGAATTTCTGTAAAGCTGCTTTGAGACATCAGTTGTAAAAAGCGCTATATAAATACATTTGATTTGATTTGATTATTGGTAATTAAGCATGAGCAAGTTTCCCCACGTAACAATTAAGTATATTTTAATGTACTAGAAATATACTTTAATATTGTTTTTTGTGCTGAAGTGTAATATATATATATATTACAAGAGTAATAATTACAAGTACATTTTACCTCATTAGTACTTTAGTGCACATAATAGAAGTATACTATGTAAGTATATATATAAGTATATTTTAATGTGTATTTTAATGTTTAATATGCACTCTAAATGAATTCTAGTGGTGTCTAAAATAGTACAGGTCAGTACAGTTAGTTCTATTTAAGTATATATATATATATATATATATATATAAAATAACACTGATAATCATATTTAGGACACTAAGTACATAGTTAGTATATGCTTGTACACTCTCATGGAAGTATACTAAGTACACTTAAGTAACTTCAGTGTACTCTTTTTTTCTCTTGAGTCACTTTAGTTGGTCTTTATTTAGTCTTTATCGTTCACCAATAAAGATCTTTTAAACATGTTTTATCATTTCCAGACTATCTGTGTACAATCAGAAGCTCCTCCTTGAACCATCCCATTCTTGGCAGGCATATCTTTAGACCATTTCCAGTGAGCTATGATGTCACGCTTCCGAATCCCCTAAGCGCCTCTGCTCCCTCGGACTCCGCTTCCCAGAGGGCTACGCTCGATGACGACGCGTTCACGTAAACCCGGTCAGATTCTCCGATCCGTTCCGGGTCTCCTGAGTTTTAGCCCAGCTGTCTCTAATCTCTGTCTATATTTAAACCCCTGGTTTCCATGTGCTCCTCGCGAAGCTTTGCCTACTTTCAGTTCTAATTCTGAGCGTTTATTTCTTCTGTGCATTCCCGGTTTTGACCCCTTTTTGAACTTGACTTCCTCTTTCTCGTATTTCCCTCTGGCTCTGCTCTTTTGACCTGCTTTTTCATCTTCTGACTGTCCCTCTCGCTTTGACCCCTCTAACCTTGCTTCCGCTGACTGCCTATGCTAGTTCCGACCTCTGCTCGTTCTTGACTTCGCTCTTTCTTAACCCCTGTGTGTTACTGTGTATTGCTGCTTGGGTGATTGTGCCTATTTGATAATAAATTACCTTGATTTTAGTTCTGCACACGTCGGTTGGAGTCTTTTTGCCTGACATATATGAACCTGTTTGAATATATTTTCAGTCTTGAGCTCAGCTGTCTGTATGTGCTACAGGCCTCATCCCTTTATTACACCTTCAGACACTATGCTCTACTACTCAGAGTAACATTTGTGGTCAGTTGTTTATGAGTTCTGACCAACAGGACATGCAAACATTCAGAACACATCATTCTTACCATGTCTGGTTATTATAATGATCATATTCCTTGACTAATCTCTCAGATAAAGACATAATATACGCTACCAGTCAAAAGTTTAGAGGCGGTTCCTCATACCAGGTTCTCCTTATGTTTATCTTAAAGCTTTACTGTAGAATAAAAGTGAAGACATCCAATTATAAAACAGCACTCATGAAATTCTACAGTCCGCCTTAAAAATCCTCCAAAATAAAACTTTACAGGAGGATGAAACAGCTTTCCTAACCTGCAGTGGAGGCTGATAGAACAAGATTTTTGGCCAATTCTAGTGGTCTGTCCATCATTAATATGTCACAAAATGGGCAAAAAAAGTTTTTTGCACAATAAAATAAATATTAATTGGCAGAAATAGAATATTGGGATACATCAAAGGTATATGTGGTATAACAGGGATATCAGCCCACAGGAATGAAACTTGGTGGGTAGGTTTGACATCGTGAGACATGTGAATGATTCCAGTTTCCTGCTCGGCCACACGTGTGACGGAAGCAAGGACGGGCCTTATCGTGTACCTGACTGATTATATATGTTCATCACATGTTGAATTCTGTTGACTCCATTAATCTGCCCACCATGAGCCATCCTGTCAACCCCGTCAGCACCATTAGTAGACGGCTGCACCACTCAGGACTACATGCACGTAGACCGTTACGACGACTGTCCTTAACACCATGTTGATGTTGTTGTTATTGATGTAGTAGTAGTTGTTGTTGTTGTTGTTGTTGTTGTCGTTGTTACTACTACCATAAATCACACAAACTCTCTGTGGTCTGATGCGGAGCTACTGCCCATCCTGTGCAGTCTGATGCCGCTGCTTCATCTGCCTCATCTGGGTGTCACTGCCTGCCTGCACTGCTGACCAGTTTGCCCACCATGGAGCTTCTCCTTGTCCTGTGCTGGGAGGGTCTTCACTTGCATCACGCACGCCCATCCGATGAGCCTCCTATTTAATCATAGACTGATCAGACATCTCTTCATCTGCCTCAAACACACTCAACACTTCTCCGAAAATACCCAAACACTCAACACCTCTCCTTCTCCTTAAACACTCAACACCTCTCCTTCTCCTTAAACACTCAACACCTCTCCTTCTCCTTAAACACTCAACACTTCTCCTAAAACACCCAACACTTCTCCTTAAACACTCAACACCTCTCCTTTTCCTTAAACACTCCTCCTAAAACACCCAACACTTCTCCTTAAACACTCAACACCTCTCCTTTTCCTTAAACACTCAACACTTCTCCGAAAATACCCAACACTTCTCCTTAAACACTCAACACCTCTCCTTCTCCTTAAACACTCATCACTTCTCCTAAAACACCCAACACTTCTCCTTAAACACTCAACACCTCTCCTTTTCCTTAAACACTCAACACTTCTCCTAAAACACCCAACACTTCTCCTTAAACACTCAACACCTCTCCTTTTCCTTAAACACTCAACACCTCTCCTTTTCCTTAAACACTCAACACTTCTCCAAAAATACCCAACACTTCTCCTTAAACACTCAACACCTCTCCTTCTCCTTAAACACTCAACACTCCTCCTAAAACACACTCAACACTCCTCCTAAAACACTCAACACTTCTCACAAAACACTCAACACTCCTCCTAAAACACTCAACACTTCTCCTAAAACACTCAACACACTTCCTAAAACACTCAGCATTCCTCCTAAAACACTCAACACTTCTCCTAAAACACTCAACGCTCCTCCTAAAACACTCAACACTTCTCCCAAAACACTCAACACTCCTCCTAAACACACTCAACACTTCTCCTAAAACACCCAACACTCCTCCTATAAAACACTCAACACTCCTCCTAAAACACTCAACACTCCTCCTAAAGCACACTCAACACTCCTCCTAAAACACTCAGCATTCCTCCTAAAACACTCAACGATCCTCCTAAAACACTCAACACTCCTCCTAAAACACTCAGCATTCCTCCTAAAACACTCAACACTCCTCCTAAAGCACACTCAACACTCCTCCTAAAACACTCAGCATTCCTCCTAAAATACTCAACACTCCTCCTAAACACACTCAACACTCCTCCCAAAACACACTCAACACTTCTCCCAAAACACTCAACACTCCTCCTAAAACACTCAACACTTCTCCCAAAACACTCAACACTCCTCCTAAAACACTCAACACTCCTCCTACTCCTCTCTCTATTGGACTATCATCGCAGTCACTAACAGCTCTTATTCAGTGTTGCCTATAATTATAAACTCTGATCCTCTCTGTGTTTGTTCTGTCCGGGGTCGACCTGTAAAGCGGCTTTGTGACAACATCTGTTGTAAATAACTTGGATTTGACTTGACACAGCTTACTGAACCCCACAGCCCAGCACGGCTACATTTTATCAGTCAGCATTCTTTTATTAACTAACGGCGTACAAAACGAGCGCTGCTGGCATCACCACACTGACCAGAGGCACCCCACAAGGTTCTTCAGTAAAGTCGATGGTTAGTATATGAGCATTCGATGTTTAATGATCCCTCTTTTTTAGTGTTTGTTAACAATATGACTGTAGCAGCTTCTGTGATGTCTGTCTGATATTATCCACTGAGATTATATAATAACCACCTCCCCATCCCCCACCCCCCGCAGTCATGACTCCTCCTGCTCATGCAAGTTTAGTATCCACAACCGGCATCACCACAGTGCTCTCTTCACTGGAAACGGGTGTGTGTTATATGCAAACCAAATAAATAAACGTACAGCAGGAAGGAGTCCAGTCTTTACTGAACACAGCCAGAGAGCAAAAGCCTAACTCTTATTGATCCCCTCCTTTGGATTTAATGCTGAACACGTCAGTGTTGTTGGATTTACAATACTTACATGACCAACATGTCTAAAGGTGAGTCACTTTCTCTTTCTCTTCGTTCCTGACAGATATGGGAACAAAGAAGTCAGGAATTAATATGAAACAAGGTTTGAAACGTACACCGTTTAATTTAGGGGGCTTTGGTGTAAAATGGTTAAGTGTAGAGACTCATATCATTACAGTGGTGGTGATGGGAATCAGGGGGAATTCTGGCGTCGGGCAATTCTGCAGCATTTCACCCCAAACCCCTCTGAATGAGCCGGTAAAACGCTGGCAGAAAAGTGGATGGAGTACAGCAAATGTAGGAGTGGAGACACAGAGATGTACTTCTTTAGAATAAACTAAACCTAAAACCATGCGCTTTGATCATCCAGCTCTCATAGACACAAATATAGACCGTCAACTTCTCAGCTGCACTTCAGGCTTGCCCTTCCACTGCTCCCCTGTGGCTCCTCTCGCTCTCTCTTCCTGGTCTCTCCGCTCTACTGAGGGAAAAAAGGCACGTTAGTACACTGAGAAACAATTACACACAGGTGAGCATCATGATTAATCAGTCCACTGTCCCCTACTGAGGCCAGCTCCCCCGACCCCATAGTCCACTGTGCCCTACCGAGACCTACCATGTGGGATTGCAGTGCTGTTGGGGAGGAAGATAAAGGTTACCAGGATCAATAACTGATGATAAATTTAGACTGATATGATCAATATTTATTGAGCTACACATACAGAAGTCTGTCTCTCAGTATGGCGTCGTGCCGCCATGTTTGCTAGTCCAACATGCCAGATGTCTCGGTATGGAGATGTAGAGGTTCCTAATGGTGTCCTGTGATAATCCATCCCATGCAGCTTGAATATCCTCACACAGTTCCTGCAGATGGTGCGGTAGGGGTGGAGGTGGAGTGACACCAGACCTTCTGGACATGTGACAACAAACCGTTCATCTTGGTGCTGACCACGGCGCCTCCACACACGGATTCGTTGGTCGTCTCCACCAAGACAAAAGCGGGACTCGTCACTGAAGATGACCCGCTGCCGTTCTGAGTCACTCCATGACAGTCTGGCACGACACCATTGCAGTCTTTGGTGACGGTGACGTGGTGTTAAGGACAGTCATCGTAATGTGCATGTAGTCCGGCATCGTGCAGCCATCTGCCAGTGGTGCTGCACTAACAGGATGACTTGAATGTCCACAATCGTGGCTGTTGGGTCAGTCAGGTACAGCGATAAGGCCCCTCCTTGCTTACATCACATGGGTGGCCGAGGGTGAACCTTATTCGCATGTCTCACGATGTCAAACCTACCCACCAAGTTTCATTCCTGTTGGTTGCCTTCTGGGTGCAACTACACTATATTCCCAAAGGTATTCGCTCCAAATCATTGAATTCAGGTGTTCCAATCATTTCCATGGCCACAGGTGTATAAAACCAAGCACCTAGACATGCAGACTGCTCCTACAGACATTAGTGAGAGAATGGGTCGCTCTCAGGAGCTCAGTGAATTCCAGCCTGGTACCGTGATAGGAAGCCACTCATGCAACAAGTCATGAAATTTCCTCCCTACTAAATATTCCACAGTCGACTGTCAGTGGGATTATAACAAAGTGCAAGCGACTGGGAATGACAGCAACTACAAAGTGTTACGCCACGTAAAGAGTGGGGTTTGTGGATGCTGAGGCACATAGTGTGCAGAGGTCGGCAACTTTCTTCAGATTCAAATGCTACAGACCTCTGAATTTCAAGCAGAGTCCTGACCTCAACCCGATAGAACACCCTTAATTAGAGTGGAGACTGCGAACCAGGCCTTTTAGTCCAACATCAGTGTCTGACCTCACAAATGTGCTTCTGGAAGAATGGTCAGAAATTCCCATCAACACATTCCTAAACCTTGGGAAAGCCTTCCCAGAAGTGTTGAAGCTGTTATAGCTGTAAAGGGTGGGCTGACATCATATTACACCCTATGGGTTAAGAATGGGAGTTTGCTCAAGTTCATATGTGTGTGAAGACAGACCAGCAAATACTTTTGGCATATAGTATAACTTTGTAGCTGAATGCAGCCAGCAGTCATTTAGACAAAAGGTGTTGCACCAAATTCCGATTGCATTATCCGATATATATATATATATATATATATTTATTAAGCTTCTTCAGTTATGAAAAAAATATATATACACACACACACACACACACATATACATGTTACACTGGGACAGGACGAGGAGACCGGATGCAAGTGCAAGTATTTAATAAAGACTAACAGAGGGGAACAGGATAACAGAAACCACTAACAGAAACAAAATCTACGGGCATGAAGACAAGAGCAATGGACTGGGAGACAAACGACTGGCATCGAGACAAACGACCAGCAGGGAGACATAACACCAAACAAGAACAAAGGGCACAACATGGAGTATAAAGGGCTAACAAGAGACACCTGGGAAGGGACGGAGCCGGAAACAAGGGGCAGGTGAGGGGCCTGACAGGAGGGCGGAGACAGGAGGAGCAAAAAACCAAAACAAACAGAAGCACATGGAACAGGACAACAAAGGGCACATGGACAAGACAGAAACAGAAAACCAGAGAAAACCGAGAAAAACAGGGGCAAGACAGGACGTGACATAATATATATACACAGTTGGAAATTTAGGATTAACTTGTTATACTTGTAGCTCCACTTTATAACTGAAGAAGCTAAATGTGGACACCACATCATAGCCAACTGACTACGCCTTAAATCAGTCCTTTAACAGGGTGTGTTATATAATCTTTGGTACTTTGAGCAGAATAGCCTTGTCATGCCTGCTGGTTCTCCTCTCACCTCCGATCTCCCGGACTCCATTTCCCATAATCCATCACCTGTCACGTGTTCATCCTCACCCAATCACACCCCGTTGCCTCGCTCTCGCTCTCCAGAATACTGATTGATCACCTGATGTTAATTTAGTCTGTTTGTTTAAATACTTCTCTCTCGCACTGGCTCATTGCGAAGTATTGCCACTCTGTTGCGTACTGAGCGTTCTCTCTGTGTCTGATATTGTTACTCTGGCTTTTGACTCCATTTTGATTCTCTGGTTTTCTCTTCTGGTTTATCCCCTTTGATACCTCTGCCTGGTCTGATTGTCTCCTTGGTTTGACTCCTGCCTGTTTACTGACTTCGACTCAGTTTAGCCCTTGATTGTATTCCCTTGTTCTTGGTGTTGCTGTGTGTCAGTGCAACCTATTTAATAAACTGTGCCTTGCTTTTAGTTCAGCGCGCGTCACAATCTGTTTGTCCATCGTCACAAGCCTGTATTTATTTCATAAGGGAAGTAAATATTTCAGTAGTTTAATAAGGATCTTATGGACTTTTATTTATGAATAATGTAATTTCATTTTCAGGACTTAACAATGTTTATTGTTATCTTGTAATAACAGTGGAACTATAGTAGCCTTGAGATTTACATAGTGCAACTATGACTAAATATTTCAGCCCAGGTTCTCTATTAATACTCCCGCTACTATATGGAATATACTCTACTAAATTGACAGAATCTTTTGTGTATATACTTTTATGATTGAATTGTTAGATGTTATGGTCATGGTAATACTATTAGCAATCATATTTGGGTTATACTTTAAATGACCTTAACAGTGTATTGTGCCACCATCATGCACTGAATGTAATTCACAGATCTGCAAGAGCGTGTGCTAAACACATTCGCTAAACCACCATCTTCTTATTCTCTCTACAGGCAAGGCTAGATTTGTTTCATTATTGGCAGTTGTGGAGAATGATACAGGTGTGAGCCTGAACAACACTACCATAAGCATTCTGACGAGCCAACAGACCACAGTCTTCCTCCCTCTGGTTTACATCATCGTCTTCGTTGTGGGGTTGCCCACTAACGCCATGGCCATCTGGGTCTTCCTCTTCAGGACGAAGAAGAAGAATCCCACGTCCATCCTCATGGCCAATCTAGCACTGGCTGACCTGCTCTTCATTGTGTGGCTCCCACTGAAGATCGCCTACCACCTCAACGGCAATAACTGGATCTTCGGGGAGTCGCTGTGTAAAGTGCTAGTGGGGTTCTTCTATGGGAATATGTACTGCTCCACCATCTTCATAGCATGCATCAGCATGCAGCGCTACTGGGCAGTAGCACACCCGCTTTCTCAGAAGCTCAATAACCGGGTAACAGCCTGTGTCTGTGTTGGTGTGTGGGTTGTAGTCTGGCTCATCACCGTACCACTCTACCTGTATGAGCAGACTGTTAAAGTCCTCAATCTCAACACAATCACCTGCCATGACATCACTCGCCGCAATCAAACACATTTCCCTGTTGGATATTTCCTGACCATGGGCACTGTGGGATATGTAGTTCCTTGTGTGGTCTGTATAGTGTCATACCTGCTGACCTTTCGCTCTCTCAGCAGGTCGGTAATAGATCCCAGCAGCAGTAAGAAGAAAAAGAAGGCTGTAATCCTGATGATCACCGTGCTGGTGATGTTCCTGGTGTGCTTCACTCCCAGTAACATTGTACTCATGGTGCATTACTTTCTACTTAGTGCAGGCCCTCAGAATGAGGTCTACGCTTTCTACATCGTTGCACTGTGTCTGGGAAGCCTGAACAGCTGCCTGGATCCGTTTGTGTATTATTTCATCTCGGACGAGTTCAGGAAACATTTGAGGAATATCCTGAAATGTCACAACCAACAAACAGCCAACATGACAGCAGCTTGCTACAGACCTGTGAAAACATTCATAGAGAGCCCGAAAACATCATCTACACCTACATCTACACATAAACTGTATAATCTGACTGAACCAACCAAAGGTCCTCCAAAGAGCTGAACAGGATACTGGGTTAATAGGGCATTATGGCCTTTAAACTAGCATGTAATCGGTGGAAAGGCTCTCTCTCTCTCTCTCTCTCTCTAAACATAAACCAGCCAAAACACATTTACTATAAAGGAAATAGAGTTTATATACATTCAGAAAAAGACACTCGCCAGTCACACGTGCATGTGGACATGTTTCTATATTGTGGTCTATGTACCCACAAAGTCAGGAACAATCTGTTTGATCTGTTCACTGATGCTTTGATGTGTGATTGTCAGTCAGTGTCTGCATTGACCCGGTCCTGCTGTATCTGCCTCCTCCAGGTGCTCCTTGATGTAGTCCAAGCCTGAAATGGACATGTCCATGGATGCTAAGAGTCCATGGATAAGCTTGTTTTGGTTTGACATGTTATGTTTTTATGCCACATGAGCCGAAAGGAAGGACAGATTTCTCATAATGCACTGGAGTAAACAGTCAGATACTAGACTCTGAAATGTCTTCCTTACTGTCCACCACTATATATATATATATATATATATATATATATATATATATATATATATATNTATATATATATATATATATATATATATATATATATATATATATATATATATATATATGATTTTATTTTTAAAGCACTGACTTGTAGCAATTGAGCATGACAATGCATCAAATACATTTACAGTGTTAGGCCTACATCATATTGATTGAACATCATTGAAGATGTACTGCATGTATGTTAAACCTTGCAGCTGGCAGAGGCAGTTACACCATTATACCTAAAATAAAGTTGTTAATGTAATGATGTTCTGGGGGTGTTTCAGTTATGCACAAATGGGTTCTTTGGTTGAGGTGACAGTACATGTGAACCTGCTGGGCAACCAGGTTTTGTCTTTTGCTCATTATCTTACCGAGGAACATGACATTTCTCATGTTCACAGGGCTACAAATGTGACAGATTGGCATGATGAACTTTCAGGAGCATTCACACATCTGGACTGGTCCACAAAATTCCCAAATTTACATCCTCTTGAACATCTGTGGAACAATCTAACTGGAACAACCAGTAAAATGCCAGGGAAGGGATCCACCAAATCTGGACCAACTGACCAATTCTTTGGTTGAAGGGTAGCTGAACATTGATGTGGCCTACATCCAGAAACTTGTCCAGTCCATGCCCAATCCAATCACAGCTGTTGCTCATGGAGGTATTACATGCTATTAGGTACTCCTATTAGGTTTCAGTCACAGTTGACTCCGGCGAGCTAATGTCTCACTATAATAGCCAGGGTGTGAGTGTGAAGGTGCAATGAAAATAAAGGGGGTTACATACAGTTTACACACAGTTCAGAGAGGATTTCATCTAAAACCCTGCTTTCCTCGATATGTGTAGTTCAGCCATGTGCCTTGTGATGGTCCATTTCTGATAGGACTCTTCTGCCTAGTAGCTACAACCCATGCTGTGCAAAATGTAAATACAACTGAATGCAATGATGTGCAAATCACATCAACCTTATATTTAAGTGAAAAGACAACATATCAGACACTGAAACAGATAAATAATATTGTTTTTTAAAGCCCCCCACCTTTGGAATAACCTTCCAGTTAGTGTTCGGGACTCAGACACAGCCCCAATCTTCAAGTCTAGGCTTAACCCCTACCTGTTCTGTCAGGTCTTTGGTATGTAGTTTCCCTGCTAATCTGTCAGAACTAATTGTCTGTGTGTTCTTCCGTGCCCGAGCTGAGCTACTGCCTAAACTCTGCGGTCTAATGCGGAGCTACTGCACATCCTGGGCGCTCTGATGCCGCTGCTTCATCTGCCTCGGCTGGGTGCAGCTGCCTGCCTGCTGACCAGTTTGCCTACCATGAAGCTTCTTCTTGTCTTGTGCCATGAAGGTCCTCGCCTGCATCCCGCGTGCCCATCCAACAATCCTGCTATCTAATCACAGACTAGTCAGACATTTCTTCCTCAAAAACACTCAACACTTCTCCTCAAACACTCAACACTTCTCCTAAAACACTCAACACTCCTCCTATTCATTGCATATAATTATAAACTTGGATCCTTTTTGTGTTTGTTGCTATCTGGGGGTGACCTGAAGAGTAGACACTGTGCCAGCATCATACACTAACTCCCTTTATAGTAGTCCTCTCCCTGGTGGTTGAACTGAAGAGGTATAAACCATCCAAGAGAATAGGAGGAAACAAACATCATAATCACAGCCTTATTGTATATAAACAGTGCAGAGCACAATAAATAAAGAGCACAAGATCCTTCTAACATATGGACCAAACCATATGGTCAACACTTCCCATGGTGCCCTGGGATTGGACAAAGCCAGGTAAACCTTTAGGACTCTTTACCTTGTTATTAACTGACCCTGAGGTAAATGGTCAAACTAGCAACTAAAAAGTAAGAACGTTGCCGTGGAGTAGGAAACACTAAAACAAAGGCACAATAGAAACACATTTGTGGGGTGAAATAAATGTGGAGAATAAGACTAACCAATGCCTGACCCATTGTCTGACTGTCAATTCAACCACCACTTTCCTGGTTTGCCAGCAGGACAATTGTAAACGGAAGTCAGCCAGGAGATTTTGAGTTCCTTTCCTGTGATGGAGATGGAAGATGAACAGTTGAAGTGCAAGGTACCACCTCATGACCCTTATGTTCTAGTTGTTCATAATGGTAATCCTGGTTAGTGCCTCATAGTTCACTTCTAATAGGGATTTTCTGCCTAGCGGGCAGTACCAGAGACTCTCTGAGGTCGACCAACCCCAATCCATTTTTCCACACTTCAGATCAAACCAGGCTCTGCCATTCTGTGCCTGAGGTGGTCTTCCAGGCTGGTGTTATACATGTATGCTCCGCAGCAACATCCTTTCAGCATACAGTCCATCAAACTTTGGAAGGTTGCTGGTGCACCATGAAGCTCAAACAGCATGACGGTAAACTGGAAGAGACCGGGAGGGCTGTGAATGCTGTGTACTCCCAGTACTTCTGTTGACGGTACCTGCCTGTAACCTGTGATAGAGGTTGACATAGATAGGAGTTAATAGAGAAGGTTCTCTGTCTTCTATGAGTCTTTTGCTAAGTAGTATAAACTCGCTGGAGTTACATTCCACCAGCCCACACTGCCAGGGCTAATTATACTGCATGCCAAACCTCATCATAAACACACAACGTTGTAAAACCTGTTGCAGATCTCAACTGCAGATATGTTTGTTATGGTTTGCGAAGGTGAACCCTGGCCAGGCACCCAGGAACATTCATTGTGAGACCATAACACAGAATGAGACCAGAAATCATTGCTGCTGTTGGAACGAGTTTCATATGGTTATGCTAAGTACTGCAGATGATGAAATATTAAGGGTCTATTATGTTTTATGGTTGGCAAATCAGTTCATAACTGCAGTATCAAAAGCTTTTATACGACCTCACTAAATAATGAACGTATTAACGATATTGACAATATATATTACCACCAATGAATTCATGTGGCATTAAAGCCACTCCCTTCATTTTGGTCCTCAGCAATTCCTTAAGCATTATTCAAACAGAACTGGCTCTACAGACATGGATATCTGTGAAGTGATGTTACCACAGGACCTCTGTAGCGTTTATGATCGATTTGAGTGAGAGATGATCAGGACTTACGTCAATGCTTTTAATTCTATACAACAAGCAGATCTTGGCCTTCGGATGTTTTAATGGGAATGGTTTAAATCCATTTCAGTAGGCCTAATTCGGGAGACCCACTTGAAACGAAAAGACGTATCTGTCACGCTCCCTGGTCTTCCCGGCTCCTCCGCCCTCCCGGACTCCACTTCCCAGAGGGCTTCGCTCAATGACGTCACTCCCATGTGTTCACAGCCCGCCAGCCAGACCCGCTCTAGGTCACTTGAGTTCTAGTGTCAACTGACCTATTACTCAACACATACAGTATAAACCCCTCGCTGACGTTAGCTTATTGTGAGGTCTTGCCGTATTACTCTGCAATTCTGAGCGTTCTATCTCTGTGTTTCATTCTCTGGTTTGACCCTCTTTGTCCCCGGCTACCCCTTTCGGCTTTTTCCCATTTTGACCTGGTTTGTTGTGTCTCTCTGGCTTTGATCTTCGCTTCAGTTTCTCTGACCTCCCTTTCGCCTAGCCCCTTTAACCTGTCTGCCCCGTTGACTGCTTTTCCGGTTCTTGACCTCGGCCTGTCCCTGACTCTGCTTCTCGCCTGTCCCTTTTTCATGCATTGTGGTGCTTTGCTGTTTGGCTCGACTGTCCCATTGTTAAATAAACCAGCCTGTCATTTAGCTCGGCTCACGTCGTCCCGAGTTCTTTTGTTTCTGACTGTATCTTGTTTTCAAAACATCCTGGATTCATAATGCATTATAAAAGCATTGGTTAGGCATTATATGGCATCCATAATACTCAATACATAATACATATATAACCGATGGGGTGGTTCTTAAACATTATCTGTTCATAAGAACATTGAATACTCTAATGCTTTGGAGTCAGCTTATAGCAGCTGTGTATGTGGCGTGACATGAAATTAAACCCTTCTGGTAACATAAGACCTGCAGAGGTATTGGCCATCACCTCTTCCTTAATACAGATAACAGCTGGTTATCCAGTGTAATGAATCCCATGATTTTTCTTGTAATGGCTTTGGTCTTTTTGTCGCTGGAGAAAGAGAGCACAGGCTGCTGGCATGTGTCTGGCTCAGCGCCCTCACCAGCTTTAGCTTTAGCAACTTAGCCTTTGCTAGCTTCTTTAAAATTGTATATAGTGGGGTATTATAACTAACTTATTCAACTTGTTGTTCAGAATGGTTTTGGAGCTGTCCTGGGAAGTTGTTGTCTTGTTCTCTATCAAGAACATCTACGCTGACAACATCTTGTTTGTGTGTGGGTGCAGCCATGTCTGCGCTGCTGTTGAGTAACGTGAACCATTGTGTAGCTCATGAGTGTAAACGTGACAGGCACAGCATCACATACACGGGACTGATTGGCCAGTCACAGGTCATGGCCGATGAAGTCAAAAACTGGCCGATTGATCAGTGCATCTTAAGTTATAATGCATTATAACTAAACATTATTCCAACACAGCATCACTGGGCAGGAAGGCTCATCAGCGGCTCTACTTTCTTCGCAAGCTAAGAAGAGCTAGAGCCTCCACCCCCATCATGTGCGCCTTCTACAGAGGGGCCATCGAGAGCACCCTGACTAACTGTATCACTGTGTGGTATGAGGCCTGCACAGCATCCTGCTGCAGGACCGCCAAGCCACCGTGAGAGCAGCTCACCTCTCTCCCCTCCCTTCAGGACTTATACGCCTCATGCGTAAAGCCCTCCACTTGGCAGGAGATCCTACCCACCCACTGCACAACTTCTTCAACCTGCTGCCATCAGGGAGGAGACTGCGGGATCTAGGAGCTAGGACCAGCAGACTGAGGGACAGCTCCATCCACCAGGCGGTCAGGATGCTTAACTCTCTCACTGCTCTGCCCCCTGTCCCACTTCTGCCCCCTGCATACACAATCTCAGCACCCTGAACCCCCCCGTCAATACCGAAATGGGATGCACTCACTTTAAACAGCTTTTAGGATCTTATCCTTGCATTCCCACTTAATCCCCCCATTAACACCGAACTGGGACTGTGAACTGGTCTGCACTCATCACTTCAAACAGCCTTAATGTTATTCAACCTGCACTACTGTTTATACTGGTGCTGTCATATCCACTTTAGTCCTGCATCTTAATTCTGCTAGTGCACACGTCACTTTATCGTCCTTATTGTCTTCAGTGTCTTACTGTCTCTTTTATGTCCATCTCAGGGCCCTTATTTTATTCTGTTGTATGTCTTGTGTCAGTCTATTTTATGTTTATTGTTTATTACACTGAATATAATCTTGTTCTTGTTTTAGTTGTAATCTATTTATGCAACAGGGAGGTTGAGACAGGTTGCAAGTGCTGAGTGGTTTTATTAGGGGTTGTGCATGAATCGGTATCAGAAAAGGCAGAAAGAGTCTGATAGAGTCAGTATCAGAAAGAGTCAGAACACAGGCAGGCATCATCGGGGACATATCCATGTAGACAAAAACCCAGAAACCAAAGCAAGGGTCAAAAACACGGAAACCAACACCAACACAGATACACGACAGGGAACTCGGCTCAAACACGGCTCCGAACTCTGGTGGGAACACAGAGACTTGGCAAACAGACTGTGCAAACAATGGGGTATAAAATGGCAGTCCTAATCAGTCTTAGATCAGCTGCAGGTGTGAGAGTGGGTGGAGCCAGGGTGGAGCAGGAAAAGCTGTGCAGACTACTCCCTCGGCCCTGGACTCCTGAACTTTGGTCACCTCTTGCCCTCAGTTTCTGTTGTGTTTCCCTTGTTTGACTTTTGGACACCTTCAGAACTTTTAAGTTTTGGGGCTTTGTGCCTTTTTTGGAAGAACTTCTGGGCGTTTCTTTCTTTTGGACCCTTTTGTGTTTGTACCTTTTGTTAGCTAATAAACCTACAATGGATCCAACTCCTGTGTCTGGCATGCCACCCTTACGAAACCTGACAACATAACAAACAAAAAATAAGCTCTGCTTTTACGCGAAACCTCCATTAGGATCCATTTGGCTTATAGCCAATTCCTTTAATTTTCTTTTGCACTTAGAGAAGATTAACAGCAAACCCACAGCACCGGAAAACGGTCTTTACTGGAAACAGGCGTGGCATACACCCTGTGGAGAAAGGACGTGTTTGCAGCTCAACACAATCAATAACAGAAGTGCGTAAACGGCTAGAGCACTATTCCCCTCCAAACCTTTCTAAATGTAACCAGAAAGCAAAACACAGACCTTTCTTTTTGTCTTCTGTACATACCTGTCTTTGAATTTTACCCTTCAAAACTTCAGAGCCAGGTCCTGATGGATTTTCACAACGTGTCTGGTGGTAAGCTACTTTTTTTCTCTGCTGCTTACTTATATAAGAATGTTACAATCAGCAAAGTAGATTACAGTCTTATAAAGGTGGTTCTATGGTAAAGACAATGGTTCTATATAAAACTTATATGAACTGTCAAAGGCTCAACTAAACTTAAATAGTTCTTTGCATGGTGAAATTGTCCTTCAGATCAATGGAAAATATGTTGCGTGTGGCTTTAAATAGCACCAGAAAGGTTACAAGCTTGACATCTATATAGAACCATTTTTGAACAAATTATCTATCAATCTGAAAATAAAACCCATTTCACCATGCAAAGAACCATTCAAGCATGCAAATGGAACTTTGACTGTTTATGTTTCTATATAGTACCACTGTTTGTACTGCAGAACCCTGGAGGAAGCATATTTTTAAGAGTGTAAAATATGAAAAAGCCATCAATTAGCCTCAGAATCTCAATCTACTCTAAATATCACCATGGATCAAATGGAATATGACGGCAGTGGAGGATAATGGGTTCCTGGTTGCTTCACGTTTAACTCTTCTCGAATCTTTTGGGTCTTTTTTTCTCAACACGTTTCTTGCAACCCTGTTGAATATTTGCAACCAAGCGTTTGATGGTTCTGTGATCATGCCCCAATATCTTAGCAATTTCAAGAGTGTTGCGTCCTTCTGAAAGACTTTATACAATGTTCAACTTTTCAGAGTCGGTTAAGTCTCTTTTTTGGCCCATCTTGCCTGAGGAAATGATGCTGCCTAATAATTATGCACACCTTCACATAGGGTGTTGATTTCCTTAGGCCACACCCTCCCTCAATACACAAATACACATCGCCTGATATGCTTAAATCCAATTAGCATTATACAGCTTGGAAAATATGCATTAAAATGATGATGTGGTCAAAATACTCGCTTGCCTTATAATTGTGCACACAGTGTAGAATATAGAAAGACCATTTCACTTTCAGAACTACAACAATCGTCTCCTCCGTTCCCAAGTGCTTACAGAGTGAGGACAACCTGTCCCAACTATTTTACAACATGTTGCTGGCATTAAATTCAAAATGAGCATATACTTTTCAAAAAGCAATTTAATTGCGTATTTCAGAATGTGATATGTTGTGTTTCCACCATTGTCGATTAAATATAGAATTTCAAAAGTTTGCACATCACTGGATTCTGTTGTTAACTACCTTTTGCACAGGGTCCCAAAAAAGGACTATATATCATCGCTGTCCAAAGAAAAACATGTATCTCCATTTTTGTTGATTTTTACTTTTATGCATCATTTGATCACATGAGCTGACATTTACATTGTGTGAAATTTCACGATGAATGGACCAACAGAAATGGCCCAAAATGACTTGGAAAAAAGTCCGGTTCCATTGACTTACATTAGAACGAAATGAGGTTTTTGCCCTCTCCTGTAAAGTTGTCGTTTTGGAGTTATGTGTTTTTCTTTGGACAGCCACGATATATTTCTGATCAGGTGGGCAGTGAGAAATGCCATCAGGAATCTGGGTAATTAGCATTAGGTTATAGCATATCGACTGTCATGATTATGCCACATTTAAGCTTTCTCCAGTTTTCATTTTATCGGTAGCTGGCTAGCTCTCTCATTATGAAATACACAAGAGCAAGAAATGAAAAAAGTATGTAACATATAAATGGTAAAATAAAAAAAGTTGATAATATGAATGTCTATCATTGAGAATGTCTATCAAAAATTGAATATCATTTGAACATGCTTAACTATTAACTAGCCTTTATCTGCTAAGTTGGTGGTTAGTAAAAAGTAGTGATTATCAATTTTCAGAAATGGAGGAAAGTGATTGTATATGTTTGGCTGGCCTGTATGACGTTATGGAGGTCCACCCTGCTTGTAGTTTCTAAGAACCACAAAATATTTAGGGTCTTGTACTGTATTAGGACCCCTGCTACCATGTGCTGGGTGCTATACAGACATCACAAAGACCTTTTAATTGAATGCCACGCTAACTATTACCTTCTGTCAGTCTCTCCAGGTGTGCGTCATCCCATTGTAATAGGAACAGCATTTCATGTAAAGGGCACAAATAAACAGGGCGCAACTTTGACAGAAACTACCATGTGTGTTATGAACAGCAGCCTCACCACAGTCTTCCTCCCTGCTGTTTACATCATCATCTTCGTTGTGGGGTTGCCCACCAACGCCATGGCCATCTGGGTCTTCCTCTTTAGGACAAACAAGAAGCATCCAGCGTCCATCCTCATGGCCAATCTAGCACTGGCTGACCTGCTCTTCATTGTGTGGCTCCCACTGAAGATCGCCTACCACCTCAGCGGCAATGACTGGATCTTCGGGGAGTCGCTGTATAAAGTGCTAGTGGGGTTCTTCTATGGGAATATGTACTGCTCCGCCATCTTCATAGCATGCATCAGTGTGCAGCGCTACTGGGCAATTGTGCACCCGCTTTCTCAGAAGCTCAATAACCGGGTAACAGCCTGTGTCTGTGTTGGTGTGTGGGTTGTAGTCTGGCTCATCACCGTACCGCTCTACCTGTATGAGCAGACTGTTAAAGTCACCCGTCTCAGCACAACCACTTGCCATGACGTCACTCTTCCCAATCAAACACATTTCCCTGCTGGATATTTCCTGACCATGGGCATTGTGGGATATGTAGTTCCTTGTGTGGTCTGTATAGTGTCATACCTGCTGACCTTTCGCTCTCTCAGCAGGTCGGTAATAGATCCCAGCAGCAGTAAGAAGAAAAAGAAGGCTGTAATCCTCATGATCACCGTGCTGGTGATGTTCCTGGTCTGCTTCACTCCCAGTAACATCATGCTGAAGGTACATTACCTTCTGAGGGATGTAGACACTCAGAATGAAGTCTACGCTTTCTACATCGTTGCACTGTGTCTGGGAAGCCTGAACAGCTGTCTGGACCCGTTTGTCTATTATTATATCTCGAAGGAGTTCAGAGACAACGTGAAGAACACGCTGAGGTGCCGTAGTGAACGTTCAGCCAAGCGGATGATGGTTCCCTCCAGATCTATGAAGGGTGCAACAGAAACCTCAATTCCTCCGACCAACACAACAACATCTGTGGTGGAACATACGACTAAAGATTCTCTGAGTGCGACACATGATTAGTCCAATACATGGACGTTCAGATTAGATCAAATAATCAATGCCTGAATAATTACCTGATGGGCTGAATCAGGAACGGTAGAGTGGCTTCATTGTGGCTTCATTTCTGATTTACACTCAGTGTATTTTGAGTGCTAACACTTTACAATATGAGTGCATGTCTTAATGGTACTTAGGAGAGTAATAGGCTTTACTGAGTGGTCAAGTAATGTAGCAATTCATCATCAGCTCCTTAAACGGCCAGGACTCACAGAATAACTCAGACAGCTTTCACTGTAGCCCATGTAGATACTGCATAATAAGATTTAGTATGTACTGAGCCTGGGACTTTAAGTAATGTCTCAATTCATTAGTAACTAATGTTGGTACCATAGTATTTGATTAGGTAGTTTAATAATGTCCTGATTCATGTGAGTTGGCAATTGGGACAGTGCAGATAAAGCACTAAACAGTTGATGGCAGGCGGTCAGATGCATGTCGAAATTGGTACCATAAATAGGTGTACTCTTATTGTAAAGTGTGGTGGTTGCAGTTTGCAGTAGTTGTTGCTATTTTTGGAACCAGCTTTGGTCATCAGAATATGCTGATTGATGCAACGAAAGATAGAACTATGTACCCGAACAGTTCTCCAGATTAAGACTCCGGAAGAGTGGAATTCACCGCAGCGTAATGATGTAAAAGCGGTTTTCTTGTATCCAGTGTAAATGTTGATTAATCTTGATATCGACACAGCTACATATATACTAGTATCCAAGTGAATCTAACAAATAAGTCAAGTCGTTTTTTATTGTCATTTCTACCATATACAGTGTGTACAGTACACAGTGAAACGAAACAGCGTTCCTCCAGGACCAAGGTGCTACACAGAACAATAAATACAATAGATACACAAGACAATTTACAATATACGAAACAGCAAACAATAAATACAAGGAGGGAGCAGTAAAGTGCAGTTAGGTCCATTTTTTTAAGATGAACATTGAACATTGTTTTTAGCAGAAGTTATGTCAATATTTGGTATAAGTGTAAACATTTTACTCCTTAAGTTTATGTGTAGACAGATTTAAAGGATGAGATTGTGTTTGTGCGTTCAGTCCAGTCACTGAAATGTCTGCAATCATTCAGACCAGATTCAACAACTCTGGTTGTTAAGGAGTCTGATGGCTTGGGGAAAGAAGCTGTTGCACAGTCTGGATGTGAGGGCCCGGATGCTTCTGTACCTCTTTCCAGACGGTAGGAGGGTGAAGAGTGTGTGTGCGGGATGTGTGTGGTCATCCACAATGCTGTTTGCTTTGCGGATGCAGCGTGTAGTGTAAATGTCTCTGATGGTGGGGAGAGAGATACCGGTGATCTTCCCAGCCGTCCTCACTACTCGCTGCAGGGACTTGCGATCCGATACAGTGCAGTTCCCAAACCAGGCAGTGATGCAGCTGCTCAGGATGCTCTCGATGGTACCTCTGTAAAATGTGGTGAGGATGGGAGATGGGAGATTTGCCCACTTTAATACAGTATTAAATTATGTATGTACTAATATTAATATTTCTATTAGGATAATTAACATTAACATTATGGTCCAATCACAATATGATACTAAATAAACACTGCATGTTTAAAACTAAACCATGTATATTCTGGACAGGTAGCGAGTGAAAGAAAGAGTCAATGCACTGATGGGTGATGCTCTTGGCAAGCAACCTCTGCCGCCTACTCTCGGCAAGAAACCACATTTAGAGGTGAATTAAAGAAATGAAATTGTAGTGACTGGCCTGGGTGCCAGTCTTACCCTGGCCACCAGGAGGCAGCGATGAACCGGCAATCAGTCCTAACACCCTGCACCTGGTGAACGGGCCATATATATCCCTCAGACAGCAGTCTGGGGTCCTGGCTCTTTGCTAAAGCCAGTGTGTGTGAGTCCGGCCGGAACTGGTAGAGGGCTGAGAGTGATGGCCTTAATATAGAACCTTGAAGAACACTATAAGTCACAGGAGCTGAAGAGGACACAAAGATTATCTGGTTGAAGTGGCCAGATTATGTACTGTGCATAAAATCAGACTGAGTTTTCTTCATTTTTTAAAGAAATGGCTGTTTAAAAATGAGTCTGTCATTACTGTAATTCATATTCCGAAGCAAAATTTTTGTTATTTAAAAACAATTATACCTTTTCTACACCTAGATCTACATCTATACCTACAGTGTAGAATGAAAAAGAACTCATCAAAGATTCTTTGAGTGCAACGGTTGAACAGGAAAATACTATTGACTTCTTATTTATGGTTAATAGGGGATTATGGAAAGTCCATAATAAACCTACATATCATGTAATATTTCAAACAGTGCAGGATTACATATTGTGAATATTGCCTATTATAGACACATCGATGTCTGTTGCTGGAGTTTTGTGCCATTTTTTTTTCTCTTAGTTTGAAATATATCAATTATTCATGAATATGGCTGTGGTGAGCTTGTATCTTAGACCTTTCTCCACTGCCTATAATAGCTGTAATATGTCACACTGTAATAGCATGCTCCATGCAAAAGCGTTTAACGGTGTTTGTTGCAAATATTTAATAAATAAAAATAAAATATTATTAATATCTATATACAGTTCTGAGACCATTTAATCTAAAATCCAGCTTGTCTCACCAAGTGACACCAATCAAACAAAAAAGTGTACAATGAGACATGTGTACAATGTGTACTGACTGAGTGGTCTGCAATATTGCCCTCTTACTCAACAAACAACGAGAGACTAACTCCCTGTACAGTAGTCCACCCCTGGTGGCTAAACCAAAGAGGTATAAACCATAAAGACAGTAGGAGAAAAACATAACAGTTACAGTCTTATACATACATACATACATACATGCATACATACATACATACGTGCAGGATGAAATACTATAACTGTGGAGAATAGGATTAACCACAGTTAAACTCTGTCAAATCGACAAATTTGACAGTTCTGTCAAATCAACCACCAATCTCCTGGTTTGCCAGTGGGACAACTGTGACAGGGAGTCTGCCAGGAGATCCTGAGTCCTTCCTGTGATGAAGATGGAAGATGAATGGTTGCACTGCAAGGTACCACCTCATGACCCTTCTGTTCTGGTCCTTCATAATGGTAATCCTGGTCAATGCCTTTGCACATTTCAGATCAAACCAGGGTCTGCTTCATCCTTTGAACAACAGACTCTATGTGCCTGAGGTAGTCATCCAGGCTGGTGTTATACATGTATGCTCCACAGCAACATCGTTTCAGCATACAGTCCATCAAACTTTTGAAGGTTGCTGGTGCACCATGAACCTCAAACAGCATGGCGATAAACTGGAAGAGACCGAGAGGGCTGTGAATGCTGTTTACTCCCAGTACTTCTTTTTGAGGGTACCTGCCTGTAACCTTTATTGAGCTCAACATAGACAGGAGTTAAATGAGAAGGCTCTCTGTCTTCTATTAGACCTTTGCTAAATAGTCTATGCTTTTTGCCATTACAATTCCAGTTTATTTTTAGGTAGTATTTATTGTTCCTCTGCTGGAGGAAGAGGAAGGATACAGCAGAGGAACAATAAATACTACCTAAAAATAAACTATAAAACCATCACCATCAACATGGCGACACTGACAACAGTGTTACTTATTTGCCTATATTGGTATATGTCATGTATCCCTAGTTCCTCTGCTACTCCTCCATGTTTCGTGCTTTTGTCAGCTCATTAAGAACATTATGCACAAGAATCTTATATTTACATTTATGATGAATTAACTCATTATCAACAATATTGACAATATGTATTGAGGGCAATTAATTCAAGTGGCATTAAACCCACTCTTTTTATTATCTCCCTCAGTAAGAACTACTTAGAATCGGATATCGATCCAGCTATAAAGACCAGCCCATCATTCTGTGCATCTTTATTCATAATGCAATATGAATACTAGGAGGTTTTACCAAATTGTGAACCCTGAATATACAAGGGCATGAATCAATCAACCAACCATGACCTACAACTTTGGCAATATTTATGTATAATATTACGTATCCTGGAGAATGACTACATTTCTAAACTGAGTTAATGAGTTGTGGCTGCCGTTACTCCCTTGTAATTCTTCCTCCTTATTTTCTCTGGATGATCTGCTGCACACCTTGATCATGTGTGTTGTTCAACAAAATGGACAAACTCTGCTAAATGGTCTAAACTGAGCGGTGTTACATTCCACCAGCCCACACTGCCATGGCTAATTAAACTGCATGAAAAACTGCTCAAAGGCAAGATTACAATCAGCTCATGGACCAAACAGGGCCAACATTCAAATGAAGGTCTGATCAGTCCATGACGGGTCACGTTTCTTGGAAATTTGCTGCACATAATCAGCTATTAATTACTGTTTCACATCATCTTCCTTAACAGACAGATCTTAAATAAATATAAATATTATTTTCAGCAGACTAACTTTTCACCAGGTACTTTCAAAGGGCCAATTGCATACTAAAATAATTGTTTGGTGAAATTATTGTTCAGATTGGTGTACAATATGTTGTATGTGGCTCTAACCAGCACCAGAAAGAGTTCTGTTGTTACAAGCTTGAACCCTTTTTGGTGCTGTATAGAACCATGTTTGAACAATTACCCTCTCTCTCCAATTAGATATCACTGCTCATTATCATATGGACACAAATTACAGACTGGTCTCCTCAAGAAGCACGAGCCAGCTCCCATGATTGGCTGTTTACCATTGGGGGTTTTCTAAAATGAACATTAGATTAGATTAGATTCAACATTTTTATTATACATGTACAAGGCAACAAGATGCAGTTTAGCATCTAACCAGAAGTGCAATAAGCAGCAAGTGCAGGACGTACAGTATCTACACTGTGCGGTATGTACAGGATACAGGCAGAGGTATGGACACAATGTACAGGTAAATATATTATTGAATGCACTATAAACATAATTTATAGATGAAAGATCTAAGAACAAACTAGATGGGAGGATATGTGCATCTTAAATGTATATACAAAATATGCACAACCATAATTACATAATGTTCATGATGAGCAGACAAAAGCATGAAACATGGAGGAGTTTTAGTATTCAGCAGAGGAACTAGGGATAAATGATATATACCAATATGGGCAAATAACTAACAGTGTTGTACGTGTTGCCATGTTGATGGTGATGCTTTTTTGTCATTACAATTATAGTTTATTTTTAGGTAGTATTTATGGTTCCTCTGCTGGAGGAACAGGAAGGATACACTTATGGCATTTAGCAGACACTCGACTTACAACCTGTCACACTTCCGGGTTTCCCTGGCTCCTCCGCTCCCCCGGACTCCACTTCCCAGAGTGCATCATCCGATGACATCACACCCACATGTCCCGGGCCATCCAATCAGCACCGCTCTAGGTCACCTGAGTTCAAGCCCAGCTGCATCCACTTAGCCTCAGTATATATACCCCGCTCAAACGCTTCCTCATTACGAAGTTTTGTCAAACCTGGTTTGCATTTCTGAGTTCTGCGTGTCTCCTCGGTTTATTCTGACTCTGGCTTTTTTGACTCCCTTTGGCTTTGACCTCTTCTTTTTGCTTATCCCTTGTCGGCTCCCTCTTTTGATCTACTCTCTGACTATCGACCTTTTTCTTGTTACTTTGACCATTCTCTTGCCTAGCCCTTCTACCTTGTTTGCCACGCTGCTTGCCTACTCTGGTTTTGACCTCTGCATGTTCTCTGACTTTGACCTTGTCTCTCCCTCTATGTTTGTCCGTGTGTTGTTGCTGTGCTTGTTCACTCGTGTGCTTAATAAAGGCCATCTGACTTTTAGCTCTGTGCGCGACGGTCCTGGTTCTTTGTTCCTGACACAATCGTGTTTAGTGTTCCGTTGGATGATGTTTCCTAGCTAGTACAGGAAGGTTAGAGTCTAAAACTCACCATGAGCTCAGACGCTGCCCGAACAATGGGCAGTGCTGATACCTAGAGAGAAGAATACAAAGACATAAATAAACCATAAGTGCACTACCTGGGAACCCCAACCCGTCGCTCATACCTAGAGAGAAGACAGGTTATGGTCAGTATAAGTGCCAAAACAAAGAATTTCAATATATACATCTATTTGTTCTTTATAAGTGCTTTATAAAGAGATGAGCCATTAGCCTGTGTTTGAAGACCACGAGAGAGTCTGCTGCTCGGACAGCCAGTGGGAGTTCGTTCCACCGTCTGGGCTCCAAGACAGAGAACAGTCTGGATGCTTGTCTTCCATGCGGCTGGCGGGTCAAGCTGAGCTGCACTGGAAGATTGAAGGTCTCAAGGTACAGAACGACTCTTGATCTTTGCCATAAGGTAAGGAGGGGCTGGTCCATTCTTGGCTTTGTAGGCAACATCAGAGTGACATCACTGGACCTGGGAAGATTGAAGACAGTGCATTCTGAACCAGTTGCAAGGGCCTAATGGCCCGTTGAGGAAAACCAGCCAGGAGCGAGTTGCAGTAATCTAGCCTTGAAATGACCAGAGACTGGACGAGCAGCTGTGTGGCCTCCTGAGAGTGGAATGTTGTAGAGGAGGAATCTGCATGACCAAGTCAGGTTCTCAATATGTGCTGAGAACGATAACTGCTCCAGAATCACACAAAGGCTTCTTGCATCTTCAGTCGGGGTGATCTTACAGTACCTAACATGCTGTAATACCAATGAACTGCAGATACATGTGTAGTTTGACCTATGGTTTGTGAAGATGATGCATAACCAGGCATCCAGAAACAAAATTTGTGAGACCATAACACAGAGCAAAACCAGGAAGCATTGCAGCGGTTGGGAATAGCACTGGGTATAGTATAGTAGAAATCAAGGGCACTCTCAGTCCATTGTGTTCTATGGTTGGCAAATCAGTTCATAATTGCCGTATCAGAAGCTTTTATGTGACATCACTAAATAACTAATGATGATGTATGAACTCATTATCAACAATATTGACAATACGTATTGAGGGCAATTAATTCATGTGGCATTAAACCCACTCTTTTTATTATCTCCCTCAGTAAGAACTACTTAGAATCGGATATCGATCAAGCTATAAAGACCAGCCCATCGTTCGGTGCATCTTTATTCATAATGCATTATGAATACTAGAAGGTTTTACCAAATTGTGAACCCTGAATATACAAGGGCATGAATCAATCAACCAACCATGACCTACAACTTTGGCAGTATTTATGTATAATATTACATAGCCTGGATTTCATGCACCATAAGCGCAAGAGTATAACTACATTTCTAAACCGGGTTAATGAATGTATTTGTGGCTGCCGTTACTCCTTGTAATTCTTCCTTCTCATGTTCTCTGGATGGTCTGCTGCACACCTTGCTTATATGCGTTGTTTAACAAAACAGACAATAAGCTCTGCTTTTATGGACAAACTATTTTATCTCCATTACGATCCATTTGGTTGAAATGGATCGTATTGCTTTCATCTGATCTTGCACTTAGGGAAGATTAGCGGCAAACCAACAGCACTGGGAAACTGTGGGTCTGTGCTGGAAACAGGCGTGGCATACGTACTGTGGAGATAGGACGTGTATGCAGCTCAGTGCAATCAATTAAAGAAGTGTTAAAACAGGTGGAACATTTCTCCTCCTCAAACGTAACCACAGAGCAAAAACCCCACCTCTCTTTTTTTCTTCTGAGCTTACTCATCTTCAAGTTTGGACGTGGAATCTTCAGAACCGGGTCCAGATGGATTATTCCAACATGTCTAAAGGTAAGCTACTTGGCTGCTTAAATATATGAAAATGTTGCAAACATCAAAAATAAGATCACAGTCTAATAAAGATGGTTCTTTGGTAAAGATAATGGTTTATATAGAACCATGTATTTTCAGAGGTCCAGTTGCATACTGAAATAATTATATGTTTGGTGAAATTTAGGTTCAGATTAATGTAGAATATACTGTATGTGGCTTTAAATAACTCTAAATATTCTGTTGTTACAAGCTTGAACCCGTTTGGTGCTGTATAGAACCATTTTTGATCAATTTTTCCATCAGTCTGAGAAAAAATATATATACCATATACAGTAGAACCATCGTCTTTACTGCAGAACTCCAGCAGAATTTTTTTTGATGAGTGTATAGTATGAGAAAAGGCATCAATCAGCCGCAAAGGCTGAATCTACTCTTACGTTAAGCTAGAACCGAGAACATTTCACTTTCAGGACTCCAGTACTTGTCTCCTCCCAAACACTTACAGTTGCAGATGGTAAAAGAAGAGCTGATGAAATGAACCTGTTCGAACCTTTTTTGAAGTGTGTTGCCGGCACTAAATTCAAAATGGGCACATGTTTATCATAAACAATACAAATTCTCAGTTTTAACTTAATTTGAAATGTCATCGTTCTACTATTGTTAATTAAATGTGGAGTTTCAATAATTTGCACATCTCTGTACTATGGAAAGAACCATTTAAGCATGCAAATGGGACTTGGACTGTTCATGATTCCACGTACAGTAAAACCATCATCTTTACTGTAGAACTCCAGAAGAAAATCTTTTTTGATGAGTGTAAAATATGAGAAAAGCCATCAATCAGCCTCAAAGGCTCAATCTACCCTCTCCCTCCAATTAGATATCACTGCTTATTATCATATGGACACAAATTACGGACGTGTCGCCTCAAGAGGCACAAGCCGACTCCCATGGTTGGCTGTTTACTATTGGGCTTTTATATTAATGAACATTAGATTAGATTAGATTAGATTAGATTCAATCTTATTGTCATTACACATGTACAAGGCAACGAAATGCATCTAACCAGAAGTGCAATAAACAGCAAGTGCAGGATGTTCAGTATCTACACTGTGCATTATGTACAGTATACAAGGAGAGGTATGTACAAAGTTTACAGGTAATTATATTATTGAATGTACTATAAACATGATATACAGCTGGGTGTACTATAAACAGATATACAGATTGAAGAACTAAGAACATAGAACATACTAGATAGGAGGATACGTGCATCTTAAATGTATATACAGAATATGCGGAACTATAATTTACCATAATTTACAATAGTTATGTACACTGTAATAGCAAGCCCTACAGGAAGGACTGTAGAGCAGTCTGTGAAGAGAGATGTGAGGGCGTTAACGGGGGCCGGAGCTCAGTAAGGAGACTGCTCTGGGGAAAAAGCTGTTCCTCGATCTGCTTGTCTTGGTCCAGAGTTCTCCTGAAGTGCCTGCCAGAGGGCAAGAGGGTAAATATTCTATGGGCAGGGTGGGAGGAGTCCAGCGTATCCTCTGGACGACCTCAATGGGTGGAAGTGGTGTCCCTGTGATGCACTGGGCTGTTTTCACCACTCGTTGCAGACTGTGATACACCATGTGTTATCATTAAACAATATTGTTTTATTTTAGGCTGCAAACAAGATAGCAGTTGGGAAATGCAGTTCGGAAATGGATTCTCTATTTTTAGGGCTGTTAATATGGTTTTCACTTGTTTGTCCATTTAAGGTTAGCTGACGTATAGTAGCACCAGGGTATGTAGGCAGTGTTGCAGTGGGTAATAAGGAGAACAGGGAGAAATTCCTGATCACGTTTCCAAAAATGTTGAAACACTGTGCAAAATGTACTGTAAATAAAACTGAATGTAATGTTTTTGTGCAAATGATATAAACCCTATATGTCATTGGAAATAGTACAAGACAACAGATCGGATGCTGAAACCCAGGTATTGTACTGCTCTTTGAAAGGTATATGCCCGTTTTGAATTTGATTCTTGCAACATCTAACATCACAACTTCCAAACATGGGACTGGGGCCACAACAGGTTGGTTTAAGTTGCTGCTTGAATGACTCACAGCTTGTTAGTTTAATTGGCTACAGGTCAGTAACGTCACACTTCCGGGCTGATCGTATGTCTCCAGTGCTCCCCCCAAGTCCAACTCCCAGGTTGCGTCCGATATGGCGTACTTCCATACTGTACAGTACGCGAAAGCAGCACGCGAGAATAGTTAGTATGTCCGAATACATAGTGTTCATAAAACAGAACGTGAGTCCCTGGATGACGTACTACACCAGAAGAGATTTTGAAGTATGTGACAGCAGCACACTGTCCTATCCCATGATTCCACGGGAGCTACAGAGCCGTTTGAAGAGATGAAAAAAATGGCGGAAAAATGTCATTTTCTTTCTTTCTTTCTTTCTTTCTTTCTACTATTCTCAATTAAATATAGAGTTTCAATCAATTTCATATCTCGGCATTGTTTTTATTTACATTTTCCACAGAGCCCAGAACGTTAGTAAGAACAGACCATTATTAAATGTAAACTGATGCATATATAAACACACGAGTTAAACAGAAAATGTTACCAAATATATTTTTGTTGGAATGCAGAGGTCAAATAAGTGACCCCATCCTCAGGTGGAACACTTTCTTTATATTGGAATCATATGAAGATGATGAGACAGCAGTGGGATGGATGGTGTCAAGAGGAAATGAAAAAAGGTTTCGAGGAGGATGTAGGGTAAAATTAAAAATCAGACATATCTGAGCAGGTGAGCAGTTAGAAATGCTGACAGGTGTCTGGGTAGTTGACATTAGGTCATAGCATATCGGATGTCATGATTACACATTTAAGCTTTCTCCAGTTTTCTTTTTTTTCAGTAGCTGGCCAGCTCTCTTTATGAAATACATAAGAGCAAGAAAAAATGAAAATAATAAATTCATAATATGGATATCTATCATTGAGAATGTCTATCAAGGATGAATATCATTTGAACAACATGGTTACATAGTAACTAGCCTTTATCTGTTAAGTTATCAGTAGCTGGCCAGCTCTCTCATTATGAAATACACAAGAGCAAGAAATGCAAATTATGAAAATGGCCATAAGTAAAGTTAATTAAGTTGATAATTAATAATAATGGTCAACATCATTTGAACAGTGTGGTGAACTAGCCTTTATTTGCTAAGTTGGCAGTAGAAAATAAAGCATCTGTACAAAGTTTGGCCTGAATGATGATGTTACGTAGGTCCTGGCCTGAAACAAGTCCTACTGCCATCCGGCTATTATTTAGGGTCTTTAAGGACCTGTATTAGGACCCCCGCTGCCATGTGCTGGGCGCTACACAGACATCACAAAGAACTCTTAATTTAATGCCATGTTAACCATTACCTTCTTTCTCTCTCTGTACAGAAATGCCTGATGATATAATCATAAAATATAAAGAAGAGGAGATGAATAAACAGGGTGTGAATTTGGGGGCAAATGCTGCAAGTGTTATGAACAGCAGCCTCACCACAGTCTTCCTCCCTGCTGTTTACATCATCATCTTCATTGTGGGGTTGCCCACCAACGGCATGGCCATCTGGGTCTTCCTCTTCAGGGTAAAGAAGAAGCATCCACCGTCCATCCTCATGGCCAATCTAGCACTGTCTGACCTGCTCTTCATTGTGTGGCTCCCACTGAAGATTGCCTACCACCTCAACGGCAATGACTGGATCTTCGGGGAGTCGCTGTGTAAAGTGCTAGTGGGGTTCTTCTATGGGAATATGTACTGCTCCACCATCTTCATAGCATGCATCAGCGTGCAGCGCTACTGGACAGTAGCACACCCGCTCTCTCAGAAGCTCAATAACCGGGTAACAGTCTGTGTCTGTGTTGGTGTGTGGGTTGTAGTCTGGCTCATCACCGTACCACTCTACCTGTATGACCAGACTGTTAAAGTCCTCAATCTAAACGCAACCACCTGCCACGACGTCACTCACCGCAATCAAACACATTTCCCTGCTGGATATTTCCTGACCATGGGCACTGTGGGATATATGGTTCCCTGTGTGGTCTGTATCGTGTCATACCTGCTGACCCTTCGCTCTCTCAGCAGGTCGGTAATAGATGCCCGAAGCAGTAAGAAGAAAAAGAAGGCTGTAATCCTCATGATCACCGTGCTGGTGATGTTCCTGGTCTGCTTCACTCCCAGTAACATCATGCTGAAGGTACATTACCTTCTGAGGGATGTAGACACTCAGAATGAAGTCTACGCTTTCTACATCGTTGCACTGTGTCTGGGAAGCCTGAACAGCTGTCTGGACCCGTTTGTCTATTATTATATCTCGAAGGAGTTCAGAGACAACGTGAAGAACACGCTGAGGTGCCGTAGTGAACGTGCAGCCAAGCGGATGATGGTTCCCTCTAGATCTACGAAGGGTGCAAGAGAAACCTCAATTCCTCCGACCAACACAACAACATCTGTGGTGGAACATACGACTGAAGATTCTCTGAGTGCGACACATGATTAGTCCAATACATGGACGTTCAGATTAGATCAAATAATCAATGCCTGAATAATTACCTGATGGGCTGAATCAGGAACGGTAGAGTGGCTTCATTGTGGCTTCATTTCTGATTTACACTCAGTGTATTTTGAGTGCTATACAGCACACTAACACTTTATACTTACTGAGTTACCGTACACCAACACGGTACTTACAGTACACTAACACATTACACTTACCGAGTTACCATACACCAACACGCTACTTACAGCACACTAACACTTTATACTTACTGAGTTACTGTACACCAACACGCTACTTACAGTACACTAACACATTACACTTACCGAGTTACCGTACACCAACACGCTACTTACAGTACACTAACACTTTATACTTACTGAGTTACCGTACACCGACACGCTACTTACAGTACACTAACGCATTACACTTACCGAGTTACCGTACACCGACACGCTACTTACAGTACACTAACGCATTACACTTACTGAGTTACTGTACACCGACACGCTACTTACAGCACACTAACACATTACACTTACCGAGTTACCGTACACCAACACACTACTTACAGCACACTAACACATTACACTTACTGAGTTACTGTACACTGACACACTACTTACAGCACACTAACGCATTACACTTACTGAGTTACCGTACACCGACACGCTACTTACAGTACAGTAACACATTACACTTACCGAGTTACTGTGGTAGATATTTCAAGCTCTGTTTCATATTAGACATTATAATGGACTGTGAGTAATAGTTGCTGAACAGTAATACACACATTATAAAACACATAATGGTGACTAATGATTAAGTAATTAAGTAAGCATTTAAATGATCATAAACTGTGTACATACAGATCAGATTAAAAACAGGTGTGATCAATACTCGGATGACTGGGATCTAGAAAACGGAACGAGATTGGGAGATGGCGGACATGTGACAGTGATGTCATCGGGTGGTGGGTTATGGGAAATGGAGTGATGTTTAACCCATATTCACAAAAAGATATGTTTATGATACATTTACTTTTTAGACATACTTGTTATTTAGTTGGGGGCCAATAAAGTGATCTGAAAGTGTGCATATATATATATATATATATATATATATATAATTAATTGCAGGATAGTCCCTTTATACAGCCATATGTCCATAACAGGATTGACATATGAACACAAAAAAAACATTTTATTTAAAAAAAAAATTAATTTTCTTAGTACAGCATGCTGAGATGGCCCAGTAGGCTTTTCTTCTAATGCAGTGTCTCTTCTAAAGTGAGGTATATAAAATATCATTTTTCTTTTGAAACATTTTTAAAATCAGAAATGCCCTTAAATGCTGAAATGACCCAGTCATTGCTATTTCCTGGTCCAGATATGGTCATCAGTATATCGTTGCTGCCCAAAGAAAAACAAGCATCTCCAAAATGGCAACTTTACAGGATAGGCCAAAAACCTCATTTAACTTTAATGTATGTCAATGGAACCAGAGATCTTGGGCCATTTCTGCTGGTGCATTCAGGAGATCCTCATTCAATGTAAACAGCATCTGATGTGTTCCATAAAAGTAAAAATGGAGACAAAGGTGGAGATACATGTTTTTCATTGGACAGCAGCGATATGCTGATTACTGCAACAATAGACAGTTCTCCTGAAAGCTGAATACATGATCAACCAGGACACAGGAAATAACCTGTGTAACTACCACAAAATAACTATGTACCAACTATACATGGTTCTCTCTAGATTAAGACTCCAGAAGAGTGGGACTCACCACACCGTAATGGTGTAGAGGTGGTTTCTCATCTATTGCAATTTTCTTATAGCCAGTGTACGTGACACAGTTACAATAATAGCATCCAAGTAAAAAACAGAAATGGTTTGAAACTATGCATGTATTGAAACATGTATATTAGGTTAATTCACATTTTATCATGGTGGTCTTATAGTACTGTATTGTTTACTGCATGTTTAAAGCTAAACCATCTACATTGTGAGTGTTTTAAAAAGTATAGTGTTACATAAAGTAAATAAAATTAAAATAAGGGTAAAAACTGTAAATTTGTTTGTAAATTATCAGCAGAAGGTGAAGAAAGAACAGTGTTGATGGTATGTTAAAGCAGCATCGTACTGCAGAGATATTTACTGAAGTTAGCATGCTAACCAGCTAGCCTCGGCCTACCCTGATACCACTTTGCACCTCAAGCGGTGACAGTGACTCACTGTAGTAGTCCAACATGAACTGAATTGTATTGAATTAAATTGAAGAAACTTTATTTGTCCCTCAAGGTCCGTTCATACTGGTCATAGACAAGACACTAAACATACACATACTTGCCAAAAGTATTCACTCCCCCATCCAAATCATTGAATTCAGGTGTTCCAATCACTTCCATGGCCACAGGTGTATAAAACCAACACCTAGACATGCAGACTGCTCCTACAGACATTAGTGAGAGAATGGGTCGCTCTCAGGAGCTCAGTGAATTCCAGCATGGAAACGTGTGCAACAAGTCCAGTCGAGAAATTTCCTCCCTACTAAATTGCACTTATATTGCACTTATAATCACCTTTTCTTTTCTATAGGTGTGAGCACTGGGCTGGGGTTGCCAGGTAGTGCTCTTTTTGCTCTATATGTGTGTATTGATCTATCTAGGTATCAGCACTGGCCCCCTGTTCGGGCAGTGTCTGAGCTCAGGGTGAGTTTTAGGCTCTAAACTTCCTGTACTAGCTGGAATATTATCCAACGGAACACTAAGCACGGTTGTAAGTCGCTCTGGATAAGAGCGTCTGCTAAATGCCGTAAATGTAAATGTAAATGTAAATATTCCACAGTCAACCGTCAGTGGGATTATAACACAGTGGAAGTGATCAGGAACAACAGCAACTCAGCCACGAAGTGGTAGACCACGTAAAATGACAGAGTGGGGTCAGCGGATGCTGAGGCGCATAGTGTTGACACAGGTTGATCATAGAGTCAGTCGTGACAGACGGCCGCCGCCTTCACGTGGCCTTCAAATCAGCTCAGGAACAGTGCATAGAGCGCTTCATGGAATGGGTTTCCATGGCCGAGCAGCTGCAAAGCCTTACATCACCAAGCACAATGAAAAGTGTCGAGGGGGAAGGGGGGGGGGGGTGACATCATATTAAACCCTCTGGATTAAGAATGGAAAGTCACTCAAGTTCATATGCGAGATGCAGAGATACTGCTAACAAGGCAGGAAGAGGGAAATAAAGTGACTTTTGATTTAGTTTAATTGGCAGCCATGAAATTATTATCAAGAGACATTAAGGAGCAGTTATCATTAGGATTGATGGGGAGGTATAACTGCATGTCACCCGCATAACAGTGATGGCTAGCGTTCTGCTTCTAAATGATTTGACCTGATGAAAGCCTATAAAATGATTAGAGAATGGGCCTTAATATAGAACCTTGAGGAACACCGTAAGTCACAGGAGCAGAAGAGAACAAAGTTGATCAGCCTGAAGTGGGCAGACTGTGTAATAACCCTGCAAAGAGGGGAACAATGAAATGACAAACTCTCCACCGAATTCTTTCCTCTGCGTCTTTATGGCGAATGAGCAAAGACTCAGCAAGAGCGCCCCTCGCTGGCTGAGCAATCGATATTCCTTTTAATCCAGTATATAAGCCAAAACCAACAGATAATAGATGAACTTCTCACTGTATAAACAGTATTTTAGACTAATTAATAAATTCTTATTTTTAACTCAAATTCTACTTATTTGACCTTTTTTCACCACCTCAGTTCTGTACAACACAGTAATCTTTGCCTGATAAGATCCACTTAGAATTATAGTTAGTAAAACATTACGTGCTTGTCAGGTTCAAAGAACTAGGCGCGACGCTAGCAGAGCCAAAGTACCAAGAGCCTTTAATAAACACACCAGAAGCCTTACACAGCAACAAAGATCTGTACAACAAAGCACGAGGGTAATATCAGGTCATAGACGAGAAGGGAGAGCGAGGGTCAAAAACCGGAAGGGCAAGAGAGAGAGAGGAAGGCAGACAAAACTAAACAGGAGAGCAGAGCCGTAAACCAGGAGATCAAAAGCTGGGTCGGAAACCGGAGGTCAGATCAGACGAGCAGACAAGCCAAAAGGATGAAGCGAGGGAGAGAAAGTCGAGAAATCAAAACAGGGTCAAAAAGCCAAGTAGTCAGAAGATTTAGATGAAATGCACAGAGTTGGCAAAACTTCTCGAAGAGTATGTGTGTGTGGGTGTATGGTTTATAAATAGTGCTTGCAGCTGACAGCAATCAGTAGTCTGGTGAGCTAGAAGTGTGACGTCATCGGGCTGTGCACTGTGGGAACTGGAGTCCGGAGGAGCAGCGGAGACAGGCGGACCCACAGGTGTGACAGTGCTGTTATATTGGCAGGTTTAACCTTTTACATGTGCATAAAACCGGACTTCCTTTCAAATGAAGGTTTTACTTAAAAAAAATGGTAAAATATTGTTTTGAGAAATTGCAGTGTATAAACTGGTTAGTCATTACTGAACATCTTATTGTTAAGAATATTTTGACATGGACCTAATCATAGCATGAACCCCAGTTATTAGTCTTCATAGATGACTTTCTCATTATTAGTTAATATATTTTTAACACTACCTCGTTATCCAAGAACCGGGAATCCAACTACAGGAGGTTTCTTACCAGGGGTTTGACTTTCCTCTTCAGACTCCTTTTTTTTCCCTTATCAGCACCGGACAAATACATCGTTATCTGGATCCTCATCTGACAATGCCATGGCAACTTGCATGCCTCTTGCATGCCTCTTGAGCCCCACAGTGGCAAAAGCCTGAACCGTGGTCACTGCCATGGCCATGGACTCACTGGGCCTCATTGCCAAACAACATTACCGGCCAAATAAAATGAAGGAAAACAAAAATGACTGTATTCTTACGGAGACCCTGGTGACTCAGGGGGCCTTAAGCAGCTGCTTAAATGGCTTACAGGTCCGAGCGGCAGTGGTAAAACTGGTTTTGGTTATAAAAGCGTATCAGGTGTGTCTTTTGACAACTGTAATGGAATAACATCAAGTGTGGAGGTCGAGTTGCATGCTTTGTGGATGTCTTGTTTTTTAGCATTTAACCAAATAAGCTACTAAGAACATAAGCCAGGAGCAGCACTGGATTTGGTGTTTTTGATATAAATAGACAACCTGGTGTTTTAATAGCTTGATTTGGACTGATGCACCGCTTGAGTTGTCTTGTTCCGAATCAGCTGAAACACAAGCTCGTCTAAAAGGGATCCAGGCATGTGTTCTTTATGCCAAGCAGCTGTTTTTACCTGTAACAGCACAGCTAAATCACTGTTATGGTTCTGTATTCCCACGTTTTTATTGGGACCTCTTTGTTAATGACAGCACCAAACAGACCTAAGAACAATTCCCATGCGTCATAAGAATTGTCATATGACAATTCTTATGCAGACAGGAAATATGGCAAAATGACCTTCATGAATGCAAGCAACATGCCCAAAAGATACACAAGGAAGAAATGACATCGGTCAGGATGGCTTAATCAGTAACATCTAATAGGGTGAGATATTTGGTGAAAATTGAGAGAATCAAACTGCTGAATTAGCATATCCCAGTTTAAATCCCCTGATAAAACCAGCTCATTAATGGACTGTATGAATTGAGCCAGGGCATTTCTTAAAGGCCATTATTGTATATGCAGGTGCTGCAGGTCCAACGTGTTTTCAGTTCCCCTTATTATGAGAAAGTTAAAATCCTGTACCAGCAAAGCCCATCAAAGCATTAAACGTTGATTTGAGTCGGACATAAGATGCAAAAACACAAGAGGATTGTGATCTGTGTACGCCACAATTGGAAGAAAGAGCTCGAGCCCAAATGAACTTCAGATTGCTGCAAAGCCATCAAAAGCACAAGAGCCTCTTTGTTAACTGTGCTGTAAGTTAACTCACAAACATCTGGGAAAAAAAAACAACAAATGCGTTGGTGAATCCCAGCTTCGGGTTCCTGCAACATCACTGCTCCAACATCAGCACGACTTGCATCCACCTCCGGCTGAAATGGCAGAGCAATGTTTGGAGCTGCCAGCAAAGGAGCACAACACAGCACAGCCTTAATTGAATCAAATGCCCATTGGCCCCCCATCTTCAGTCCACACAAATGATTTTGAAGTACCAAGCAAAGAAATTATCGGTAACAAAATACATGCAAAATTCTTACAAAAGCAGCAATAACACCCAGCCATACCGAGAAAACGGCCAATATCTTATCTAGAACTTGGAACAGGAAACTAATCTGCACCTTCGCCTCAACAGGACGCCCTTGCCCTTGTTCAACTTGTTTACCCAAGTCAGTGACTGGAACCTTTCCAAACTCACACTTGGCAAGATCCAACGTTAAAGAAGCGTTTTGTTTTGCAACCATCCATCTCAGGATTATACGCTGTAACAGTCACAGGTGCAGGATGGAAGCTGTAGCAACATTACGTCATCTGGTGGATGCAACCACAGGTGGTGTAGATGCATCACGAGGGGTGTACGCTTCAACATATTGATGTGGCACACTGGGACTCGGACACGTCTTCTATCAGGGGTGTATACAACATAATCTGTCTCACTCGACTTTCTCACAACGCCATAAGGACCTGCACATTTAGCATGTAGCGCAGAGGCTGAAACTGGCAACACAGTCAAAACTTGATCACCTGGCTGGAATTCTTGGAGAACAGACTTATGATCATAGCATTCCTTCATTTTCCTTTCCACTGGCGACTCAAAGACAACATTTCCTCCACATTGATTTTAGGGATTGGTAAACACTCCATTGACCCTTGGACCTCCGGATGGTAGGCAGCGGATACTTTATGCTTAATAGACAGCTGTTCAAAGACTTGACTAAATACATGAGACATAAAACTAGAGCCCTGATATGAGTGTTGTAACCTGGATTAGCTGAGGTATCTGTGCCATGCATAACGAAACTAAATGCCTCCTTCAGGGCTACATACATGAGAAAAGGTAAGAGGTTCCCGAAAAGTTTTCCCCTCACCCACACATGTGACATGAGCAAGGACTAGCCTGCTGTGACTTGTGCTGTTGTGTTGGTGGTCTTCTTTGCAACTGAACAATTTCTGGTAAACCAAAGGTAGAGCAACGCCTAAAGGTCACACTTATACAATGTCTTTAGACTGCTGTAAAGCTCGGGCCAGGTTAGGACGTGAGCAGATTAGGCTAAACAGGTTTATTGTAAAAGCACAATCCGAAGGCGTCATCCAAAACATGGAAAAGGTCGGTAACCAGGCAAACATAACCATAAAGGGCAATCCAGGAACAAAGTCAAAAACCAAAGCCAAAAGACACAATAAGGGAAAAACAAAGGCTCGCTAAATCCTGAAAATCAGAGACAGTACTTTACAAAGACTGAAGCAAAGACCAAACTGCTTATAAAGGCAATAACACAGGCGGAATCAATCAGTACTCGGGTGAGGCCGATCTGGGATAGGCTGCTGGCTGTGTGCAGGATGTCACATGATCGCCAGAGGTATTCTGGGAAATGGAGTTCTCAGGCGTTAGGGCCTGTGCATAGCCGGAGGGATGCGTGGCAACTGCATCGAGTGCAATGGAATTGCTTCTGGATACTGTGTGGTGGTACGCATCAAAGTCAATCAATATTTGTGTTCCCTAATTGTGTGGCCCTCCACAGTCTAGCACTGCACGCTGAAATGGTTCACCCATGACAGGTATTGGCTGGAGTGGACCAGGTGGAATACCCTGATTGGGCTTCCCCACAAGCTGGCAAGTGTTTTTTGCAACATCAGATTTTAAACCTGGCCAATAGAAATGCCTAGAAGTATGATTGTATGTTTTAAGGATGCCCATATGAGCAGCCAAGCAATGTTCAGGAGCAAGGCTCAAAATCTGGCTTCTGTAAGGCTTTGGAACTGCAATATGATACCCATAATTCCAATCACTTTCAGATTTTCAGGCCATTTATGGATCAGTACCCCATTATCCATGTAAGAAGCAGTAGAATGCTTTGCAAGATGTTCCCTTAAGACCACAGGATCTCTACAGGTTTTCATTGACTCTTTTCTGTGCATGTATCAACTGCTCCCTAGTTACAGGTATTTCAGGCATAGAATCAGGTCAAAGTTAAAATCTCAGGTGCATCAGTACCTGCAACAGGGTCTGAACTCAATTCAGGCTGGTGAGCGGGTACTAAGGGGGAATCGGATAAGTCAGCCATCTCTTCAACCTTGCATGACAAGTTTAGCATCACAGAAACCTAAAACACTGGGCTGCTCAAAGACACCTCACTGATTGGGCCACTCCAGTAACTTGCTGATTGTCATCACACTCAAAGAGAGAAACTAAGCCATCCAAACAGAAGTATAATAAACACCACCAGGTTTTTGGCTTGTACAGCCAAAACCCACATGCGCACTGAAACTGGTTTTACTAAAGCAATATTTTTACGAGGTGGGGACAATCCCCCCCTCCATGCCCCCGTCCTAGTCCTTTGCGAAAGCATGACAATTTGCAATCAAATGTTTTACTTCATGGCAATAGAAGCACTGACAAGACTCCTCCGAGCCAGGCTAATGCTGGAGCACTGCGACGGTTTTACTCATTTCGAGCGCCAGTCAGCAGGCAATGATGTCACAGCGCGGTCGGTGAGTGCTGATAATGGCTAAAATACAGATTTGTGGGTCAAAACGAATATCAACTCTCGCAGTTTATCAATAGAGGTGATCTCACAAGCAGGAAGCCATTTATCAAAAAGCACTCCCTTTTCACGAGCCAATTCCACGTATGCATGGCTGGAGGCTTTTGCATGAGCACGAAAGTTCGGCATATAGGCTTCAGGAACTAACCCATGAGCATGCAAAACAGCGGCTTTCACAGAATCATAATCCATACTTTGTCCTGTAGTCAAAGCAGCACATGCTTCCTGAGCTTTTTCAACTAGTCTGCGCTGTAGCAACCCGCTCAAATGCACCGAATCAACTTCAGACTAAACACATGCATTTACTTCAATCAATCAATATTTATTTGTATAGTGTTTTTTACAACTATTGTTGTCTCAAAGCAGCTTCACAGAAAAGCAGTTTATATAAAGGAAAAGAAAAACACAGGAGTCCATGTACAGCCCCCCCGTGAGCAAGCCAGAGGCAACAGTGGCAAGGAACAACTCCCTTAGTAAGGAGGAAACCTCGAGAGGAGCCAGACTGGAGAGGGGAACCCATCCTCCTCTGGTCGATTCTGGTTGAGGAGAGAAAGACAGAGCTAACAGGAAAAGAAGCTCAGAACATCTATTAGATCCAGTCTGATTAATCCAGGAGGTAGTAATGTAGAGTAGAACCATCCCATAGGTTCTCTGTTTAAGCCAGAGATAGAGTTCATGATCAGAGCCAGATGCTGGCGGCTCTATTGTGGTCATTGTAGTCGTTGTAGACATGTCGGGTGACGAGCTGGAGAACCAGAGCTGGAGACCCACGGTGGAGATGATGCTCTGGTGACTCTAGCAGCTCTGGGGGCTCCCATGTGATCACTCAGGAGACATGTCGTTCCTGGGCTCAAGAAAGAGAAAAAGGGAGTGTGGAGAGAGAGAACGAGAGAGAGAGACTGATTTACTTACATCAAAGTCTGCAACAGCAGCAGAAACAGGGACTGAAGAAGACTGCAACTCGGGCTTTAACCCAGGTGTGGACATAACCTAGCAGCCTGTTAACTTCGGTGAAGCTGCTGTAGCTCCAACTCACTCACTCTCAGACACTGGATCTCCTTCCTCTCCTGCTCAACCTCCAGTTCTAGCTCTTTCAAGCGAATCAGCACCCTTGTGTCGCCAATGGCCTGCAGCTTAACAGGATCCATGCCTTGGGAGAAGGCCAAAGCTGCTGCTTCCACTCCGACTTCCGGCACCCTCCACACCTACAGCACCACTTGCAGCCAATTCAGAACCACCTGGCAACACCCGACGGTCTATCAGCTGACTGCACAAGAAGAGCTTAATGTCGCGCTTATAGACTGCTGTGGGAATAAATATCTGATAATGCTCGGCCAGCACGCAGATCAGCTTTAGCGCATGTGTGTAGCGCAGCTACAGATGGAGAAAGAAGAAACGTAGTGAAGTCAAAAGACGTATCCACCCTCAACCCCACCCCGAACCTCCGGTGACCACTGACAAAGGCTATGCTACCTGATGATTTACCCAAAGCTACCAGAAGCATCACACCTCTGAGGAGGCTCATGGCTCATCTTCTGGATGTGAATGTTATAACTTGAATGGCCTGAGGTATCTGTGGCTTGATCTGGCTTGATTGATTGACATCGCGTGCCATGACGGTTGTGTGGAAACTACCATAGCATGTTGTTGTTGGCAGTGGATAGAACAAGGCACGCACCACCGACATGAAGCATCTGGAAGACCTACATGAACCACGGAGAGAGATAGAGAACCGACAATTTTTCCGATGTGCGCAGAGTGACCCAACACCCACGATCTTCCTTCCAAATAGCATTGGAATCTGAGACTTTCCAGGACACACACCTTGTGGGAATGTGTTTTAATGATGTTTGTACATTAGAGTAATTTGTTGGTAATGTTGTAGATTAAGGTTAGCGCTAGCATTGACGCTGACAGTGCTTTGAAGATAGATTTTTATGTAGTTGTGTAAGTATGACATACACTGTATTTACACTAACAAGCATTTGCTAAACGGACCACAGTAGTAATGAGAGCCACCATAGGTAGTTTGGTAGCCAGTTGGCCAGCCTCCTCTTGAACAGGCTTGACAGAAATGGACATAAAAACTGGTTATAGTACCTGCTCTGTGGTGGTCCTGTGGGGGTCCTGACCATTGAAGAACAGGGTAATACAGTATACAGAGAAACAGATGGACTACAGTCTGGAACTGTACAACTACAGAGTGTCCTATTTGGTCAGTGGAGCTGACTGTTCTTGCTTCCGGGTTCTTCTCCGGGCTCCCTCACTCCCGTAAACTCCAATCAACCAGAAAGCTCCAGTGCGTCCGTTGTGAGGTATTGCATTTACTGCCTACTGATCGAGTGTGTCATGTGTGTGGTCCTGATTATTTCGTGTTTTTGACCTTTTGCTCCCTTTACTGGTTTTGTCTGCTGCCTGCTACTTTTGCTTTGTTAGCTGTTTGTATATATTTTTTGGTTTTGATCTTTGGGCTGTTTTTTGTTTTTTTGTTTTTTGACTGTGTTTTGTCCTTGGGCATGTTCGCTATCGCTTGGCTCTTTTTGCCTCTGTGTCACGCTTCCGGGTTTCCCCAGCTCCCTCGCCCCTCCGGACTCCACTTCCCAGAGGACTACGCTAGATGACGTCATATCTCTGCATTCTCGTTCGAGCTCTCTGATTCGTTCGAGGTCACCTGAGTTTTAGCGCGGCTGTTTCCGATTATTGTCTGTATTTAAGGCCTTGGTTTACATGTGCTTCTTGCGAAGCTTTGCCAAACCTTGGGTTAGCAATTCTGAGCGTTATTATTCTGTCTATGTCTATTTCCGGTTTTGACTCCCTTTTGTTCTTTGACTACCTCTGTCGCCTGTCCCCTCTAGTGTCTCTTGTGATCTCTGGCTGTGAACTTCTGCTTTCTCTCTTTGGACTATTCCTCTCATCTCACCCTTTAAACCTGTTTGCCCTCGCTGACTGCTCTTATTGGTTCTGTTCCGGACTCTGTGATTTGCCTTCTCCTCTTGTTGCTCTGGTGTTTGTTGCTGGATTGGATTGCCTGACTGTTTAATAAACCTCTGTGACTTTTAGTTCTGCAAACGTCGGTCTCAGAGCCCTCTGCTCTTGTTTGTCGCTCTACACGTCAATCTCATCAATAAAATGAGTTGTTATGGGGTAGTTGACTTTTACTCTACACTGTAAAAACAATAGGTCAACTTGAAATTGGTCAAACTTCTACTTGGCTTGTTTTAAAGCCTTAGCTTAGTCTAAAGTCGTCCTGAGTTACATTTCTAAAGTCCAGTCCATAAGATACCATTAAAGTTATATGGTACAAAAACAGAGAATCTGGACACTTCCTGACGAACTTTACTGTTTCCCGTCAGTTGATTTATTGCTAACTCTATGACTCCTAATATGACTCATATAACCCAACCTGAGCTGACACACTACTAGGATTTGATTTCTTATCTCAGGCTGATCAGGTAGTATGGTCCAGATCCTGTCTGAGTAATCATTTCAGGTAAACTCAATCTGCAAAACATGCACTGTAAAAAAGTAAACACTGAGGAGAATACAGCGTAATAAGCTCACAGACAAAAACCGAGTCCCCTGTGGCTGAAACGAACCTAACAGTGTGTAATACCTCCACGAGCACCAATAACAGCTGTGAGTTTCTGGATGTAGGCCACATCAGTGTTCAGACACTCTTACATCAAAGAATTGCCATTGGAGGAATTTATAGCCCCATCATGCAGGAGCCTGGAGTTATTACCACCGTAAACACGCAAGATGACTCATTTCGTGTCCGGGGAGCGTAGTAGTCCACGATCTGTCCATACAGCAAGATCATTTATGCTGTACAAGGAATCTTAAGCTAAGTTGGTTCCAGTCTAGAAGTAAGTGTACCAAAGTTTGATGTTAGTAGAAAATTCTGGTTTTTAGATCTAATTTGTCATCCTTCAAGTTCTCCTTCCACCTCTTCACTGCCGGACTCCATTTCAGTCAGTGTGTGAGGGGAGAGAGAGTGAGAGAGGTTGGGGGTGAGGGAAGAGAGTGAGAGAGGGAGAAAGAAAGAAAGTGAAAGAAAAAGTGACTCAGTTTGTTAGTCATCACGTAATTATTTGCTACAGTACTGAAACTGAAGGCTGGGGAACAAACAAACCACTCAGTAATCCAAACAAACCTCACCTGAACAAGACTCTGGAACAGCTTCACACGTTTATAAGCCTAGACACGGTTCAGTTCGAAAACAGAAAGCACTATTTCTCTCTCTGTCTCTCTCTCTCTCTCTCTCTCTCTCTGTCTTTTCTCTCTCTCTCTCTGTCTTTTCTCTCTCTCTCTCTCTCTCTNGAACAAACAAACCACTCAGTAATCCAAACAAACCTCACCTGAACAAGACTCTGGAACAGCTTCACACGTTTATAAGCCTAGACACGGTTCAGTTCGAAAACAGAAAGCACTATTTCTCTCTCTGTCTCTCTCTCTCTCTCTCTCTCTCTCTGTCTTTTCTCTCTCTCTCTCTCTCTCTCTCTCTCTCTCTCTCTCTCTCTCTCTCTCTCTCTCTTTCTCTCTCTCTTTTCTCTCTCAGTTTAACAGTTTAAGACGGGCTGCTCCGTGTCAAATAACAAACCGGTCTGAAAATAATTTCCCCTCTGGCTTTGACGGTATGTCATAACAACCCTTTGCCTGAACTATGGAAAATCGTCTTCTACTCGGCCAGCTTCTTAAACCAGCGTTTCATTCCACCCACAGCTGGGCGACAGAGCTCTATTGTTCACTCTGGCAATAGCGGCCCACCGCAGTTACTCGGTCACCCTCCACCAGTACTCCATCCTTACAGTCCCCTTAAATCTGCATAGCCACAGCTCTGCTCCCCCAAACTGCCCCAAAGCTGAGTAGGAAGTGCAGCCAGTGGAAGCCGACCAGTATATGAACTCGCTCCTGCCTGACTCCCTGGTGGTCAGAGGTGGCCATGGAGTTAACAGTCTCCACACACAAGTTTCAGTAACTGCAGAGAAAAAGCTTCACCGGAATACAACGTATCATTCCAGATGGTTTACTACAATGTAATTACACATGTATAAGCAGCTGCTGATGGAATTGAACAAATCCATGCAATGAGCGCTGTGCCATGAGACTCAGAGAGCAGAACTAAGTTCTTATAGCTGTAGCCAACGTGTTATAACTGGTAAATAATACATATTAACCCATAAGAGCCCAGAACCATTTCCCATTAAAGGAAATAATGAGGGAGTCAGTTATAAGATCATAAAAGACCAGTTTTATTGTGACATAGAGGTCACATGGCATCTTCTGTAAGTATTATAAGGTCAAAATACCAGTAATATATGCCTCAACAACCATTTCATGGCTTGTATTCCATCATTGTGTTCTAGAAACGGGGTTAGAATGGGTATATGTAATATAGAATATGGGTATATATAATATAGAACACGTTATCAGAGCATTAGAGCTGGGTTAAATGGGCTGGAACCTAATAGGTACATAAAACAAGCTTTTACAATGAGTCTCTAACTGCACTAACCAAACACAAAGCCATTTTGTAAACAAGGTCATATATTCACCAGCTGTCATGTGACTGCATCCAGGATGGGTCGCTCAGGGACTCCATGTGTGTAAACAAAGGATTAAGCTGTATAAAAACTCTCCAGGCTTTTAAAAGGCTTGGGACACATACGTCACTGTGGGCCCTTATGAGTTGTCTGCATTTTCAATGCTGCCTAAAATATTTGCACATTTTATGTATGAATCGTAAACACACAAGGTGACTCATTTCGTGTCCGGGGAGCGTAGTAGTCCACGATCTGTCCGTACAGCAAGATCATTTATGCTGTACAAGGAATCTTAAGCTAAGTTGGTTCCAGTCTAGAAGTAAGTGTTCCAAAGTTTGACATTAGTAGAAAATTCTGGTTTTTAGATCTAATTTGTCATCCTTCAAGTTCTCCTTCCACCTCTTCACTGCCGGACTCCATTTCAGTCAGTGTGAGGGGTGGAGAGAGTGGTGGAAGAGAGTGAGCGAGCGAATGTGAGGGGGAGAGAGAGCAAGAGAGTGATGGAAGAGAGTGTGAGAGGGGGGAGAGAGCGAGAGAGGTGGAGGAAGTGTGAGAGTGGGTGAGCGTGTGAGAAGAGAGTAAGAGAGAGTGAGAGAGGGAAAGAGAGAGAGTGAGAGTGAAGGAAGAGAGTGAGAGACAGTGACGGTGAGGGGACAGAGTGAGAGTGAGACAGGGAAAGAGAAAGTGGGCAACTTTTAAAACTGAAAATTCCTAATTAAACTGTCTCCAGCCAAAGGTGCTTCACCCCCTGGGGAAATGCCCGGTATGCCGGATTACCATTTCAGCCCTGGCTCCACCTTAAATCCTACAGTTTGTACAGGTGCCAGAATGTAACTGTGCTATTTAAGTTGGAAGAGAAAACTACCAATACAAGCTGTTGAATAGGAAGCCAACGTCAGTTCCCACACTCTGGACAGCCTTAATTCAAAGTTGTTTGGTTTGCTCTGCATATGTCAGTAGCTTGGACATTATTGAGCAGAATTTGTCTATTTGCTTCGCTCCTGTTTTGGCCGGGACCAAAAGTACAGAGGACACTTTCACATCTAGTGTTCATGCAGCAGTTGTACATTCCTGGAGCTTTGTTGGGTCTCTATCTAAAACACTCCCACACTTTAGATGATGGTGGTGGTTGTATCTGCAGCTTGATCTCCGAGTGAATCTGAGATTTGCAGATTCTTAAAACAAGTTTGTTTAGTTACAGAGGGAAAAGCCGGAAGAGTAGTCGAAGAAACAGGCAGGGTCAATAACGAGAAGCAAGCGACGAGGCAAAAGGGCTAAGCAAGATCAAGGTCAAAGGGCAAAACAGGTCAAGCACGAGTAGGTACAAAATGGAAGAAAGGCTCAGAAATGCAATAGAGAAAATCACAAAACCTCGCAAGGAGGTACGGCAAACACAGCAGTATCAATACAGGGGTAATTTGCAAACAGGTGTAGTCAATATTCGGGTGAAGGAGATCAATAGGCTGCCGGAGGACACGTGGTGGTGACGTCATCCGCTAAAGGATTCTGGGGAACGTAGTTCCCAGGTGGAGTGGACCCACCAGCGGAGACGGGCGGCGTGACATTTAGGAACTCAATTGGACAGAAGTGCTTAACTTTACAGTCTCAAAAAGCTTTCCAAGATAAACAGCTAAACCTTTCAAGCACAAGCTAGTCTAGTCTGTCTTAAACCCACTGTGATCACATATTTGAAGGACATTATTTAATTTCCAGTCAGCATTATCAACCTTCCACAGCCCCAATCTTCAAGTCTTAAAACCTACCTGTTCAGTCAAGCCTTTGGTAATTAGTTACCCTGCCAACTGCTAACACCATATAGTGCTCTCAGTCCTTCTGTCAGAGCTCACTGTCTGTGTTCTTCTTTGCCCGAGCTAAGCTACTCACGCCCATCCAGCGATCCTGCTATTTAATCACAGGCTAATCAGACATCTCTTCCTATGCCTTGAAAACATTCAACACTCCTCCTAAAACACTCAACACTCCTCCTAAAACACTCAACACTCCTCCTAAAACACTCAACACTCCTCCTAAAACACTCAGGACTCAAAGAATATCTCAAACAATCTTAGAATATTTTTACCACAATCTTATAATGGAAAAATGTATATTTTAGTCTAATAGTTCAAGTTTCAGGTTTATTTGTCATTTGCCCAACATGTCAGGACATTGAACTGCTTGTGGTGAGGCTCAGGTCATTGCTTTGCAGCAGGGTAGCATTAATATACATACTAACTACACATGCTAAATAGTATATGATGTATAAAATATGCAACATACACAGAATATACATATTATATAGAACAAACTCAAAATGATTAACTACTTTGTTGAAACTCCACAAATCTCTAGCAAAATCAAACACAGCACTCAAAACTGATTCCTTCCCCCATAACAATACACACAGCTATTTATGTGCTTATCTCCAGCAGAACATCAAATAAACACTGACAGGATAAATTCAAAGCACTGTTATCAGAAGTGTGTGTGAATGTTTTTGACTTCATGAGGCCACTGTACAAATTCAAATGCATACAAGTCCATGGAAATATGTTGGCTTTCTGTTCTTTACTTATTTGGTGTGGTGTAGGTCCCACACCAATTAGGTCCCACACCCCGTTTCTATTGGATTGAGAAATGGGGAATACGGTGGAAGGTGCAGCACAACAAACTGTGGATTGTTAGTGAACCAGTCATGGACCAGAGCGGCCCAGTGGAAACTTACATTATCCCGAATGACAACATGGAAGGGCTGCTCTGGTTCTTCTTCCTCTGGGAGGCTGAGGAGGTTTTTGAGTCCATCAAGAAACGATACCAAATGAGGAGTGTTATAAGGACCAAGTTGTGCATGGTGATGTATGACCCCACGGTGGCACTGCAATGGCAGCACACATGGTGATGTTTCCACCATGCTGCCCAGGGACATTGACAATGACAGGGTTGCCAGTGATGTTCCTCCCCCGCTGCCTGATCTTGTGCCGGTTGAACCCTACTTCGTCAATGAATATATATGCATAGGGAACAGCAGTGGCATCCAGTTCAAGCACTCTCTGGAAAAAAAGGAGAATGACCATATTAGACAAAAGGCCTACATAGAGACACTGAGGTAAACGGTGACCTGTCCAAACAGGGTACTGGGATGATGATGTACTCACATGGACATATTGGTATCGTTGCTCCTTCACATGGTCAGAGTGGCGCTCAAATGGAACACGATATACCCGCTTCCTTCTCAGCTGGTGTCGTTTAAAGACGCGGTCGATTGTGGACAGGCTGACCTGGTTAATGTTTGTGAAATGAACATTGTCTTCCAGGACTCTGTCTCTGATTTCCCTCAGGGTGATGGCATTGTTTTCCAAAACCATGTTTACTATGGTGGTCTCTTGTTCAGTTGTGAATTTCTGGCGTCTGCCACCTCTTGCTGGCCGTCTTTCTATTCTGGGAAAAGTATATACACACACATTACAGGATACGTATTTTACTATATTGCTACGTAAATGTAAAGACATACATTGCACTACAGTGCACATTTCTGTGAGCACTGAAACCGTAAATTACACCGTAATTACCGTAGAACTAATCGATGGCTACTTACCTATTCTCTTCTCTAAAAGCCCGGGTAACCAAGGCTACTGTAAAGCGGCTCAAATTTGGCTGGACTCGACACCCAGCTTCTGTCATGGTTAGGCCATGATTGGTTACGTGGTCCACTAAGGTTGCAGGTATCTCATTTGAAAGATTGCCTCGTCTTTGCCTTCCCCCTCCTCTTACTCTCACTCTTCCTCTGTGCTCAGTCATTTGAGGCCTCTTTTATACTCTGACAAATGATTGAAGCGTTACTCTAATTAAGTTTGCACAGGTGCAACTCGTGTGAGACTATTTGGTAATTAAGGTTTTGTATTTGAAGGTCAGTGTTTCTTAGGTGACCAAATTTGTGTTTAGCGATTCGCAAAGCTGTGATTTGGAATGATATTAGAGTGAGAACATATGAAATTGTGCCCAGAGTTTAGCAGTTTGGAGTCACAATGTTGACACATGAGCTTCATGTTTTTGGATTTGCATGCATAGTTCCACATTTTGTGTGTATACAATGTGAAAAAACTGTATTATAATAGTAATCAAGTGTCAGAGTGCAGTGGTATTGGTGACTGGTTCACAGTTTGTTCAGGAACCTGATAGCCTGTGGGTAGAAACTGTTCATTAGCCGGTTTGTTCTGACCTAGATGCTGCAGTACCTCCAGCCTGATGGCAGTAAGGTGAACAGGTCATGTGCTGGGTGGCTACTGTCCAACTGAATCTTCTGGATTTTCCTCAGGCAGCAGGACTGGTAGATGTCCTGAGGCAGTGGGACTGGTAGATGTCCTGAGGCAGTGGGACTGGTAGATGTCCTCAGGCAGCGGGACTGGTAGATGTCCTCAGGCAGTGGGACTGGTAGATGTCCTGAGGCAGTGGGACTGGTAGATGTCCTCAGGCAGCGGGACTGGTAGATGTCCTCAGGCAGTGGGACTGGTAGATGTCCTCAGGCAGCGGGACTGGTAGATGTCCTCAGGCAGCGGGACTGGTAGACGTCCTCAGGCAGCGGGACTGGTAGATGTCCTCAGGCAGCGGGACTGGTAGATGTCCTCAGGCAGCGGGACTGGTAGACGTCCTGTAAGTCTGGAGGTTTGTTGTCTATGTCCTTATGTCCTGGGTTATTATTCGCAATAATATTTTTGGTGATAAGTTGCTGAATGTCTAAAGCAGGGGCTTCCAGTCATATCCACACAGGGTCCAACAGTGGCTGATTCCACAAGTAGAATATGGTGTGCTCCAGCTTGTATGGAATGCAAACCTGCAGCCTGCATGCCAGGCCTTCATGGGTAAGACAGATTACTCTGGGACTAAAGCCACAGACTTCTTATGCAGATGCCACTTCTATAATTATGGGGAGGTTTTTATGAGTCGTGAGTATAAGCCTGGGGAACACCACAAGCACATGCAGAAATAGCTAAGTGCTAAGTAGGTCTACTTATTTGAATATATGAGGATGCGTGAAGTGCTGCAGCCACAGTGGTCTCAAATGGAGGCCACAGTTAAGATCTTTGGATACACTCTTTGAACCATGTCTACAGCTATCCGAGAAGAGTGCAAGTTTGGGCTTGCATAAGAACAGATGCTGATAAAAGTCAACATTTTCTCAGACCTTACACAACCCAGCTCTACCCTGTTCCAACCTCTGTCATCTGGAAAGAGGTACCCGAACAACTGAGCCAGAACCACCAGGTTCAGAAACCTGGTTTTTACCCTAGAGCTGTCAAACTGGTCACACCGGCAGCACCTACCAGAACATGACTACAACACTATAGACTGTACTGATCTAGCCCTGATCACCCCAGCCCATACACACTGGGCTCCACTAGTCCACAGGACTACCAGAACATGACTACAACACTATAGACTGTACTGATCTAGTCCTGATCGCCCCAGCCCATACACACTGGGCTCCACTAGCCCACCGGACTACCAGAACATGACTACAACACTATAGACTGTACTGATCTAGTCCTGATCACTCCAACCCATATACACTGGACTCCACTAGCCCAAATGACCACAACACTATAGACTGTACTGATCTAGCCCTGATCATCTATTTATCTATATACTGAACATCTGTACTGTAAGCTGTTTAGCTGTTCACCTGTTCACCTGAACACTGAGCTGCTATTCTCCTACTTGCACTGAACACTTTCTATATCTTATACTGTTCGTGACCACATACTTGACTGCACACTTTGCTACCTCAACACACTATACTCTCCTACATGTGCACTTACACTAAGCTGTTTTTACTGAACTCTCCTACATGTACACTTACACTAAGCTGTTTTTACTGAACTCTCCTACATGTACACTAAGCTGTATTTACCTCCTGCATATGGTAACTGCACCTCAGTTCTAGTATTCACATTCTGACATACAGATACTGCTCTTACACACTTTGCACATGTCTTACTGATTACTGTTTATTTGTCTATTGTATTTGCACTATATACTATTATGTATATATATGTGTGTTTCGTTATACTGCACAACCCTGTATTGGTATAATGACAAAGTTGAATTGAATTAAATTGAATTGAACATCGCTGAATGTTTTTGGGGTTATTTTGATGGTGAAAAGCAGGAAATTCTAAGACTGAACTGTTTCGCTGCAGATTTCTTTGAGAAGCTGAAGCGAATGGAAGCCGTAATAAAGGTGAACCGTGGACACGCTAAATACTCCAGCATCTGATAGAATATTTAGTTTAGGCTTCTATGCTATTTCCTGTTCTGTGCCACTGTTAAGTGAACAACTTAATGACTTACTTAATGACTGCTTTGACTGCCAATGAATATAAAATGAAAGTGGTTTCTGACATCTAGACAGCATTGTGCATGTAATTAACAGGAAAGCTCCATTACTGATCTCCATTAGAACTCCATTAATATCCATTTGGGTTAAAGCTCGCTCTTTCCATTTCCTCCCTCTCCCTGTGCCTCTTACTCAGACAGCCAACACACAGCTCTGGAAATGAAGCTGTCTACTACAGAGGAAGAAGTGTTTACATACACTCATCATCCAAAGAATAGTTGCTCCCAGAAGGAAGTGTGGGATTGCAGTGCTAATGGGAAAGAAGACAAAGGTTACTAGAAACAATAAATGATGATAAATCTGCCTACCTACGGTGTCAACAGGATGACTCATGAAGGACGTCACTGCTCGCTGAATGTCCGCAATCATGGCTGTTGGGTCAGTCAAGTACAGCGATAAGGCCCATCCTTGCTTACGTCATTCACCTGTCTCACAATGTGAAGCCTTCCCACCAAGTTTAATTCCTGGTGGTTGGTTATTGCACCTTCTGCTGGGATGGTGTCGGCATGTCTGCTGGGGTGTTATCGGCATCCTCCTTTGGGTGGACCGCTCTAGGTAGCAAGATGTGGGCCACATACATGCCAGATTATGGCCACACCTCAGCCAAACGTAGGCAACTCTGCTGTATCTGTGCCAGTTGTGGACCAGATCTGTTTCGGGACAGGTGGGCCAAATGTATGTTGTAAATATGTGGGCCACCTTTGGCTTACTGCCAGTGCTGACAGCAGTGCCATATCTGTGCCAGATGTGGGCCACACCTGCTTGCTATCTGGGATTTAGCCTATTAAATTTTTGCAATGGTGAAAAAGCGGCAAAATGAATCAAACACTGTGAAAAACCAAGTTTGGTATTCAGCCTTTGGCCAAATGTTTTATTTTGTTCGGCTTTGGCGTCGGCCAAAAATGTTAATTTCGGTGCATCCCTAATATGTGCAACTCTTCTTTTGATGATGAGTGTATTTATAAAACTCAGCTGGACAGAAGTGCTTAGCCAGGTACAAATGAAGTATATTTTAATGAACTAGAGCTGTACTTTAATATGTATTTAAGTATATCTGAGTGAATCTTAGTGATGTCTCAAAATAGTACATTTAAGTAGAATCAGTTCCATCTAGGTCTATTTTGAATAGCACTAATGATTATATTTAGCATACTAGGCGCATAGTACCTGATGGAATAAGATCCAGTTTCATAAGATACAGTTACTTAGAATTACAGTCTCACAATAAGTGAAATAATCCTAGAAGATTCATTCCATAACTCCATCCAACCCCCCTCCCTCTTTCTCTGTCTGTCTCTTACTCAGACCGCAAGTCTGCAGCTCTGGAAAGATTAACTGGAAACAGGCGTGGCATGTGCGCTCACAACAAAAAAGAAAGTGCCTGCAGCTCCTTTACTGTCTGTGAAGTCAAACGGCATGTGAAAACAGCCACGACGCTTCTGACCTTCAGACTTCACTGAACAGAACCAGAAAGATTGGAAACAAGCGCACTCAGGCGTCCACACTTTTGGATTTCTCTTGGAACCTCCAGCATTGAAGGACTTATTCAACACTAGGAACAAGCTCAAAGGTAAGCTGCTTTCTCTTTCACATGCTGCCGAAAGGTGTACAAGCCGTCATTGTCAGTAGTGATTGTCATGCAGTAAAATCGATCAATCTGTCGACCCCAGAGCCTCAATCTCCTTTCTACTGTCCAAACAGATTTCACTATGGATTCCAATGTGGCAACTCTTCAAGAATTAGTCGACTACCCTGATTACTGGCCGTATCCACCTGGTGAGTTCCCATAAATCTGAGCCAAGAAGGGCAGCAAGCTGTGGGGCAGTTTGACTGTATGTATCTGTATTACAGATAAAACTATCTGTCAGATTCCTAACAAATTGGATACGTTGACTATGAGCAAATTGACCTGAGACCACCAAGCCTAGATCACTGAGGTAGCTGATGTGAGTCCAAAATCTGGCATATCCAGCTGGGTGCCTTGGGCAGTCATGAATGATGAGAGATCAGTGAAATTATCTTTTGGTCCTTGCCATCGCATTTATTTCTTCAAACCACCTGATTTAATATAATAAATGACAGGCTAAAAAACACAGGTGCCTGAAATGCTGGAATTCCTCAAGGAAAGCTCTGGAAATGGTTTTCTTTATTTGTTTATTTGTATTTACTCAAATGTTGGAAAGCTTTATATCCAGAATAGCAGCTCAGGTTCTCAGATTCCTAAGGGTTTTCCCTTTTAAACAAAACACTGAGAGCAGTCAGCAAAACGTTCCGTGAATTACGCTTCTATCAGATTAGATTTGTCATTTTGTGCTGATGGACTGCATCTATTAAACCCATGTATGACTGTGTTAATATAAAGTAATTGAATGTAGTTGAAGACCTGTAGACTGTGGTCATCAAGCCATAACAGCCGCAGACTATACTGTGCACTTTGAAGTAGCAGCGTGTACGTCTCTAGTGGTATGGTTGTATATTGCCACCTATTGAAACAAGCTGTTAGCTCCCCTCGGCTATTTCCCTCTAAAACTGATCCTCTAAAGCGAGTTCATCTTTTATTAATCTTCAGACCTGAATATTTTAACTTTCTGAGGCTCATTCTGATGAACACACACCCCACTACAATCACTACACCCACATTTACACTCGGAGTGGGCTGCGCTTAGCTCCCCAGTGTTACACCCCGCCATTCTCTCTGGCTGAAGCAGGCTGAGAGCTGGTGAGGCCGCGGTGCATAATGGGATACGGTACACCATGAAGATAGCTTGTATACTAGAAACTCTGACTGGAGTAGAACACCATCTGGGTATCTTCAGTACACTACAGTTTGGGCTGGGAAGCACAGGCATGGTCTTTGCTAATTCAGCAGTGTCCCCACCTGGATAGAACTGGTATTGCAACAGGCATGAGGGAAATGAGTATACAGTAAAACTAGTTAAATCATCTTACAGCACAATAAGAAATATAATATCTATATAACTAGATATAAAGTCATTTTACACCGTTCCTTCATTGTCACAGGCTCAAATGTAACTAGACAGCAGATTCATGACCAGGTGCGGACTGGTCCTTCATTATTTCATGGCAGATTAGGCATTTGGTAGCTGTACGTGGGAATTCAGAGAGACAGCACTAAGTAAACCCATCAGAGAGATGGCACAAACTTTAGGAGAGGCCAACTCAACAATTTGGTACATTCTTGAAAAGAAGGAATGTACTGGTGAGTTCAACAACGCCACGAGATGTGGAAGACCACTACAGTGAAAAGACCCCTCACAACACCTCGTCAAGCACATTCTAGAGGAGGCTGTTGTATCATCGTCTGTGGTCTATAGTCAAGAGATACCCTCAAGAATATTAGCTTGTCCAACTACTTTTGAGCCTGTGGAAATAAATACTGCAAAAAATCAGATCTTGGCAAGTAGAATGATCTTATATCTAGATGATATGTCTTAAAGTTCTCAATTTGAAATAGTTTTTAGCTCATTTTCAGGTTATTGTACTTATTTTTTCTGATATTTTTACTTGTTTTCATTTCAGTAAGGCAAATGTTTACTACACTGGCAGATCATTTAGCTTATTTTATTCTTATTTTTTATTATTTTTATTCATTTTTTATGTTTTAAAAATTGCTTAAAGGCCAAATTATCATGTGAATATGGTGAGAAAATTTGTCTTAATGAAATCACTTGGAAAAAATGTCCGGAAATAAATATAATAATCGAGCCACAGGAATAATCTAATAACCCCACCCCCCAAACCCCGCCCCACCACCTCAACGCCTGTTTTGCTTATTTGTGTTGTCTCATCTTTGATGGTGAGGATTTGCCTCCTATATATATATATATATATATATATTATTTTTTTTTTTCCTTTATTATTATTTTTTTTATATTTATATATTGGGTTATTTATTCTACTACATGGCATGCTCATATCATTAGTACAGTGCAGTAACTAAAATGTTTACTGTGTTTTTAATGTTAATTCAGTTCAGATTCAAACTAATAATCACTGATCAAAACACCCAGTTTTTAAAAGGCTAACGCTTTAAGCTTTAACAATACGTCAGTACAGCTCTCCTTCACCACAATCAAATGTGTAATAAAAGGGAAATCAGATTTGAAAGTGTTCGTATGTGACGTGTTTAATGCTGTGTTAGATCGGAATTATAGTTGCTGTAGCGCATCAGCTGATATTGGCTGAAGAGCCCCTTTCATTACCATCGTTTATCATATGACCTTTTACTGACTCTTCTTTCTCTCACTACAGATGATTGCAGTGCTTTTACATATGGTGGACTTGATGTAGACAACGAGAGTGTACGCGGTGTGTGCGTCAGCAACGTTTCCATGAGAGTTCTAAACAGTGACCTCACTACAGTCTTCCTCCCTCTGGTTTACATCATCGTCTTCATTGTGGGGTTGCCCACCAACGCCATGGCCATCTGGGTCTTCATCTTCAGGGTAAAGAAGAAGCATCCACCGTCCATCCTCATGGCCAATCTAGCACTGGCTGACCTGCTCTTCATTGTGTGGCTCCCACTGAAGATCGCCTACCACCTCAACGGCAATGACTGGATCTTCGGGGAGTCGCTGTGTAAAGTGCTAGTGGGGTTCTTCTATGGGAATATGTACTGCTCCGCCATCTTCATAGCATGCATCAGTGTGCAACGCTACTGGGCGATTGTGCACCCCCTTTCTAAGAAACTCAATAACCGGGTAACAGTCTGTTTCTGTGTTGGTGTGTGGGTTGTAGTCTGGCTCATCACCGTACCGCTCTACCTGTATGACCAGACTGTTAAAGTCCTCAATCTCAACATAACCACCTGCCACGACGTCACTCGCCCCAGCCAATCACACATCCCTGTTGGATATTTCCTGACCATGGGCATTGTGGGATATGTAGTTCCCTGTGTGGTCTGTGTAGTGGCATACCTGCTGACCTTTCGCTCTCTCAGTAGCTCCATAACGGATTCCAGCAGCAGTAAGAAGAAAAAGAAGGCTGTAATCCTCATGATCACCGTGCTGGTGATGTTCCTGGTGTGCTTCACTCCCAGTAACATCATGCTGATGGTGCATTATTGGCTGCTGCAAGCCGGCCTTAGAAACGATGTCTATGGTTTCTACATCGTCGCACTGTGTCTGGGAAGCCTGAACAGCTGTCTGGACCCATTTGTGTATTACTTCATCTCGGAGGAGTTTAGAAAACGTGTGAAGAACACGCTGATGTGCCGCAGTGAACGTATGGTTTTATCAAGATCTCAGTTTTCCTCCAAGTCCCCCCCGGGAACACCTTCAACTCAAACATCGTCAGCTGATAAGCAGATGGAGTGTTCTCTGCTTACAAAACCTGAGTAATGCTACAAACGGACAATCTCATTTGACAACAATGGATGCCTAAATAACTAAGCCGGCTAAGGAAGGAACTTCTTTCTTGATTTCCACTTCATGTATTAGCAGACTGCTGAAGTAAATCAAATCAAATCAAATCACTTTTATTGTCATGTCACATTTTCACAGGTGTGAAGGTGAGTGAAAAACTTAGGTGCAAAGTCCCTTACAGTACTTAGATACAAAAAATATACATAGACAACAAATATATACAATACTAAGCACAAAATCTCTTGTCCTAATATACATTATAAATTATATATATTTATATAACAGTAATATAAAGTTATGAATAAAACCTATGATATATCCAGATGTACACATTTCAAATATAGCACTATGGTAAGGCTGAGGTAGATGAGAGATGCAGGGTATATACAGGGCATAGAATATAGATATATACAATCACTACAGATGTACAATATGGATGACGATAACAGTATGTCAGTCTATATGTGCAAGTATAAATATGCTAAATGTTAAGTGCAGAGTGATGATTGTCCATGGAGATCATCATATAGATGCCAAGTAGGTGCCATTTACTGAACTATGCCCACTGGTGATCAGAACATGCTGACTACACAAATGAACTAATGATGCAGAACAAGGCCATCACTGGCTGCAACTCTACATGGGCATGTGCTATAACTGCTAGGCCATAAATTGTCCAATTTGAACTTTGAATTTTGGAGTTGAACTGGGTGATGCACATTCAGGTGCCTGCAAATCGTAAAACTTGTGTGTAACATGAATTAATAATGCACAAAACCAAATCACACACCTGTAGCTTTTGGCCTCAAATAATAATAATAATAATAATAATAATAATAATAATAATAATGTTTATTTATAGAGCACCTTTCATGCTGTTGGCAGCAAAGTGCTTTACAGACAGTTGACATCAGTCATGGGGTAGAATAATATATGTATATATGTATATATATATATATATATATACATACATACACTCGCACAAACCTACATACCTATACACACATACACATACACACATATATAAATACCATGTTTCCAAATGAACTATTTCAAATACACACATGTGAAATTATGAATATCTATGTATATCTACAACTCTGAGAAGAAGTGAAAGGAGAACCAGAACAAGGAGAAAGACTGGGTATAAAAGGTTCTAAAAATGACTTCAGCTTTCTCAAATCAGATCTGTCCACGCTGATATGTGCAAGATGGACGTATTTACACTCCAGTGTTGCAACGATATTCTCCAATCCAGAGAACGACGGAGGTGCTGCCACTCGAGAAGATCGCCAAAGCTTCATGCTTATGCCAGGGAATTTCTACTCCTACACACTATGGGAGAGAGCAACAGTCCATGGACTGATGCAGATTCAATTGTCTGCTTGCACCTGGAGATGGTGCACCTCCATCTCTCCTGTACCTATGCTTGAAATCCGCATTAACAGCTTAGTTATGTTGTTACTGACGCCTACATCAGTACCACAGTAACCCAGGCAGATGAGTTGGGGATGCCTGGCCACGCAAATCCGAACTGACTACTTGCACATAAGAGTGTGGAAGGGGGTCTCGGTCAATGTGCTTGTTTGGACAACTATTCTACCCCGCCACCGGGTACAGCTCGGGCTGAGCCACTCTGAGCCACGGCACAGAAATGCTCCTAACCAGGGTAATGCCAAACTGGACCCAGATTTACAGACACGCTGAGAACTAGGGCTGTGACGATGACCACGTTAGCGTCATCACTGCAATGTTTTACATTCAGTTTATTGCTGGTGAAACCTGATTCGCCATCATTAATCACATCTGCCATCAGTTTATTACGTTACTACCTAACAGCTCTCTGTTAGTGAGATAAAGAAGCCCAGGCTGTAACATGAGCTGAGCTGTGCTTCTCTAGAAGACTGACTGCGACCTTATTTCCCAAGGGCTTCGGTGGTCTCGATCTGGCTTTAATTAAAACATGTGATGACGAAAAGCTGATGGCTCTCTTTGGTGCACTTGGAAATGAAGCACTGCTTGCAGTCAGCAAGCACCAGTATCTTCTTGCTCCAGACTTAAAGAATTAAAGCTGTGTTCTGAGTGTAATCTGTAGTGCCATATGTCTGCGCGAGGCCCATGCACATGTCTGTGTAGCACTCAAAATGAATGCATCTGAAGGGAGATTAGCTTAGCACAGTCACTCACATCTACAGGCTAGCTCATCATATGAGAGCTTGTGGTTGTTGTTGTTGGTGTTCTGTCATTTTGTTGGGTTATCAAATTTTAGAGAGTACTGCACTGACACAATAGCTAACAACAAACTTGTTAGCTGTCTGTGGGTTGGTGGGGGGCACGGGTGTCAGGTGGGGGACTAGGATGGCCACTTTCATAACCCCCAAAAGGAGGACATCCCACCCTCAAAAGGAGACATAGGGGGAGGGGGTGGTTGGGCACGATACTAGTACAGAATTAAACTCATAATCTAACCTATATAACACATACATGATGCTTTACTCTCCTAATTGGGTGGAATGGATAACATTTGTGAGTCAGACGGGAGCTTACTAACTGACTAGCATTTAGAGGGCTGACCTGCGGTTAGCCAGTAGGCAAGTCATGATGTCACATGACCTTGTTAAACCAATGAAATGCAAGATTGCAAAAGAAATGTCAAAAGAAATGTCTTGTATTTCATTGGTCATGTGACATTGTGACTCCCCTACCAGCTAACCGCAGGTCAGCCTTCTAAGTGCTAGTCAATTAGTAAGACACGGACGTGAGCCAACAGCACACATCATATTGCTGGCGAGTGAACATTTTAAATAGCTCATCCCGAAAAGAGGACTAATAGGCGTCCGTCCAGGTATTGCACCGGACGGAGGACTGGGAGTTGAAAAAACGGACTGACCGGCCTAAAACCTAAACAGTATCAGGAATAAGCCGCCAAACCGCGCGTTCATTTTTCGGCCCAGTAAGAGAACATCCATACCATCACAGCTCTACTGAGTACAAAGTGGAGGTGTTGTGAAACCAGTACATGAACCTGTTACATAGCGACCTACATACGGACGGGTGGCCGAGTGCCTTAGTATGGTACTGGGCCGTTACAAACCCCCAGAGCGCCTTATACGTCAAAGGTGGTGGAGAATGTGGGCTACCACTGACACTGCAGGCTAAACCTTCCATGGGTGTTCGGTTGGGTTCAGATCTGGGTGACTATGAAAGCCGTAGCATGTGATTTCCATCAGGTCATATTCACTAACCCGTTCTGTGACCCATTCTTAAGGCCTGTACAGTAGTCATGGTGTATGCTGTACATGCACAAGCCCAGCTGTGGAGAACATTATGAAGGACGACTCATCTGACCGTATCACTGATCTCCATGAGCCATGCGCCAGTGCTCTCAGACAGTCATTGGTCTTTGTAATGGGGGGTTATGCACTGCAGCTTTACTGTAGCAGTATATGAGTCTGGAATCATGTCGGTGTGCATGTATATGTCCTTTCCTTTAATTTGTTGTCCGTCTGGACACTCAGCATTAGTGGTTCTTAAACCGGGGACTACTTAGTAAGGTTTTAATTTTCTCAGGTTATTAAATCTGCCTCAACAATCTGTGGGAATGCACAGAGTATATTCTTTTATACAGTACACACTTTCACAGTATATTCTATTTTTTCTTCCCTGGTCAGTTATGGAAGAGGAATGCACAGTGATATGAACACAAAGCTCTATTCTTACATGAGGACAACAACAACCATTTACACAATGATTGTGCAGTTTCAGCTGATTAATGTTACAGTGCTTTTACATAAGCTTACACAACATTTAGCAGTAAACCAGGAGCCAGGCCAGTAGTTCTCAAATACGGACCCCTGGAGTGGTCCTGGATTTTGTAATCATTAAGCTGCTGATGTAACTGAGGGGCCATTACCAAATATGTAAAAATATGTGTTTAAATTACAATTTTTACAATAATTCTTTTTCAGCAAGATGTATGGTAATATTCTCATCAACACTTTAAAATGTCATTACTGCTAGATTTGGGTATTGAAACCTGGTTCCGGTTCTGAACCAGCTCCAAAATTCCAATAACCAGGTATCTGTTAATACCTATAATCCATTCTGTTAATTCTGTTTATTGGTTCCTAGAAATCCATTTTCATTCATACACGCCTCAAATGTCTGTGAGGACCTGTGCATGCTGGGTAAATACTATTGCATACTTATGCTCCTTCCTGGTTTGTATTATTATTATTATTATTATTATTGTGTTTTTGTTTATCTGTGGAGTTTAAAACATACAGTTACTGGCAGCTGACTCTGACGCATGTTTTGAGACTAATGTATTGTATATTATGTTGATCATTTGGCAGAGTATGTATGTCTGTTTTGAAAGGTTTTGCCTGCCATATAATTATGGACGTCATATTGCTTTTGTATGCTGTAATAAATCTATGTTTTACAGGGCTTGGTGTTTGAATGGATGTGGGATGTTGTTGCTGTTAGGACATTATTAGATGGTAATTCATTATACAGCGTCTGTCAGTCTTTGTATAAAGGCAAATGCAGTCTAGTTTCATGGAAGAGGTAAAGAGAACCTTGTTTACTGGAGTAAACTGCTTTGCACATTGCTGTCCGGACTTCAGCTTTTATGACACTCGTTAACCGGCAACGGCGGCTCTTTGTGGTCTGCTATTCACAGAGCTCTAATGTCTTTCATATTCGCCAAATTCATTTTCCTCCAGAACGTTTCGCATTGTGTACTCCCACTGGGACATCAGCATTCTATCTCTCAGACTGCAGTTTAGTTAGTTACAGTACTGGCAGAGCATAGTTGAAACAGCATAAATATGTTTTTAAAATTAATGCTGGATTCTACCAGAAAATTCTCTACATTTCTACACACTTACACAACTGTGATGTAAAAAAGAAAGTCATTTCGAGGACATTCCTAGAGTCAGAATTGTTCACAGTGGTGGTGAATGGAACCAGACGTCCACCTTAATAAGCTCCCTCACACAGTTACTACGTGAAAGGTAATTTCTTATGAATTTTGAAATTATGAATACACTGCCTGATGTCTAAGATGTTCATTTCTGGTAGTTTTGAGAATGTTTCCACCTCAAAATCACTCAAGGTGGAGGGATACAAGGCGTTGTGAGTCCCCAAGAAAACAGAATTTTCAGATTTTCCATTATTCTACCACCATCAACATTTCCCATAAGAAACTCAGAGTGATCAAGGTTCTGGTCTGTAGCTCAGCTTTACCTAGAACCTGGCACAGTAACCAGAAGACTGGATCTTCTTGTTAGCTCCCTCTGTTAGCTACACAGCTTTGTAAGGTTTACTACAATATCTCAGAGCTGGTTTACACAAGTGTCAGTTTTTATTTCATGACCTGTGTCTATTTAATTGAAACTACACTGTTTAAATGATGGGCTTCTGTCCCAAACATATGTTTTCCATTATACATAAGTTACTTTGGTCTGATACAACAGCTGATATATATATATATATATATATATATATATATATATATATATATATATATATATATATATTGCATTTGTAAGATGTTCAGTTAGTTAGTTGGGTCAGTGGGCCTGAGATACACAGTACACTTGTGCAATAACGGATAGCCCCTATAGCCGGAGGCTGTTTAGAGTAGCATTTAATGGTGTTTCTGCTTGAACGGCTACAGACACAGGCACTTTCAGGTCCTGGCAGTAGATCTATACACACGTTATGGGCATGAAAATAACTTATTCGTGTCCTAAAACTTTTTCTACCTGCACAAACAGAACTAATTCAGTTTCAAGTGCCAGTTTTATTTCCATGACGTGTGTCTTTTTAATTGAAACTACACTGTTTAAATGATGGGCTTCGTGCCCAAACATAGGCCGCACTGTTCTGTAGACCACACGTCGTATATGTTTATATATATATATATATATATATATGTATTTTCTCACTTCGAGAGAATATGTTTTCCATTATGCATCAGTTATCTCGGTCTGATACCACAGCCTGTCTCATATGTATTCTCATATGTGTATGTACCAGTCCTTACCACAACACTGACCATATGACGTAGATTGAAGTGTATTCAAAGGTAAACCTGCTTTCAGTGGAAGTACCAGTTAACCAAACACAGACCGAAGTGTGAGAAACTAAAAGTTGGTTCCTTTATCAGTCTTTTTTTGTGTTCAGTGTTTCTGGAGCTGAGATGGAGGGAGAATGAAGGAAACGCGCAGGTAAAGGAATAAACAACGAGGTTTCAGTTTTAAAACGCAGTGAAATGGGGAAATGGTTTGTGCGCTCCAGGCAAGAGAGATTCCTTTCCTTCCCTCGGTCACTCGAAACCAGTGGGGGCGAGAGAGAGAGAGAGAGAGAGAGAGAGAGA
>CM067487.1:2256677-2306733 GCA_034552555.1 Semaprochilodus insignis | reverse complement strand
GAGAGAGAGAGAGAGAGAGAGAGAGAGAGAGAGAGAGAGAGAGAGAGAGAGATTGATTCTCTGACGCAACTCAGGTGTTGGCCAACCTGCTGCGCGCGCTGAGGGCGTGTCCTCCAGTCACCCAGGAAGAAAAGTGTCGGAGTTCGGAGGGCGCGCTCAGAGCTCTATCTCGGGCGGTTTCGGGAGCAGTAAGGACTTCACAGCGTGTTCTGAGCGGAGAGGTGCCTGATTTCGGGGAGAGCATGGCCGGAACTGGAGCTGCGTGCCGCAGTCTGCTGTTCGCACTGCTGCTGATTTGCATGGTGGTCGTCTGCGCTGCGCAGACAGATGCAGGACCCACCAACAAAACGAAGCCAGGTGAGGTTTCCTTCTTTTCTTTTCTTTCTTCGCGCTCGAGCGTGGACCTGAATCGTTTTGGCACTGTGTTAAACTCCTATCGCGCGACCGATCACGGATTGTTTTGTCCTTAGGGAACTGACTCAAAATTTCTAAATAAATAATTCAGTGGTTGAGAGGTGAATGGAGTCATTCAGAGTGGTTAGGCGTGAAATGGTTGATTGTTGGGGGCTCGGGTTTCTTTACAGTGGGCCTCCATGTCTACAACACAAATATAGCCATTTTAGTCACTGTCCAAACCCACTAGTGAACCGACACATGCCTTCTGAGTGTTATATGGAATGTTGGTGATGGTCAAATATAGAAAAACCTGGAAATAACTATTATTTATTATAAAAAATGTATTATGAAAATAATAAATAAAAAATAGATATTTTTTGCCTCACAATGCCGTGCAGCATGTATCCCTTGACCATGAATGAATTTTAAGGCCAAAGTCTTTTTGAAACTATAATAAAACAATGTCTCAGCAATCAGACAGAGTATTCATAACCATTTCATGTAGTAACTTTCTGTGAGGGAGCTTTTAGAGGTGGACGTCTGGTTCCATTCACCACCACAGTCATCAATCCTGACTCGGTACGTTTCTCCAGAGGGAAGTGTTTCACACTAGACTGCTCCGAAAGTCTCTTTTCACATGCTAATTATTTGTTTTGTGCAGAGCTTTTGAAAAGCTGGTGGAGTTCCCTGTTAATGCGGTGACCTTTAGCTGTTGTGTGAAATGTTCTTGCATAATATTTAACAGGGTTGGTGCTGGTTTAGTCCGTCATCTTGGTATCAGGAATGCACTAACTCTACTGAACTAATTCTGATGTTGAAATGGTGGAAAACGTTGACCGAGTGTCTGTCTTTGTATTAGTGCCTGAGACATTCAGCTAGTTAGTTGGGTTAGTCGGCCTGAGATACAGGCTGTATTAGAAATGGCATACTACATACTACTCACATTCTAAATCTGCCTAAAAGTAGTATGTAGTCTGCAGTATGTGACCAAACTGAAGATCTGTAGTGCACTGAAGATCCCCGGATGGTGTTCTACTCCAGTCAGAGACCGTATTCAAAATGGTACACTACTGTACCGCACACTGTATATTACAGTAATATGTACTGCACACTGTATACACCCCCTGTGTGTAGTATGTAGTACAGTAACAAGTTCTGACCTACAGTGTGGTATACTAATACGGTCACATGACCAGTTACCTCACATTTACCTCAGAGCTGTTATTACTGTATCCACTGTTTAGAGCTAGCTGCTGCTAACGCTGCTCAGTTCACCTGAAATACGTTTAGCCTAGCTGTTAGCTACCCTCGGCTATTTCCCTCTAAAACTGATCCTCTAAAGCGAGTTCATCTTTTATTAATCTTCAGACCTGTATATTTTAACTTTCTGAGGCTCATTCTGATGAACACACACCCCACTACAATCACTACACCCACATTTACACTCGGAGTGGGTGCATGTTGCTCCACAGTGTTACCCGCCGCCATTTTCTCTGGCTGAAGCACGCTAAAACTGGGATGGGGTAACACATTTTAGTGGAGTATGTTTTCATGAGAAAGTTAAAATATACAGGTGGATACAGTAATAACAGCTCTGAGGTAAATGTCAGGTAACTGGTCATGTGACTATTAGTGTACTACGCTGTAGGTCAGAGCTTGTTACTGTACTGTATACTACACACAGGGGGCATATACAGTGTGCAGTACATACCACTGTAGTATACAGTGTGCAGTATAGTACACCTGTGGCTGTTGTGCAATAACGTATAACCCCTATAGTCACAGGCCTGGCTGTTGAGAGTAGCATTTAAGGCTGTTTCTGCTTAAACTGCTACAGATACAGGCACTTTCAGGTCCCGACAGTAGATCTATATACACATTTTTGGCATAAACATAACTTATTTGTGTCCTAAAACTTTTTTTCACTTACACAAACAGAACTTTTTTTATTGAAACTACACTGTTTAAATGATGGGCTTTGTTCCCAAACATAGACCGCGCTGTTCTGTGGACCACACACTGTATTTTAGATAATATGTTTTCCGTTATACATCAGTTATTTCGGTCTGGTACAACAGCCTGTCTCATATGTACAAGTCATTACCACGGCACTGACCGTATGACATAGATATAATCGTATTCAAAGCTAAACCTGCTTTCAGAGGAAGCACTGGTTAACCAAACACAGACAGACGTGTGAGAAGCTGAACATTGGTTCCTTTATCAGTCTTTTCATATTCAATATGTCTGCATGTCTGAATGATTAGACTTAAACAATTTCATATTCATGTTTAAATTGAAGTTACTAATGTAACAAGATGTTACCATTTCTAATCTGACTTTTACCTCATGATTTGTACTGTCTGTCACTGATACATAAAGTCCATTTTTATGGACAATAGTCATAATAATTACCCTCCGGCATCTAACTCTACGTTTGCTTCCAGATAAATAAACCTGTTAATGTGCTGCCATGAGCAAAGCTGCTTTAGAAATGAGTCATGCAATCAGAAAACGGCCTCTGAGGGCATGAGAATGACTTTGTGTACAGTTATCATAATTGTAATCAAGTTTATCAAAAAGTCCTATTTAATATTCCATTTTCCAAAACTTTAATAGCTATAAATTCTGAATTATTTCAAATGAACCTAGTTGGCTCAGGAAGTGTGTTTTGTTTGCTTTGTTAGTTATTTGTGTATTTATGTGTTTTTAAGACCTGTCTGGGGTGAAGTTTCACAGGAAACACATTCATAAAAGGTTCAATATACACAAAATGAAATATAATAGCCTGTAACACTAGTTGTTTATTACACCTCATTTGAATGCAACAGCTTCCATTTACATAGTCTGAGAATTTGAAGTTGAACGAACCAGCAGAAATGGACAAAAATGCCTGGTGAAAAGTCTGGTTCCATTGACATTAAAATTACCATAGGTTTTTGCCCTTTCCTGTAAAGTTGCTATTTTGCCATTCTGTAGATGTTTGGTGATGCTTGTTTTTGTTTAGACGATGACATTAGTTTAACACCTTTGTGTGACTGAACTATGCTACAAAATTTTAATACTGTCTATTATTGTTTATTGCAGGTAAAGGTCGAGGTTTTTTTGCTTTTCAAGATCTCTCGGGCACCATCTTTGTTGACGAAGTCTCATTAAACACGTTGAAGAGCGGATTAACCACCGTCTTCCTGCCTCTTGTCTACATCTTCGTGTTTGCTGTCGGGTTGCCCACCAACGCCATGGCGATATGGGTCTTGGTCATCAGGTCTAAGAAAATGCACCCGGCCGCGATTTACATGGCCAACCTGGCTCTGGCTGACCTGCTGTTCGTCATCTGGCTCCCGCTGAAGATAGCTTACCACTTCAATGGAAACAACTGGACCTATGGCGAGGGGATGTGCAAAGTTTTGGTGGGCTTCTTCTACGGGAACATGTACTGTTCCATCTTATTCATTATGTGTCTGAGTGTCCAGAGGTACTGGGTGGTGGCTCATCCTCTCACCCAGCAGCGGAAGGACAACAGACTGGCGATTGTTGTGTCTGTGTGCATCTGGGCATTTATTTGGATCAGTAGCACACCGCTGTACCTGTACCAGCAGACGGCCAAGCTCGCTGACCCGAACATCACTACCTGCCACGACGTCAACATCATCAGCTGGGAGAACTTTCAGACGGGGGACACTTTTCAGTACGTGGAGAAGCCCTACTACTACTTCATGGTGATGGCGGGGGTGGCGTTCTTCGTGCCATGCGTGATCATCATAGTGGCGTATGTCTTGATGCTGCGCAAACTGGGGAGCGCCGACATTGAAGGGAAGAGCGCCGGCAAGAACCGTCGCAAAGCCATAATCCTCATCATAACGGTTCTCATCACGTTCCTGGTGTGCTTCATTCCTAGTAACGTGATGTTGGTGATGCATTACGCTCTGGTGGGAAAAGGATTAATCAACAACGGATACACCTTCTACATCACCGCGCTTTGTCTGGCCAGCCTCAACAGCTGTCTGGACCCGTTCATCTACTACTATGTGTCGGAGGAGTTCAGGGACCACGTGAAGAACACGCTCCTCTGCCGAAGCAGCCGGACGGTAGAGAGGATGAGGGTTTCCTTCAGCTCTATGAAGTATTCCAAGAAGACTAGCACCTACACATCCAGCTCTGGCCATACGGACAGCAGCACATGCTGAATGTACACCCGACACACCTGTGACACTTGAAATAAGACAGTCGGACTAAGGGTGCACCATCTCTGCTCTGAGATCTTGTTGGGATTGATTACTGGACCGTCAACTTGTGTTCCGTCCTCTCTCAGGAAAACCCAGAGATATATATATATATATATATATATATCTCATCAAAGGAGAGCTATGTTGCTTGAGCGCATGTATACCTGCACTAGAAATGTGCGTCTGTGTCAATTGATGGACTCTTTCAGACTGTGCCAAGCTTGCTTCAATCCTTAGAGTACAGGAACTCTACAGTAGCGATTTAGAACACGGTCATCATGGTGGCACATAAGTGAAGCGGTTTCTAAGGCCGAGGTGGCATGATGCACTGAGAATTTCTGTTACAAGCTAATATTATATGAAATCTTTCACCCCCTCTCCACCCCCCACCTCCATAATATAGTCATTCTGGGTGGTTTGGTGTGAAATGGTTCACTGAGGAGACTCAGGGGTCCCCATGTCTATTCAAACACAAGTATAGCCAATTTTATTTGAACCCAACAGTGAACCTACATGGATCTTCTGGGATTTATATGGAATGTTGTTGATGGTAAAATAGGAGAAAATCCTGGGGACTATTCTGACAACGCCCTTCGCGTATCCCTCCACCATGAGTGGATTTTCAGGCCAAAACCACTGTAAAAGAATGTCTCAGGCAACTTTCTGTGAGGGAGCTTTTAGAGGTGGAGGTCTGGTTCCCATCACCGCCACTGTGAACTGTTCTGACTTGGTAACTCTGTCTAGAACAGAATGTTTCACACCAAAACCACTCTAAATGACCGTCTTAGCCTTTTAATTATGTCGATTTCTTTTATGTACCTTCCACAGGTAGCTATGTGAGCTGGCCTGGAATGCTACTGTTAAATCTGTGAATATCATGTTACTTATAGACTGAAATGATTGTTTGGTTTGTTCTTTCGTACTGTGGTAACCAGCTTTAGTATCGGCTACGTGACACAGCTCAGTTTTATTGTTCTTTCTGTTCAGGTCTGTTTATTACCCCTGCGCTAATCTGTGCCAAATTCTGCCCTACATATGACAGCCTGCTTTCCGTAGCCTGATTTATGACTATGGTGTGGTTTGTAACGTGCCAGAGTTCATTCTCTTAAAGCTCAGTAAAGCTGTAATGTCGGTCAGGCGGTGCTCCTCACCTGACCGATCCATATCCTGTGTTAGTATTGTACTGTACTCTGTCCACTGATAAGATCAGTGTGCTATGTACTTCTTTATGAAGTTTCTCCACCTCTCTTTATCCTCTTCAATTAAACAGGCTGTTTAGTTTTTGTGTCTTTAAGTTAGATATATGTTAATGAGCTCTGCTGTGATTGGCTGTCTGGTATAGCCCTGCCATCTGGGGTGAAACGCTCCTCGTAACTTCAGTGTGAGGGGCCAGGGCTAAACTGCAGTAGGCTGCCTAGGTGTGCATATGTAAATATGGTTGTATTAGTGACATCACAAAAACTCCAAACAATGTAAAAATGAAATATTGTAACAATTGTGACACGTCAAACTCATATTTAAAAAAAAAAAAAACAGTGAAGGGGGGAAAAATGAGGTTTTCCATGATATCAGCCCATATCACATCATACCCATAGAGTTGCCCCTCTCATGTGTAGATGCTGTGTATATATTATAGCCACTTATTTGCCTTGAATGACTGTTTTGTAAGTTACCACTTTTTTTTTTTTGTCTGTTTTTAAATTAAATATTGACTTGCTTTCATCATCGAGTGTTGTGTATATCCTGAAAGCCACAACCAGACTAAACCAGAAACTGCCCAACTGAAACTGTGGAATGTTTATGTTCCCTTCTGATGAGGCATCCGGATGTGACCGGTTGAAGCTACAGTCACCATGACCTCACCGGATGACTATTGGGGTTGTAATTTGACACGTGCTGTGAAACCTGTCTGATAAACAAGCTGCGTAATAAAAGCTCTCCTTGAACTACAGCTGGAATTAAAGCGATAGTTCATCCGCAGATCTTATTCCCAGAGCTTTTCCCACATGTAGTCGACCAGCCTAGACATGTTGGTGTTTACAAAACTTTACAAAGTGGTTCTGGTGCTGTATGACAGCTGTTCTCAAACCGGTCCCATCCCCCAACACGTTTCTAACTCTGTACCTGCTATCTGTCTGGGGTGGAATGCTCGTCCTCTTCAGTACCTTTAGTTAGGGAACTGAACTGTACTATACTATATTCCATCACAGCGTGCTGTAGGTTGTACTGACCCCACACTGTAGTGTTGTGGTTCTGTAATGAAACGGTTCATAGAGTGGCACAGTAGTAGTATAGAACAGTAGTCTGCAACATTTAAAGCCAGAATTGTTGTATGTTATCCTACTAGCAGTGTTGCTTCAGATGGGCAACACAAATTGGAGGGTGGGCTGAATTCTGCATTTTACTTGGGGGGTGGGGGGGGTGACTATATTAGTGTTGTAGATATGGAGACCCCTGGTTCCCATCACCGCACTGAATAACATATGTATATGTGTGTGTGCGTATGTGTATGTGTGTGTATGTGTGTATATATATATATATATATATATATATACACTCACACACACATACATATACATACACATATACACACATATATATATATATATATATCTGTGTGTATGTGTGTATTTGTATGTATTTATTATTATTATTATTATTATTATTATTATTATTGTTGTTGTTATTAGTAGTAGTAGTAGTAGTATTTCTCCCCCTTACTGATGTCAACTGTCAGTAAAGCACTTTTAGCTGCCAACGGTCTAAAAAGGGGGTCTTTAAAACAATCCTTCTTTAAAACCATCAATGTTCAAACACTCGCAGTCTGTACATCACAACGATTCCCATGTTCATCTCCTAGACACTGACAGCATCACTGCTAACGTAGGACTATGTAAACTCATGCTTCTTGTAGAAACTGTAGCTGGCGTCATGGTCATGGTTTTTGGCTTTTGACGGGAGGGCATCAACTTAGAACAGCTATATTTAACGAGTGCACTTCAGCTAGCTTTAATACTGAAAGGAAGTTTGCGCCCTCATTTTGGAGTGGGCAATACAAATTGGAGGGTGGGTCGAATTCTGGATTTTACTTGGGGGTGGGGGGTGACTATATTAGTGTTGTAGATATGGAGACCCCTGGTTCCCATCACTGCACTGAATAATATGTATGTATGTATGTATCTATGTGAATGTGTGTATGTGTATGTAAGTTTGTGTGTATGTATGTATGTATGTATGTATGTATATATGCATATATGTGTGTGTGTGTGTGTGTGTGTGTGTGTGTGTATGAGGAGTAGTAGTAGTAATAGTAGTATTTTTCCCCCCTTACTGATGTCAACTGTCAGTAAAGCACTTTGAGCTGCCAACGGTCTAAAAAGGGGGTCTTTAAAACAATCCGCCTTTAAAACCATCACTGTTCAAACACTCGCAGTCCGTACATCTATACAACGATTCCCATGAACTAAACACTGACGGCATCACTGCTAACGCAGGACTATGTAAACTCATACTTCTTGTAGAAACTGTAACTGGCCTCATGGTCATGCATTTTGGCTAATCTTGACTTTTGACTGTGAGGCATCAACTTAGAACAGCTATATTTAGCGAGTGCACTTCAGCTAGCTTTGATACTGAAAGGAAGTTTGCACCCTCGTTTTGGAGTGGGCCTCAGACTGCAGAACCCACAGAACCCACAGAATGTGTGTTGGAGATTACGTGAGGCCCCTAAGCACAGTTCAAGGCAGTGGTTTATGCATGCAGTTAGCATCATGCTAAATGGAATAGCCTCGTAGCTTCAGCACAAACTAGCAAAGCAAGGTAGCTGAAGGTGGAGGGAACCTGGACTGGGTTTTGACTGAACTGTTTTTTCTGGCACAGGCGCGTCGTGTGTTTCTGCACTTCTCACTGAATGTCCGAGTGCCTCCCTGGAATGTGGTTGCCTCATTGTGTGGTGGGTTTATGAAGGCCGCCGTCTCCTGTCCTTGCTTTTAGAAGGTTAAGCAGGCTGATTACACATTCACTGTCTCATTCTTAGGAAGGTGTCCAGACCTGTTTAACCTGTCAAGGGAGTTGGTCTCAAATGTGCTAACTGAAAGCAGCAGAGAGAGAGAGAGAGAGAGAGAGAGAGAGACAGAGATGACTGTAGGTAGGTGTATGTGTGTGGGCAGTACTAGGCAGAAGTCTTGTGCAAGGAAGGAAAGTTTAAAACTGTTTTGTCTCAGCAATAAATGTGTTTATGCCTGTAAAAGCTCTGTATAACATTATGATAGCCTTTTATTATCCCACATGGGGTAATTTGCATTGTTATAGCAGAATATGCAGTAAACAGATACACAGCAGGAAGTAGACAACAGTAAAAATTATACAATATATTATACAAATAAATATGTCTCTATTAGGCAGGAAAATAAAATAAGAAACTATATAAATTTACAATTTTACATGTGTAATTGCACAGATATCTACTGCACCATTACTGAAAGATACTGCACTAATATTGTATAGATATTGCACACTTACTGTTACTGCTCTCCAGGTGGACTGTAAGGAAGTCATATTTTTGTGTATCTGTACTGAAGTTTTTCCATTTTGGACGAATTTTTATTTTAACTCCACAACATGGAGAGTTCAGAGTCTAGTATCTGACTGTTTACTCAACTACATTATGAGAAATTTGTCCTTCCTTTCGGCTTATGTACGTAAAAACGTAACATGTCCAAACGAAACAAGCTTATTCATGGATTCTTAGCACCCATGGAAATGTCCATTTCAGGCCTGGACTACATCCAGGACCACCTGCAGGAAGGCAGGTAAAGCAGGACGGGTCCAATGCAGACACTGACTGACCATCACACATCAAAGCCTCAGTGAACAGATCAAACATACTGTTCCTGACTTTGTGGGTACATAGACCACAATATAGAAACATGTACACACGCACACGTGACTGGCGAGTGTCTTTTTCTGAATGTGTATAAACTCTATTTCCTTTATAGTACACGTGTTTGGGCTGGTTTGTGTTTATGAACAGAGACCTACAGATGCAGTACAGTAAAGGAGAAACTCATTAGTGAACCTGTTTAAACCAAGTTCTTATTAAACTTAAACTTGTCACTAAGCTACAGATAAATCCTAAAATGAACCTTTACTTGTTTGCAAAAAGTTATTTTATGGTTCTAGCTAATGGAACCTGTTCTCCTTCGGTGTTCTGTGCTGATGATGATTTGAATAGACATCAGTGTCAGACTAATTACTGATCTTCTATTAAAGACTGGTGGACTGAGAGACACTAGAGTCTCTTCACCTACACTGAGCTGATTAAGAGTCTTGTTCCAGAAATGATAATAGGACATTAGAGCCATAATAAATCATGCTCCTGTTACTCTCCATACTTAAGTACATTTGAAGGTAAATACTTTAGTACTGTTACTCCAGTGGAGGTCTAAAGGGAGGAACCAACACTGACACTGGAGGAGTATTTTACCCTGGGTATTCCTACTGTAACTCAGGTACACGGTTTGTGTACTTCGTCCACCACTGCTGTTCTCTAATACCAGCTACATAAATACTGATGGTATAGACAGTCAGAGTACGAGGAGTACAATGTTGTTGGCAGTCAGTACAAGATGTATACAGGTGATATACAGGTGATAAACCGGTGATGAGGTGCAGCGGCAAATATTGCACAGGAGTTGAGTCACATTGAATATGTATATGTATACATGGAGCTACGGTATCTCTTCTTACCACCCAACAGGTGGAGGAGCCTGTCACTGAAGGAGCTGGCCAGTGCCGTGGCGGCCTCTTGTAGTGGGTGAGAAGTGTTCTCCATTATGGATGCCAGCTTGGTCAACATCCTCCTCTCCCCGACTACCTCCACTGGGTCCAGCACACAGCCCAGAACAGAACTTGCCTTCCTGATCAGCTGGTCCAGTTTCTTCCTATGTGCAGTCGTGATGATGCCCTCCCAGCAGACAGTGCTGTAGAAGATGGCTGATGCCACCACTGAGTCATAAGCAGTGTGGAGGAGTGGACCCTGTATCCCGAATGACCAGAGTAGGTGGCGTCTGTCTGGCCTCTCTTATACATTCGAATATGAACAACAAATTCTAATACAGTTAAACAGAAACACAGTAAGACATGAGAACTGCTTGTGACCAGTAGTTTGATTAAACTGATTTAAATGCAACAACATGTACAAATGTTATCTTAAAATAACAGCTGACTTCCAGTCAGAAGAATGGTGTCTCTGTCACTGCCAATCCAGGTCTGGAACACCTGTTATAGCATTGTGTAACCTTGGAACTTTTGAGCTTTCATAACTGGCTGAATAAACTGATGTAACATTAATAAATGATTGATTTAACTTGTTTAAAAGATAAAAAAAACAATGTTGCTTTTGTAATTTGAGCACATTTCTGCTAGAATATGTTCCATCAATGTTCCTGAAGAAGGAAAAAGAAGGAGCGTCTAACAGAAATTACTCTTTTGGATGCTATAAAAAACAAATTGGACTGAATAAATTGATTAAGTTTAATTATGGATTTTATTCTATGAAGGATTGATTAGATGAGCCAGGTATTGGATGATGACCGTAAATACCGGACATTGAGATTTGGAAATGGTTCAGATATAAGAGAAGCATACTCAAACAGGTGCTCACTGTGCAGATGCATAGCTCTAATACATGGGTAGAGCTATTGCACCATTGCTGTGTGTGTGAGTACGCAGCTGTACTGCGGTGTGTTGTGATTATCTTGTCGGTGGGAACTGTGTTAGCATTCCTCACATTCTCTCTCACCGAAACTGAACCCGCACTCTCTAGTAAAGGCAAGGGTTATATTTAGAGCCACTTTGCAGGGTTAAATAAAAGGCTCTTCTTCATGATGGAGAACCGTTTGGTATCCGATCTGGTCAGAATTTGAAAATGCTAGTCTGATCTTTACAATGTGTTAAAGTCATGATGACTGGATCAACAAAACACAACACAACAGGATGCTGTTCCTTTAGCTTACATTAAAGCTAGGATTAATGATAACACGACAAAAGACTGTGCATCCATATAGGCACCATATAGTGTAGTTTGACAGACCCGTACCACTTCAGACATTAAACTTCCTACTGTTTACCCCTCTCATTACATACATACACGCTTTAATGCCAGGATGCGTATATGAGACAACTTAATTAAATCCATTTTAATACATATATGGCATGTATGATGTATATATATATATATATATATGCACACTATATTACCAAAAGTATTCCCTCACCCATCCAAATCATTGAATTCATGTTCCAATTCAAGGATTCAAGATTCAAGGATTCAAGGAGACTTTATTGTCATTCGCATCACATGTGGTACATGGGGTGGAACGAAATTGTAGTACTCAAGGACCCAGTTATACCCAGCAGCAGTACTTAAATAAATAAAATTAAATATACATTAATATATAAAAATATATAAAAGAATGTAGAAAGAAAGAGCAGCAATGAAATTGAAAAGGTAGCCGCAGAGTGTTTTAAAGTGGCTAAGTGTCCTCAAAGTGTCAGTGCAGTGGTTCTGTCTACTTGGCGTTTAAAAGTCTTACAGCTGCTGGAATGAAGCTGTTCCTCAGTCTGTTCGTTTTACACCTAATGCTCCGCAGCCTCCTGCCTGAGGGGAGCGGGACAAAAAGTGAGTGTGCTGGGTGAGTGGGGTCCTTCATGATGCAGGTGGCCCTCTTCCTGCATCTGGAGGTGTAGATGTCCGTGGTGGTGGGGAGGCTGACTCCGACAGACCTCTGTGCAGTTCCACTTCCATGACCAACTCCATGTACAGGCCACGTACAATGACAGAGCGGGGTCAGTGGATGCTGAGGCGCATAGTGCACAGAGGTCACCAACTTTCTGCAGAGTCAATCACTACAGACCTCCAAACTTCATGCGGGCTTCAGATCAGCTCAAGAACAGTGTGTAGAGAGCTTCATGGAATGGGTTTCCATGGCAGAGCAGCTGCATCCAAGCCTTACATCACCAAGCGCAGTGCAGAGCGTGGAATGCAGTGGTGTAAAGCGCCGCCACTGGACTCTAGAGCAGTGGAGACGTGTTCTCTGGAGTGACCAATCACGCTTCTCCATCTGGCAATCTGATGGACGAGTCTGGGTTTGGCGGTTGCCAGGAGAACGGTAAGTGTCTGACTGCATTGTACTGAGTGTCATTTTTGGTGGAGGGGGGATTATGGTGTGGGGGTGTTTTTCAGGAGTTGGGCTCAGACCCTTAGTTCCTATTTAGACAATATTGGATTAGGCTGCATGTAAATGTTGCTAGTTGAACTCTGAAATACGGAAAAACAAAGGCAAATGAATGCATCTTCACCTCTGTGATTTTCAGTGAGTTCTATGAAGAATAGATCTTATTTTGTCATTATATGTAAATCGCCTGTAAAAAACACTGAGTGAAATCTAAAGAAGGTGGAGAATGAGATGCTCCCTTTCAGCCCCTTTCAGCACCTCCCTTTCAGTAAAGTTGATTCTTCAAATCTTCGAACATGGCTTTCACTTTTTATAGAACCTTGAGCACTCAAAAAGTCAGTTGCATGCTAAAGACTTCTCTGCATGGTGAAATGGTTCTTTAAATTGACAGTACAACGTGTGTCTGGTGTCATATAGTACCAAAATAGGTTGTTCTGTTATTGTTACAACGTCAAGCATGTGACAATAGAACCACTGTATTTGGTGATATGCAGTGTATGGAACAATGTACACATTGTGTTCCTTCATCCGTTCCTTCACTGTTCCTTCATCCGTTCATTCTTTTATCCCTACACCAACACAGTTCCTTCATCCATTCATTCCTTTATCCCTACACCAACATTGTTCCTTCATCCATTCATTCCTTTATCTCTACACCAACATAGTTCCTTCATCCGTTCATTCCTTTATCCATACACCAACACTGTTCCTTGATCCTTTCATTCCTTTATCCCTACACCAACACTGTTCCTTCATCCGTTCATTCCTTTATCCCTACACCGACATTGTTCCTGTGTCCATTGATGCATTGCCTCCTCCATCCATGTGTCTGTCCATCCATCTGCACAGCTGTTCACGTTGCTTCATCCTTCAGTTTGTTTATTTGGTTTTTTATGTGCAGTTAACGTCACATGAAAGCTGGATAATGATTTTAGTTCTTTATGAGCGGTGGAACAGGCAAGGAGTGTTGGGCAGAGAGCTGTCAGTCAAGCTGCTCATCAAGTCACGCCCACACAGTGTCATGCTTCCTGTTGACACACCCCGTAGTACTCCCTACTCCATTTCACAGGCTGGCTCTGTTGATGAACTATCCCACGTCATGCCATGTCAACCAATCACAATCCACTTCCTTCACCTGTTCCTTATTTTGTCTCTGTATAAATACCTGTCTTGTCTGGTCCTTTCTCAGGGTAGTTTGCTGTTTATTTCCTGTTTGTTTCTCTCTGAGTATTCACTGCTTTGTTTTTGACTTTGTTTTTGGATTTGCCCTTTAATGTTGTTTGCTGATTTGGACTTACTGTTTTGGCTTCTGAGCCCGGTTTGTTTGCCCCATGTTTTGAGGACTGATTTGCTGGATGTTTGATGTAACACTCAATTATTTAATTACCGAAGAAAATTCTATTATGAATCTTTAGTAAGACTAAAACTCACGTCTCTATCGTCCTATTTCCCTCTTTATGGTGATCTTACTGCTACCACTCCTATTAACATTACCAATAATAAAAATATTGGATTTTATTTCTATTGCAGCTTTTAACACCTTTCAAGCCGCTCTGTACCTTTAACCCTACATTCCCACAATTCCCTCCCATAAACCACACCTCCAGCTCCCGTTACCAAGACAACCTGCTCCATAACACAAGTCTCTCTCTCTCTCTCTCTCTCCGCCCTTGAAAACCTGCTTTATTCTCTCTGTCCCAAGTGTCGTATGTGCTGTAGCTCTGCTTCTCTGAGCCGGTTACTCTGTTTGTTTGGTGGCGGGTGATGAATGAACTTTGCTGTGGTTACTCAGCTTTCCCTTTATGGCAGCAGTTTCTGTTGTTTTTGATTGGTGTGTTTACCCAGCTCTGCTTTCTAACCCTGCCTGCTTTCGACTCAGTGATTTGCATTATTGTGCTGGAATGTTCTAAAACGCATTACCTGACTTGAAGGCAGGACAGGTTTATTCATGGGGCACCTTTCACACACTGAGGTCATTCAAAGTGCTTTACCAGTGAGGAAACACAAAGATAATCATTCCAATTCAATTAAGAAAAGGACCATAGACATTAAAAACATGATTAAAGCACGATTGAAACAGTAGATTTAAAAGAGAAGAATGAAAGACTAAATAAAGAAATAAAGAAAATCAAATTTAAAATGAACCATTAAATTAGTAATGTCTAATAATGAAGAGAAGTCAGGTGCCTGCGGTTGACAGTGTGTATATATATATATATATATATATATAAAGGTTAAAGGTCACATCTTGTAAACTTGCGTATTACCTAGAATCCTAAAGTGGAACAGTTGGTAAGGGGTTTCAGGCACATACCATCCCCCCAAACTTCAGTTGTTCAGTTGGTCAGTGTTTGCCAACACCTTAGCAACCACCTGGGCATCGCTCCTTTTCTATGTACTCAAGTATCAAAAGTTTCTTGCTATAAACGCTGTATAAGCAGGTGTGCAGGGCCCCAGAGCCTCCAGACAAAAGTTCAGACGTCTCAGCATGGAGTTGTAGAGGTTCCTAATGGTGTCCTGTGATAATCCATCCCATGCAGCTTGAATATCCTCACACAGTTCCTGCAGATTGTGCGGTAGGGGTGGAGGTAGTGTGACACCAGGCCTTCTGGATGTGTGACTGGGCACGGTGCCTCCACACACTGATTCATCGGTCGTCTCCACCAAGACAAAAGCGGGACTCTGAAGATGACCCGCTGCCATTCTGAGTCACTCCATAGCAGTCTGGTACGACACCATTGCAGTCTTTGGTGACGTTGACGTGGTGTTAAGGACAGTAGTCCTGCGTGGTGCAGCCGTCTGCCAATGGTGCTGCACTAACAGGATGACTCATGGAGGACACCACTGCTCGCTGAATGTCCACAATCGTGGCTGTTGGGTACAGTGATAAGGCCCGTCACGTTTGGTGTCGAGTGTGAAACTTCTCACAATGTCAAACCCACCCACCAAGTTTCATTCCTGTCGGTTGATTCCTTTTGGGTGCGTGATGAGTGTATGTGCTCCATATCTCCACCTCTATTATATATGTAGTGGTGTAAAAGCTTTGATCTCTTTTTCTGCACAGTGTAAAAGCTCTAGTTCTCCTTTCAGTTTAGTGAATATGCATGATGGACAGACCAATAGAATTGCTCCAAAACTGCTTAGCAATAAACCTTGTTGTCCATTCTGGAGGTTGTTTAAGGTGGACTGTAGAATTCCGTGAGTGCTATTTTATAGTTTGATGTCTTCACTTTTATGCTGCAGTAAAGATCTTCTAAATACCTTCTAAGCCGTGTCTGAACGTGGCCCGCCGAGTACAATGTGCCTTAGGGCACCCAGAAACAGCCATGATGATGAAGAACACATTGAAAACAGCACACAGGTCTACAGAAACCGGGCTTGGGTACTGTAACAGAACTGTCATGTAGGCATTCTTAGTTAGGCATGTGCTCACAAGAGCCCTTCCTTGTTGCCTCATACCAGCTCTATTAATAGAACATTATGTCCATCACTACGCCCTACGTAACGTCATCTTCTGAACGTTGACATAAACTGTACTCTAGTTTTGCTTTATAAGTATATTACTGAGGGCTTATAATAATTATAATAATAATAATAATAATAATAATAATAATAATAATAAATGTTTATTTATAGAGCACCTTTCATACTGTTGGCAGCTCAAAGTGCTTTACAGACAGTTGACATCAGTAATGGGGGAGGAATACTAATAATACTAATAAATAAATACACACACACACACACACACACACACACACACATATATATACACCCATATACACACATACGTACACACACACACACACACACACACATATATACACATACACAGTTCCACAGTTCCACAGTTCCACAGTTTAGAACCATAATAACTGGAGGAGTCTCTCCACGTTTCCAGTATGTTACTGAAGGTACGTGCAGAAGGCTGGCATCTGTAGATCTAAGATCACAAGCTGGAACATGATGTCTGAGTACTCAGATGACATAAAGTGGTGCGTTCTGTAGGTGTGATCAAACCAGAGATAGAAAACACAGATACCATCACTCAACAAGCCTGGACGGTTTCTATAGAAACCGCATCAGAGAACAAGCCTTCAGCCAAGCAGGCCTGAACTGTCAGGTGAGTGTTTGTTCACATGCTGTAGGTCTCCTGTTAGTTCATCACCTGGACTCATTAAGGTCCATCAGCAGCACCTGACTTAATTTAATCATGTACTGATCAAATAGAGGTGGTATTGATAAAATCATACATATAAAAATATACACACCCCTGTAGGTTTTATAGGATGTTGGAAAGTGAAAGTAAAGAGATTATTATTATTATTATTATTATTAGTAGTAGTAGTAGTTGTAGTAGTAGTAGTAGTAGTTGTAGTAGTAGTTGTAGTAGTAGTAGTAGTAGTAGTTGTAGTAGTAGTAGTTGTAGTAGTAGTAGTAGTAGTAGTTGTAGTAGTAGTAGTTGTAGTAGTAGTAGTAGTAGTAGTTGTAGTTGTAGTAGTAGTAGTTGTAGTAGTAGTAGTTGTAGTAGTTGTAGTAGTAGTAGTTGTAGTAGTAGTAGTAGTATCAACAATAATAATAATGACAAGAACAGCAATAATAATAAATAAATAATTTATGTGTGTAGTGCCTTCTCAGAAAGCTCAAATCACTAAACAACACTGAATGAAAACAGAACAACAACAGTAACATACATACAAGAGATTAATAACTTGATAAAAAGTGAACCGTGAAATTAAATTATATATATATACGTAACATAACATACATGTTTTTCCCATTCTTGTATATGTTTTGAGTTCTCTCTGCTGTTTATTTTGATCTGCTCTCGGTGTTGTGACCGTGTGTTATCATCAGAGTTTCTGTCAGATAAGTCAAATCTGATTCACACATTAAAATAGCTGGTGTGTGTGTATTTGTTTGTGTGTGTGTGTGTGTTTGTGTGTGTGTGTGTGTGTGTGTATGTGTGTGTGTGGGAAAGTGTACACTAACTGATCAGACCAGTTTCTCTGCTTCATACATAAAACCATCAAGTGATTCTCTCTCTCTCTCTCTCGCTCTCTCTCTCTCTGTCTCGCTCTTTCTGTCTCTCGCTCTCTCTCTCTGTCTCCCTCTTTCTGTCTCTCGCTCTCTCTCTCTCTGTCTCTCTCTTTCTGTCTCTCGCTCTCTCTCTACCTCTCTCTTTCTGCCTCTTGGAACATTGCTGTGAAGATTTGATTGTATTCAGCATTAGTGAGCTTCTGGAAAGGAAACGACATTATCATTTTATTTTCCTGTGAAAAATAAAAAACTCACTTACAGAAATTCTCTCAGTGAAAGTGGCCAGGCAGGCCGAGCAGGCGAGGCAGTTGGAGATCTTCAGTGGAGGGATGTGCTTCATATCGATCCCACTGTAGAGAGGTAGTGCTTTTTGCAGACAGGTGGAGACACTGTCGAGTGTGCAGCTTTAATTACCCTGTACCTTCTAACAACACACTAGACTGTATCTGGCCTGCCAGCAGACGCAATGCAGTTCTTCTCCTTTACCTGGCGGTGGCAGCAGTGCACCGATTAGCAAGTGCAAACATCCTAAATGCAGCTGATAGTGATATTCTGATTATTCCACAGGTAGATAATCTGCTAATTTCAAGATACAGTACACACTCTAGACACTTTACTGTATATCCTGTACATCTGCACTCCTATCTATCTATCTTCGCCCTCAGACTGCAGGGTTTGGCAGGTGTGGAGTCAGCGAGAGGTTGTATGTGCTTTTGAGAAACCCCAGGGCGACATCTAGTGGTGAAATCACGCAAGAACCTTCAGCTCAACTTCTTTGGCTGTTTACTCGTAAATTTCCTTATCGCTTCTTTCGCAAAGGGTCAATAGCTTTATAGTCAGCTGCCAGTACACTACGGCAGTATGTTCAAAGGTCACTCACCCTGCGGTTGTGCAAAGATGCTCAAAATACCAGGCTTAATATGTTATCCGTCTATAAAAACTCTATGAAAAGATTATTTGTCTATATGAACATTATGTGCAACACCAACTCTGGATGAAACACTTCAAATACCAGTGCTAATAAAACACTAACAGCTTAAAAAGAAAAGCATTTAGGGATATAGGGAACAATGATCCATCATACACCCAGCTGCATTTACCAGCTTTCTGTTCATTACAGCGCCCATTCTCAGTACCGCAGTGACACTGACGTGGTGGTGGTGTGTTAGTGTGTGTGGTGCTGGTGTGAGTGGATCAGACACAGCAGTGCTGCTGGAGTGTTTAAACACTGTGTTAATTCTTGAAATATGTTGGAAAGAATGTGTCTCAGCGCTGGAGCCTTTTTGTTCAGCACAGGGTGCATTAGAGGTAAGTGGTGGAGTATGATATGTGATAATGCAGTGGTGGACTATGGTAGGTGATAATGCAGTGGTGGACTATGGTAGGTGATAATGCAGTGGTGGACTATGTTAGGTGATAATGCAGTGGTGGACTATGATACGTGATAATGCAGTAGTGGACTATGATACGTGATAATGCAGTGGTGGACTATGATACGTGATAATGCAGTGGTGGACTATGGTAGGTGATAATGCAGTGGTGGAGTATGATACGTGATAATGCAGTGGTGGACTATGGTAGGTGATAATGCAGTGGTGGACTATGTTAGGTGATAATGCAGTGGTGGACTATGATACGTGATAATGCAGTGGTGGACTATGATACGTGATAATGCAGTGGTGGTGATAATGCAGTGGTGGACTATGTTACGTAATACTGGTTTTCTGAAGTTCTCCATGTGTTACTTTAATTCTTGAAATATGTTGGAAAGAATGTGTCTCAGCGCTGGAGCCTTTTTGTTCAGCACAGGGTGCATTAGAGGTGAGCACCTTTCAGATTTCTCATAAAGACTCAGAGACTCAGAGTGATCAATGGCATCTCATCTGTTTAATCCATTTAGAGACGCTAAGACGCGAGGAAAGGCTGCAGGGAAGGGAAACGAAGGCGCACAATTAAAGAAATTGAATTATGCATCTTCATTTCCTCTCCTCGCGTCTCTTGCTTGTGTCGTAGCTTCTGGTTTAAAGGATAATTACTCATTGATCACTAAAGCCGCTTTACTGCCGCATGATACGGCTTGACTCGTCTCTACTCGCCTTTGGTACCAGCTGCTTCCCACCCTCTCAAAGTAGCCAGTCGTCAAGCTGCATGTAGCTGCGCTGACTTTCGGTTCAGAAGAGACAGCGAGACAAAAGACGAAATCAGGAGAGTTTGGGAAATACTACGTCAAGGTTCACACAACAAAGCGATTCTGGTTGCTCAAAGCAATAGTGCCTTCTAGCTCTCAGTGATTCTGGCTCACTTCTCTGTGCCAAACTTCATGAGAGAATTGTCCAAGACTGGCTGCAAATAATTTAGGTCTGCCACATCACCCATACATGCAGAAATCTCAGTCTGTGTAGGGCACGGCTGGAAAACAGTCAGGTGTGTGTGAACTTTGAGCCCTCAGACAGTGCTACATGAGAAACCGTCATGCTGCTAAATATCCACCATATTGCCAAAAGTATTCGCAGATGTCGTTCCACCCTTTACAGCTATAACAGCTTCAACTCTTCTGGGAATTCTTTCCACAAGGTTTAGGAATGTGTTTATGGGAATTTCTGACCATTCTTCCAGAAGCACATTTGTGAGGTCAGACACTGATGTTGGACAAGAAGGCCTGGCTCGCAGTCTCCGCTCTAATTCATCCCAAAGGTGTTCTATCGGGTTGAGGTCAGGACTCTGTGCAGGCCAGTCCAGTTCCTCCACACCAAACTCCCTCATCCATGTCTTTATGGACCTTGCTTTGTGAACTGGTGTGCAGTCATGTTGGAACAGGAAGGGGCCGTCCCCAAACTGTCCTCACAAAGTCGGGAGAATGAAGTGGTCCAGAGTCTCTTGATCTGCTGAAGCATTAAGAGTTCCTCTCACTGGAACTAAGGGTCCGAGCCCAACTCCTGAACAACACCCCCACACCATAATCCCCCCTCCACCAAACTTTACACTCGACACAATGCAGACAGACAAGTACCGTTCTCCTGGTACCGCCAAACCCAGACTCATCCTTCAGATTGCCAGAAGGAGAAGCGTGATTGGTCACTCCAGAGAACACGTCTCCACTGCTCTAGAGTCCAGTGGCGGTGCTTTACACCACTGCATTGACGCTTTGCATTGCACTTGGTGATGTAAGGCTTGGATGCAGCTGCTTAGCCATGGAAACCAGGAGAACTTCAGAAAACCATTATCACTTAACATCAAAAAATGCAACTTGAAACCCTGAGACATATGAGAGATACCCATACGTCAACTACATGCAGAAACACCGCTGAGTTCTCTGGGCCCGAGCTCATCTCAGATGACCCGAAAAACAGTGGAAATGTGCTGTGATCAGAAGAGTCCACATTTCAGGTTGTTTTAAGGAATGCTGAGTTCTCTGTGCCAATGATGAAAGGAACCCTGCCAACTCTTATCAGTGAGAGGTGCAAAATCCAACATCCGTCATGGTATGAGGAGCACCAGTGCCCATGGCATGGGGGATATGTGTGAAGGCACCATTGATGCGGAAGGGTATTTTGGGAGTGTAGAGAGACAAAATCTTGCGGGGCAAGACACACTCCTTTTCCTGGGAAGTGCATGGATGGTTTAGTAAGATGATGCCAGGCCTCGTTTTGCGGGTGAACATGTATAGCACATATCATGAAGAGGAGGACTGGACAGTAACATCCATCAGCAGTTGAGTAACTGAGTCTTGTATCAAGGAAGAACAGGGAAAAAAATTCAGCTCCCAAACTGAAGTGTAACTGAACCTAAAGGTGATTTAACACAGTAGTGAGCCTGCCTCTGTCCCAACATTTTTGACTGTGTTGAGTTAGTTATGGTGGTGTTATGTACTCAGAGTTTGCTAGTAAATTAAAGTTATTCCTTACTTTGAAACTCTCAGTTTAAGATGATCTGCTTCAACTGGCAAACACGGATACAATCACACAGCATGGCTGCTACGTACAGGCTGCTGTTGGGGTTGTGATGCTAATAAAGGTGGAACTGCTCCTCTCGTCAGTCTCTTCAGTGCTAATGCTGAATGAAGCTGCTCCAGATTGTCCAAGGTTTGAGAAACTATCCAGAGTGAAGTATACAGAGCAAACTAACAAATCTGAATTAGGGTTGTTCAGGATTCAGGTTCCTATTCACCAGCTTGTTTTGTGAATTTAACGTTCCGCCTTAAATGGTGCTGCAGTTGCACTCCGGCATTTGTACAAGCTGTAGCATTTAAGGTGGAACGGGACATTCGTGCAAGAAGCTGCTGTGAGCGTCTTTTGATTTACCAGTTTGCCTTTTAATAAACCTGTGACTCGGATTACAGGTCAGAGGCTTCCCGCAGACAGATGACAGTCACATCAAACAACTGGTGTGTGATTACGAGAAAAAACACACAGCCACCTTATAAACCCAGATCTAACCCCTGTAGAGAACAGCAGATCACCACAGCGGGCAGATAAGGCCATATATGGGCAGTCATGGACGGGAGGTTAGGGAACCAGCCTTGTGATTACATTACAGTTAGCACACCGGGGCCGTATCAGTAGAGACGGGGGTCGCTGGTTTAACCCCTACATTACAGTTAGCACACCGGGGCCGTATCAGTAGAGACGGGGGTGCTACATCACAGTTAGCACACCGGGGCCGTATCAGTAGAGACGGGGGTGCTACATCACAGTTAGCACACCGGGGCTGTATCAGTAGAGACGGGGGTCGCTGGTTTAACCCCTACATTACAGTAACACACAGGGTGAATAGGAAGCAGCTCCCAGACAGCAAACCTGTCTTGGCTGATTGATGGCGTATGTATGATGTGTGATGATAGTATGATTTGCACATTTGACCTCGGCTTCAACGAGGCCCAGCCTGAGCCGATGTTTTGTTCTAGGCACTTTTAACTGACCCTGTTGTTGTGGTTCTCTTTCTGGCTGTCTTCTCCTTCGTTTTGAACCCAGCACACATCTCCTGCTGGTCTACACGTCCTCAAGGACCCTCTGTTGGAATGCCAGAAGCGGAGGGGGGCGTCCGCAGTGCTGCCTGAGGAGAAAATGGACCAACGCTTCCTGTTTTGAGCTTCAGATAACGGCTCACTGTTCGGCTCTGCAGAGCCACAGAGGAACTGGGCCTCCGCCAAGAACTGCTCTTTAGAGCCCGTCCTTTAAACCAAGAGCGCACGCACGCAAACAAACGAGCACATGCATACAAGTCCGCACGCATGTATGTGCGCATTCACACGCCGCACTGTTACTGACCTTCAGCTCTACAAAGCCACAAATCTGAGCTGCATGCCTGAGTGTGTGTGCACGCTTGAAGGATGGAGAGCTTTTCTCTTGGTGTCAGCGAGGCTGCAGGAGGCTGAATGAGATGATTAATTGAAACTGGCTTTGAGAGTGAAACTGCATCAGAGCTGCAGTGTGAAATGATCCGCTGTCAGCAGGCGCTGCACGATGTGGGCGACAGACTAGTCCTGCGATTATGTGGTGAAATGTTGCGACTGTAGTATGTCTTGTAATCCTAGGGCTGTCAAATGAGTGCAATAGTTCTTTGCGATTAATCACATGATTTTATGCAATTAATTGTGATTATCAGTCATGTTATTTTTGCATAGGTAACCGCAATTATTTGTATTTTTCTGTAGTTTGTGATTAATTTAAATATTTGTGTAGTTAATTGTGTTAAATTGCAATATGTGTGCTAATTTGCTATTAAATTGCTATTAATTGCAATATTTGTGTAGTTATTTGTGATTAATTGCATTATTGTGTAGTTAATTGCTAATATTTGTAGTTAATTATGATTAATTTAAATATTTGTGTAGTTAATTGCAATTAATTGAAATATGTGTGTAGTTAATTCTGATTAATTGCAATATTTGTGTAGTTATTTTGATTAATTGAAATATTTGTGTGGTTAATTGTAATTATTTGTAATATTTATGTAGTTAATTGCACTGCATTGTTAAAATTAATTGTGAATAATTGTATTTTTGTCTTGGTGGTTGTGATTTATCACATTATGTTATGCATCTATCCACTGCTGATTGCATTATTTAGTGTTGTTCCATCCAGTCAATCACGTTTGTACTCTATACTTAATTATGATTAACGAAGTACCCACTGCTTTGAGGACTGCAATAATAATACATGAATCTGAACCTTTTCATTTTTTGAACATAACAAAGACTCTGCATGTATTGTCAAAAACGGATTGAGGTGCTCAGTGTGCATTCCATCCTTTAATCTCGCCTTATGACAGTGGACGTGACACAATTAGGCAACTGTGCAATTGTGGGTCAGTTGTCTGTATGTGTATATATATATATATATATATATATATATATATATATATATATATATATATATAAGCTCACTTTGCCTGTTTAAGGTGGTAGTACCTTCAGGCTCCTGCGGATGGCGCTGCACCAGGATGATGGGGCTATAAATCCCTGCGGGGTGTGAGTGACGGGATCCGTAGATTGAGAAGAGGTGGTACAGTGCAGGGAATGTCTCGTTCCATGTGTGGAAAATGGCTCCAGAGCAGATGTTAATGATTGGCTAAAAGGAGTGACTGTATTTGGACGTGCCAAAGACCATAGTGTGAAGGAAGTAGCTGAATCTGCAGGTGTATGGAAGCGTACGGTCATACGGGTCTACCAGCAGTGGCTAAAATCCCAGTCTACAGGGAATTCTCCTCGGAATTGTGCCAGGGAAGGCATCCACCAAATCTGGCCCAACTGCCCAATTCTTTGATGTAAGAGTGTCTGGGCGTTGATGTGGCTACATCCAGAAACTTGTCCAGTACATGCCAAATCCAATCACAGCTGTTACTGGTGCTGGTGGAGGGGTTACATGCTATTAGGTACGTTTCAGTCACAGGTCCGGTGAGCTTATGCATTATCATACACACGGTCAGTCTGTCAACTAGTCAACACAACCGGACCTCTTTCAATGTCATTTTGGGCCATTTCTTTTGGGCAAAACCCGTATTTAAATGATGTCAAAAACTGAAAAGTCCTCTATGATTTAAGCCTCTCGCTCTCAGCCTCAAGGTGACCTGGAGCTTTACCAAGCTTCTGCTTTCGTTAGTTTGCTGCTTCTGATTTATCCATAGTTCTCCTGCGAGCGCATCTGTAACATCAAAACCACTTAAAGCCATATAATTTTAAAGCCTAGAAGACAAAAATACATTAATGGCAATAAAAATTATTTGTCCTATTAATTATTAACTGTATTAAGGCGCTATTACAATGTCATTACTACTTTATTAATGTATTACTGAACATACGACCGCCCTGTTAAAAGGGATTGACTCACTCAATTAAGCCACATGGTTACCCACCTGCTTTTCCACAGTCATGTCAGCGGCACATGTTCATCTGCAACCTCAGGCCAACAAACGGCGGCCCTGCTATCGTCGCCAGAGCATGTTCGGCTCCATCCTGATGGAATGCATTATTATATCATTCAGCAAAGAGCTAGTGCTCGGCTGCAGTATCCAGCTGGTGACCCTTCACCTTCTCTCGAGCATGTAGCTCTTGGTACGGCGTTTTACTTGCACATTGACTGTAGTGTACTTCTCCCCCACGCACTTGTCTGTTAGACGCTAGCATCAGCTGTTATGTGCTAAAACTGCTCTGCTCTGCGTTCCTGCTGGGGTGACATTCTGAGAACAGCACTTCTCTTCCAGAGCACCGTCTCTTTCTTTCCTACAGCATCATCTCATCATGCACCAACATCTCAGTCTCAGCTCAAATTCTGCACTCTTAAAAAGGGCCAGAAAGGAGTCCTTGGCCAGTGCCAAGGAAGAACCAGTTTTGTCAGTTGTGAGGAACTTTTTTGCATCATGTGAAGGTTCCACACCGTCTATTCGATGGCTCTTCCTAGAGCCTTTACACAATGTGGAGATGTTTTAATAGAAATTGAACTTGCCTTTGCAGTTGCTTTGCATGAGTTGCGTTTGAGATGGCCACGTCCAAGCCAAGGCTACGTCTATAGTACCTTAAGCTAGCATAATTGTTCATTCAGTCTATCCCATGTAGTCTGTTGTGATTGGAGACTTCATATTACTTTTCTATTTGTTAGAACAGGATGCAAAAGCAACTCTTCCTTGAGCTGTGTACCATTGGACCTTCAGAACATGGCTGTACCTTGATAATTGTACCTATTTTGGCTGTACCGTTTTGTCTGACAGTCGAAATGATTAGCCCGTGTAGTTCTAAAGGGTCAAAAGAGGTTCTTCGATGGTGATGCCAAAACTAGGGAGCCATAGTTCACCTCCAGAGTCAAATGTGGCCCACGGACAGGTTTCTATTGGCCTGTGGCTTCTGTTGTAGAGTTGTCCACCACTGCAGTTCTTCCTTTCACCTGAAGGTGGCATCAGTGCGGTAAAATGACAGTGTAAATCAATGGTAACGAAGTTGGCTAAAGTTTAAGAGGCTTTTGTCTCTGACTAGATCAGTAGCTTAGTTTACTGGACAATCTTTATTTGAGACTTCGGCCATAATGCACAAACGTAACACTGACATTTCAACAGGATTGAATTCTTCTCTTGCAGGCTGTAATGAATTCTGTATCAAAAGGTAATCAAATATTCAGGAGCAACTGCAGTGTTCACAGTACCAACCTCTGATCATCAACCAGAGCAAACTCAGGAGTTCAGTTCCTGTTTAACACTTTGTCATTTTATGCGCTTTAATCTGCTCCAATCGCTTAATAAAGTGATTTCCAGATGTGGTTGCTGCGTATCGATTGTTGCTTTAGTCCGTCTCACAAGTTCTATTTCTGAACACCTTCAATACATTGAACATGTTTTATTGTTAGGCTTAAACTATTGCCTTGTTAGGAGCGTTAACCCATCCAAACAGCCCTGAATGAGCAATCCAACCATCATTGATGTTTTCCATCATTGGTGAACAACATTTTGGGCCATTTTGAGATGCTATGATCAGGTTCTCTCTGTAAAAACATGACACCCCGGTGCTGAACACAAGCAAGCGGAACCTCTTAAAGCCACCGCAGTCAGGAACAAGATTCAAGCGCAGCATTTTTATTGAATAAACTTCAGTGGAAAAAAACAAAAACAAAAATGTACCCTGTAAATGCCAGCGCCAGCTAACAACAGCAAAGCATCTTCAGGTCTTTCGGGTCAAAGAGACCCGCAGCACTCTGGGATCACACAAAAGGCCAAAGCAACTGACCTGAGACAGCCTCCGAAGTGCCCACGCATTCACTACAGCAGTAGAAAGGCTCTAGAAAAATAGATAGATATGCTTCACGGGAATAAAACGCCTTGTACAATCCAGTCACCAAACAGCAAAAGCTTCAGTCGAATAGCTTGGCTTTACTACTCGGTGGAGTTAGTAGGGAATCGTTTGTAGCTCTGAGTTAATGAATGAAAGTATATAAATAACAGAAATGGTTCACATTTTTGGAAAATCAAAAAATTAAAAATAAAAACTGGGGAAGAAAAAAAGTCAAAGAGGGTAAACGAGGGTACGAGGAGGGTTAAATAGTAGCATTTAAAAGTTTGGAATCACAAAATTAAAAATAAACAGGCTGTGTTATAATATACACAATAATAACTTATACAATGCAGATTTACTTTACTTACTGTTAAACTAGACACTAAAAAGCTATTTTTTGCTTTCAAACTGTTCAGTGTTTCAAATATCTGCATTATTATATGCTGCTATTATCTATATACAGTCATTTCCTGTTAAGTAGTTCACTTTGAGACTTGATCACGACCTGTTAAGTTTGATTGACTGTTAAAATAACAGGAATTCTAACTCCGTTCTGGAAGCTCTACAGCTTTCTAGAAACATCTACAGCCTCTTCACCGTTCCGGACGTATCTAACATGTCTTGACTCGCTTACAGCCTCCTATCCTACAAATGGCACACGACGAGCATATTAGAAACTCTTGTTTCACGTTATTGAGGACGATCATTTCAAACATCTGACCGGTGATTCCAAACTTTTGAATGGCAGCATGGGGTGCTATAGACGGTCTCTATACAAATGGTCTCTCAAGCTCCTTTGTCTGCTTTCCGTTCGTTGGCTTTCGTGTTGTTTTCCTCGCTCTCGCTTTCACGGAGCTTTGCGGAGGGAGCGCAGGCGGTCCCGGCCAGCCAGTCCCAGTGTGTGAAGAAGGGTGCAAAGTTGGTGCCAGGGTGTAGGTGGTGGATGTCGTGGCGCAGGACGCCACCCCATAGGCCAAAGGGCACCAGGCGATGCATGGCCCAGGGGAAGTCGTAGCCGCAGTGATCCTCTGCCGAAACCCACACGTTGAAGATCATAAAGGCCCACCCGGTCAAGCAGTGGCACTGGAGCAACACCGGATCCACTGTGGTCCAGAGACCCACGCTGAAGAGCTCCCAGGCTGAGAGGTACTGAGTGACCAAGCTGAAGGGCTGCCTGTACTGGTGGTGGATTGCATGGAAGGTACTGTACAGCCAACCCACACGGTGGTGCAAGACGTGCCACAGGTAATACTGGAAGTCGAAAACCACCGTGCATCCGAGTATCCCGAGCAGGAAGGCGGCCATGGAGGGCGCTTCGTTGGGGAGGGGCACCGGGGGGCGCCAGAGCCATTGCGCCACAGCTGCTGGGAAGATGTAGAGCAGGTGGTTGTAGGTGGTGAGGGCTAGGGTGTTGCCGATGTTGGCCCAGGTAACGGTGTGGTCGGGGTGGATCTGGTAGCGGCGGATGCTGGGCCAGGTGGGAGCTAGCAAGTCCAGGATGGTGTAGAGCAGGACCAGCAGCAGGTAGGTGGAGACCGAGAGGAGGACGGGGAACAGAGGCGAACGGAGGGTGCTTTCGTGGTTCTGCCGGAGGTAGTCCCATGCCGGCTGAAGAATGGCGTGCTCGGACAGTGGCCATGTCGCGTTCCCGCCGTCCCAGACGCTGGAGAAAGCCATCCCCAATCTCTCCACACTCATCCTGCCAGCAGAGAGAGAGAGAGAGAGAAGGAGAGAGAGAGAGAGAAAGAACCCACAGCTCGGAGCGTATCTTTGTCTGGATCCTGCTGGTCTGCCGGACGATGGCTTGCGTGAAAGTCTTTTGAGGGTTTGAACGCTTTTGGTAAATGGCAGATAATCTGCAGTCTGAGAAGCCAAACGAGGCAGGACTAAACAGCTAATGTCTGTCTAAGAACCACCTCCTACATCCGCACTCTCTCTCTCTATCCCTCTCTCTCTCTCTCTGCCTCTCCATCTCTCTCTCTCTCTCTCTCTCTCTCTCGAGTCCTCTCCCTTCCTCTATGTGTGTGTGTGAGAGAGAATGTGCAAGGCTTTCATCATTAGACTGAGAATGATCCAGAGCATCCATCTGAATGCCGAATCTGTTGCTGCTTAATTTCTGACCTGAATATCTCAGTGTTAGAAGACAGGATGCCTGAATCCAACTAATATGACTGATCTGCCTCTCCTAGACCATCACAGGGTTCATTCAGTAAATTGAATGGGAAGACAGGGAAGGCGAACGGTTGAAAACGGGTAGTCGTTCACAGCGAAGTGAAGAAATCTGGCTGCTTTACGTACGCAAGAATAACAGCCTCCAGGAGCTCAGCCACAAAATTACAACAGCATTTTTCTCCAGAGATTTCCTTCAGCGGCTGAACCAGGCACACCGCCTGATTTCAACACTACTTCACTAACCAACATAACCGGCTCCATCAGACGCAGCATGTTCGTGGACCGGAGGGATTTTGGACCACCTGCGAAAGATAATACACGATTTTGCTGCTTGTTCTATGCCGGCCTTTCAAACATCTTTCACAGATGGTCAAAAATGATTGAATATCTTCCAAATGTGGTCATAAATCACTGAATGTTTGTTTTCACCTGGTCAAAAACACTGAACATCCACCACAGATGGATATAAAACACTAAATACCTTTTTAGGATGTTCAGTCATTACAATTCTTTCACTGATGGTAAAAAAAAAAATCATTGACACTCTTTTTTTCTCAAGTGGTCAAAAGTCACGGAATGTATTTTGGACATAAAGTTATTGATTATCGTGGTCAAAAATCAAAAAATATCTCTCACAGGTAGTGAAAAGTAACTGAATGTCTTTTCACATGGTCAAAAAAGACTGGAGATTTTTCACAGGTAGACAAAACATGTTGAATACCTTTTTAGGTTGTTCAAAATCGATGAATTTTTGTCACTGATGGTCAGAATAATTTAATATAATTCACTGATTGTCAGAAATCAATCACTGGTTTTCTTGGTCAATCATCAATAAATATCACATGTCGATCAAAATACAGTTGAATATCATTTAACACAGGTAGACACAAAGTGACAAGAAGTGGTCAAAAATCACTTTCTTCCATTGATGAAGGACCACTGAATGTCCATTACTGGTGGCCAAAACCACTGAATGTCTTTTACTGGTGGTCAAAAACCACTGAATGTCCATTACTGGTGGTCAAAAAACACTGAATGTCCATTACTGGTGGTCAAAAACCACTGAATGTCCATTACTGGTGGTCATAAACCACTGAATGTCCATTACTGGTGGTCAAAAACCACTCAATGTCCATTACTGGTGATCAAAAACCACTGAATGTCGTTTACTGGTGGTCAAAAACCACCATGTGGTCAAAGATTGCTGAATATCTTGGTCAGAATTTCCCATTAATCATTAAATATCACATGTAAGTAGTCAAAACAGTTACATATCTTACCCAGGTAGTCCAAATTCATTGAATATCTTCCACAGGTAGACGACTGAATATCAGTTTGTCTATTTGTCTGTTAGTTTTGCACATGATCAAAGACGATTCATTATTTAGTGTTAGGTGGTCTAAACAAATATCATACTGATTTGCTCCTTAAATTGTGTATTGATTTGGTGGATTTGTATCCAAGATCTATGCCAAAGAGGACACTCTCAATTTTAATGCACACAAACTGATGAACCATATTAAACACATTGAACCAGCATAGCAACTCACAGCTTTCACCTTTGGTTTAACTGCTTAAATACAGTAGCTGTACACTGATTTACAGTGTCTGTACAGGTTAATAAACAGCACTGCAGTGAAGTCTGCCTTAAACTATCATTCAACCAGAATTTTGTTCAGCATCTAAAAATGAGTTTATGAATTGACTCTTCACCATCGTATGAAGTGAAGCTCTTGTTGCTGTTGATGTTTTCATACAGTAACATAATCTGCACCTCATAAGGATTCGACTTTTCCATATTTACATAAAGAACACGTTACGTAACATCCACATAAATATGCATATAGTTGTTGGACTTGAGTAGTCTATATAGTCACTCTCTCTCTCTCTCTCTCTCTCTCTCTCTCTCTCTCTCCCTCTCTCTCTCCCTCTCTTTCCCACAGATCTAATTAATCATATCTTGGCTGCCGCTCTTGTAGAGATCAGAAGCGCTGTTGATGTGTCACAGCCTGTTCTCTTTATTTTACAGCAGGAAGTAGCAGTAGCAGCGCTGCTCTCTCAGACGGATGGAGTTTGAGGAAGAGAAAAGCGGAGATGAGGGGGGGGGGGGCAGGTCAGGGTGCTGCAGCTCCCGTCTCTATGGAGTTTTGTGGAGTTATTAAACTCAGCTTCTACACAAGCCATGCCAGGCATATTAATACGCATCTGTACTACTGCAAAACCAGTTCAGCTATCCAAACCATCTCACACCCAACACCAATCCACAGCACAGACAGACAATACCACTGTTTTCATAATTGTCTAATTGTCTAAATACAGTACTCACACTGGATTATAGAATTACAGTACAGTTGATTTCTGTATTTGTACAGTTTTATTTTTTAATATAATTTTTTTACTTTTTAATAAATATGTTCTCACATGAACTCACAACTACACTGCAATAAATGGTAAATTGAATTAATCTTAAATTTAGTCAAAATATCTAATATTTAACCTTTAGAAGTTGTTGCAAATTTAGATTAAGATTAAGATTAAGATTAGTTGATATACAGTGTTTCTTGACATTGTAGTAACTAAAGTACTTGTAAAGTTATCACCATATTATTATCTGGCAATATAGTGGAATAATGACATAAAATCCCTCTAAACATAATAACAATAATAATAATAATAATAATAATAATAATAATAATAATAATAATAATGTTTCAGCCAGAGAAAATGGCGGCGGGTAACGCTGGTGAGCAAAACGCAGCCCACTCAGAGTATAAATGTGGGTGTAGTGATTGTAGTGGGGTGTGTGTTCATCATAATGGTCTGAAGATTAATAAAAGGATCAGTTTTAGAGTGAAATAGCCGAGGGTAGCTAACAGCTAGGCTAAACTTGTTTCAGGTGAACTGAGCAGCGTTAGCAGCAGCTAGCTCTAAACAGTGGATACAGTAATAACAGCTCTGAGGTAAATGTGAGGTAACTGGTCATGTGACTGTATTAGTTTACTACACTGTAGGTCAGAACTTGTTACTGTACTGTGTACTACACACAGGGGGCGTATACATGCAGTATACAGTGTGCAGTTAATACTACTGTACTATAAAGTGTGCGGTGTAGTAGTGTGCCATTTTGAATACAGCCAATAACTATAACTAAAATACCCATTAATATGTAATTGTGATAGACTGGCGGCTAGTCCATGGTGCTTCCTGCTTTCTGCCTGTTGGGCACTGGGATAGTCTCCAGCACCTCCTGTGACCCAGGAGAATAAGAAGCTTAGATGGTGAATGAATGCATGTGCAACTTCTTAGCATTCAGATTTGCCTCATTTTGAGAAGAGTTTCATAACTCATACTAGCTTTGTTCATTTGCACAAGTCTTACGGTAAATACTGGGTTTAAAAGCAGGAAAGTAATACACTCATCATCAGAAGAACAGCTGCTCCCAGAAGGAGGTGTGGGATTGCGGGTCTGTTGGGAAGGAAGATAAAGGTTACCAGGACCAATAAATGATGATCAATTTAGACTCATATGATTAATATTTATTGAGCTACACATACAGAAGTAGTGTCTCTCAGTATGGCGTTGGGCTAATCCAACATCCCAGACGTCTCGGCATGGAGCTGTAGAGGTTCCTAATGGTGTCCTGTGATAATCCATCCCATGCAGCTTGAATATCCTCACACAGTTCCTGCAGATGGTGCGGTAGGGGTGGAGGTGGAGTGACACCAGGCCTTCTGGACGTGTGATGCGTAACAACAAACCGTTCATCTTGGTGCTGACCACGGTGCCTCCACACACGGATTCGTTGGTCATCTCCACCAAGACAAAAGCGGGACTCGTCACTGAAGATGACCCGCTGCCGTTCTGAGTCACTCCATGACAGTCTGGCACGACACCACTGCAGTCTTTGGTGACGGTGACGTGGTGTTAAGGACAGTCGTCATAACGGTCTGCGTGCATGTAGTCCTGTGTGGTGCAGCCGTCTGCCAATGGTGCTGCACTAACAAGATGACTCATGGAGGCCTCACTGCTTGCTGAATGTCCGCAATCGTGGTGGTCCTTGCTTACGTCAGTTGCGTGGCTGATTCCACCAACATTTACTGATTTTACTGATTTCTATTATTCAAGAAATGTGGTCCCTTTACTGCAGCTTCCGAGATGGAGAAAGTACCTGAATTGTGTATTAGCTGTGCCTGTAATAATTACAAAATAATGCCAGGCCAAGTTGGGACATGCCAGAACCTTTCCTCCAGGGGGAGACGGCAGTCCTCGGTAAAAACATGTAATGGGGTGTGAGCAGGGGGACCAGATCCTTTGCGTGAGTGACTGGGAGTAAATGTAGGAAATACCAGACTACCTTAAACCATCTGCTGCTTTGTGGACATATATAGTGATATAGCCAACTTGCTGTTCTGTTGGTCATCTTCAGCATGTTTTTTATTACATGTCAATTTTTAACGAGCTAATACAAAAAGCCCAAGCTTTGTGAGACAAGTAGCGGCAAAATGGAGCTGCAATAGCTAAGGCTCATTAACGGAATTCATTTGTGGAAACGTTTTTTATTACATCACCAAACAACAGACCAACAATAGATCAAATACTAGATCATGTGATGTATGCCTGGTATATACCTGTATAATCTTCTTTTTAATGGTATGTGGAAATGGTATGCTGTGTGTTGTAAGACAATAAGACTGCCAGAAATACGTTAATAACCTAAACAACTCTAATCTCTAACTCTGTCTCGTACTATGAACCGACACGTGACCTCAGATTGTACGGTGCAGGCTCACTATTAGTACTATCGGTATTAGTAAGTTACATCAGGGGGCGGGGCCTTTTCATTCAAGGCCCCCAGCTTTGGAATAACCCTCCAGTCAGTGTTCGGGACTCAGACCCAGCCCCATTCTTCAAGTCTAGGCTTAAACCCTACCTGTGCAGTTGGGCCTTTGGTAATTCGTTTCCAGCTACCTGTCAGAGCTCATTGTCTGGGTGTTCTTCTTTGCCCGAGCTGATCTGCTGCCCAAACTCTGTGGTCTGATGTGGAGCTACTGCCCATCCTGTGCGCTCTGATGCCGCTGCTTCACCTGCCTCGGCTGGGTGCCACTGCCTTCCTCCTGGCCAGTTTGCCTACCATGGAGCTTCTCCTTGTCCTACGCTGTGAAGGGGCCTCACCTGCATCCCGCATGCCCATCTGACGATCCTGCTGTTTAATCAGGCATTTCTTCCTCTGCCTCACAAACACTTCTCCTGAAACACTCAACACTTCTCCTAAACACACTCAACACTTCTCCTCAAACACACTCAACACTTCTCCTCAAACACACTCAACACTTCTCCTTAAACACACTCAACACTTCTCCTAAACACACTCAACACTTCTCCTCAAACACACTCAACACTTCTCCTTAAACACACTCAACACTTCTCCTGAAACACTCAACACTTCTCCTGAAACGCTCAACACTTCTCCTAAACACACTCAACACTTCTCCTAAACACACTCAACACTTCTCCTCAAACACACTCAACACTTCTCCTGAAACACTCAACACTTCTCCTAAACACACTCAACACTTCTCCTGAAACGCTCAACACTTCTCCTGAAACACTCAACACTTCTCCTGAAATGCTCAACACTTCTCCTAAACAGACAACAGACTAAACACTTCTTTCCTCCTGGGTATATATATATATATATATTTACATATTTATATTTAGTACACAAAACAATAATGTTCTAAATGTACTTGCTGATATTTAAGTATATTATAGTACAATAAAAAATTATTATATGTCATGCCTGCTGTCTCTCTTCTTATCTCTAATCTCCCGCACTCCGTTTCCCATAACCCACCACCCGATGACGTCACTTTCACATGTCCGCCATCTCCCAATCCCGTTCCGTTTTCCAGATCTGAGTCACCCCAGAATTGATCACACCTGTTGTTAATTTAGTCTGTTTGTATATATACTTCTCTCTCCCATTGACCCATTGTGAAGTACTGCCACTCTGTGCGTACCGAGCGGGGCTCCCTGTCAGTACTCTTGTTTGTTACTCTGGTTTTACTCTTTTGTCTTTGCTCTTTTGGTACTTTTGCCTTTTTGGTACTTTTGCCTGGTTTTTGACATTCGCTTGTTTCTTGACTCTGACTCTGTCTTGCCCTTCTGTTATGTCCTCCTTGCTCTTGTTGCTGCTGTGGCTGATCACAAATCTGTTAAATAAACCTCGCCTTGATTTTAGCTCAGCGCTCGTCACAATCTGTTTGTCCATCAACACAGTATCTCTGTGCATCTCTGTTTAGGCTAGGGTGCTAAATAACATGTACGTTACTGCTTAAACAAGGTACATATATTGCTTTTTCAAGGTGCATTTATTGTTTTTTTTGCAAATTTAACCGACACCACATTTACTGCATGTAGGGCTTCAGATCTGTCCTTCGCGCTCAGCCGTTATTTGAAACTCTGGTGAAACACACAGGACAGGGCTTCTTTAGGACCAGGATTAGGAAACACTGTGCTTAACTATTGAAATCATCACGCGGTATATGAGTTAGGTTGGAGGTATAGGCGAGAGAGAGATCTGCAATCCAACTGACCTGCAGTGTTAACACAGAACCTGTGCCTGTAACGGGCTTCTTTCCCAATGCTGTTGCACCATTTGCAACATAAAGTTCACTCAAGTTCAGTCAGACCAACGGCACTACCATCGTTCCATCTTTCAATAAGCTGCCATTCAGCGTGCAGTGAGCAAAACCACATCACCACTGTACTGTCATGACATGTGTGCTCACTCTAGACTTTATTTTAAATCAGGTTTTAATATGGATTAGCGACCCCCGATTAGCGACCCCCTACAGAGGTCTCTCATGTTGGTGGTTATTGAAAATGGCATGGACTTTAAGCAGACAACGAGCCATAGTTATACTGTAGCAGCCCCATTTGGACATAGTGAATCTGATTTGCGGTTTAAGTATTTGTTTAAGGTGGTAGTAACTCCAGGCTCCTGCAGATGGCGCTGCACGAGGATGATGGGGCTATAAATCCCTGCGGGGTGTGAGTGACGGGATCCATAGATTGGGAAGAGGTGGTACAGTGCAGGGAATGTCTCGTTCCATGTGTGGAAAATGGCTCCAGAGCAGATGTTAATGATTGGCTAAAAGGAGTGACTGCATTTGGGCGTACCAAAGACCATAGTGTGAAGGAAGTAGCTGAATCTGCAGGTGTATGGAAGCGTACGGTCATACGGGTCTACCAGCAGTGGCTATAATCTCATCCTACAGGGAATTCTCTTTGGAATTGAGCCAGGGAAGGCATCCACCAAATCTGGCCCAACAGCGCAATTCTTTGATGTAAGAGTGTCTGGGTACCACCACAGGGGTCTGAAGTGGTAAAGGAAGATGGTCTCCATAGCCTAGAAAGCACAGAACGCTCTTCCTGAGTTAGCTGAAGAAATCCAACCTGCCGCAGACCCTGACGATCCAGTTCTACACAGCAATCACTGAGTCCATCCTCACGTCATCCGTAACCATCTGTTTTGATTCCTCCAACTCACAAGAACGAGCCAAACTGCAGCGCATAATCAGGACAGCAGAGCGGATCAGTGGATGTAGTCTGCCAACACTCCAGGACATCTTTAACAGCAGGGTGATGAAGTGTGCTGGCAAAGTTACAGCTGACCAGTCTCATCCTGAGCAAACAGTCACACCCAGAAGGAATCAGCTGACAGGAACGAGACTTGGTGGGTAGGTTTAACATTATGAGACATGCTAATGATGCAAGTTTCACACTCGACTGTGCATGTGATGTAAGCAAGGACGAACCTTATCTCTGTACCTGCCTGACGCAACAGCCATGATTGACATTCAATGAGCAGTGATGCCCTCCATGAGTCATCCTGTTGATGCACGCAGACCGTTACAATGACTGTCCTTAACACCACGTCACCGTCACCAAAGACTGCAGTGGTGTCGTGCCAGACTGTCATGGAGTGACTCAGAATGGCAGCGGGTCATCTTCAGTGACGAGTCCCGCTTTAGTCTTGGTGGACATGACCAACAAATCTGTGTGTGGATTAGCAAACATGGCAGCCGGACACCATACCGAGAGACACTACTTCTGTATATGTAGCTTAATAAATATTGTCCACAACAGTCTAAATTTATCATCAGTTATTGCATTATTTATTCCTAACCTTTATCTTCCTTCCCAACAGCACTGCAATCCCACACTTCCTTCTGGGTGCAGCTGTTGTTTTGTGTGTATGTCTACCCAGACCTGCATATATATAGATACCCATATATGTATATCACTTTATCTCTTTTTTCTGCTCTTTATTCTGTTTATTGTATTTTATTTCTAGGTTTCTCTTAGTTCAATATTCATAATTAGTATGTGTGCTTGTCTGGTTTGTTTAGTATGGTACATGTCATACATGTGTGCTCACACCAATACAAATTCCTTGTACACTATGTTACATACAATAAAGTTGTATGTTGGTTCTGATTCAGACCTGGGCTCCTCCAGAACTGGGCTCCTCTCTGATTTGCAAGTGTTTGTTTGAAACTATGGGTTTCTATAGGATTGCACATCCCAATACTACCAGATTAAGGCTGAGCCTAGACTAAACAGAATTTCCAGTGGTCTTTCACTGCACTTTAGGACTAGCTCTAATTAATATCTGGGAAACGGGCCTGTAGTTCATTCTGTAGTCGTGTTAGTCTGAGATTTAACATAAGATATTGTTTTATTATCTCACGTGGGGAAATTTGCATGATTACAGTATATACAGTAAACAGATACAGAGGTAGAACAAAATGCAAGTTATGCAAAAAAAAAACCCATAAAAATAAACCTCTACTGTTAGGTAAAAAAATAAAATACAGTAAGAAACTATGCAAATTTACATGTGCACATTGTACAGTATGTCCTGAACACTGAAGCGACTGACCAGCGTTAGGGAAGTATCCTGTGGTAATTTGCTAGATACAAACCCCCACCCCGTATGAACATTACAGAGATATATTCCATATGCTATAAAGCTACAAATACAGTAAAATGAACAAATTGCAGATATTTTAGTACAGTAACCCCGTGTCACCTAACCATTCTGCTGTTCTGCGGTTCAACAAACACATCATCAAACATCAGTTTGTCTGATCCTGATATGATTCCGACATCATTGTGGATCGCTAACAACAGTGGTGTGCTAACTCCAACAGCAGCTGAATGTTCACTTGATGTTAGTGCTAGCTTCATATGGAACGTTGGAACTGTTAAATTTGTTGGATGTACAAGCAGAAGTTCTAGAAGATAACTTCCTTAGTGATGAAGATAACTGACTGAAGAAATCCAGCTCCGCTCTGCAGCTGCCAGCTCGTCTATCCAACTATAAAGCCAGCCATAATAAAGGGACTGTAATACAGGATATTTTATCTGAACTGGTATTTAGTTTGATTTCTCATAAACCCTGTAAACTTAATCAACGGCGTAAAGCCAGAACATGTTCCTACAGTGTTCCTACAGTGTTTATACTTTCCAGGAACAGAATTAAGATTCAGAAGCTTTCAGAAGGTCCACAGGGGGTATTTTGCACATTGCCACAGGCTTTTATTACAGGCTTTTATTATGAGCAGCTGCAGTACCACACATGGCCTCCAGGGGTCAGACATGCACCATCTGTATTGCTGAGTAAAGAACAACAGGATGTGCGAAGCTGTGTGCTTGAAGACCAGGCCTGGTGAGAACTACAGAAACTAACTTTTAATAGGTCTAAAGTCCCATTCAGCAGCTGGTAATCCGGGCTTTGGTTCTCTGAAACAGTACAGAACCACAATACTGTATATCTGCTCTCACTAAATCCAGGGGTTTTGGATCCACTGTGTTCGTGAAATTGATTTGAATCTGTTATCTAATCAATAAATCAATGTATTTTTTATTAAGATGGAATTCCTTTATTTTAGGGTTAACAAAATAAGTATACAGAATTACAGAGAATTCAGACTCACAAACCCAACCTTCTAATTTCGCTCCCTCCTTTTAAAATGTGTGTTTTGTAACATTTTAATGGTTTTAGTAAAACTATACTGTTATCATATTTAATGAATAGACAGCTTTTCAGCAAGTTCAAGTGTTAACGTTTAGTGTGGAGTGCCTCAGGAGTTAATCTTAGGGGCTTTGATTTTCGTTTTTGTATAAGGAATACTATCAGGAAACATGATAGAAGTTGAAAAATCATGCAGTTCTACATTTTCATTCATTTTGATTTTCAGGAATCTGTTGACAAGCGTACTAGCTGTGTGTTGTCAGAAATTAACAGTTTATTTTTCAAAATTTCAGAATTAACCGACAGGAATAAAACTTGGTGGGTAAGTTTAACTTTGTAAAACATGCAAATGATTCAAGTTTCAGCTCGACTACACATGTGATGTAAGCAGGGATGGGCCTAATCACTGTACCTGACTGACCCAACAGCCACGACCGCAGACATTCAGCGAGCAGTGATGTCCTCCTGTTAGTCCAGCACCATTGGCAGGCGGCTGCACCACGCAGGACTACATGCACACAGACCGTTACGACGACTGTCCTTAACACCACGTCACCGTCACCAAAGACTGCAATGGTGTCGTGCCAGACTGTCATGGAGTGACTCAGAACGGCAGCGGGTCATCTTCAGTGACGAGTCCCGCTTTTGTCTTGGTGGAGACAACCAACAAAACCATGTGGCATGGTTCCAGACAGCCTAGTGTCACTCCACCTCCATCACACCACAAAATCTGCAGGAACTGTGTGAGAATATTCAAGCTACATGGGATGGATTACAGGAATTCCTTTATTTTAGGGTTAACCAAATAAGTAGAGAGAATTGCAGAGAATTCTGACTCACCAGCCCAGCCTTCTAATTTCACTCCCTCCTTTTAAAATGTGTGTTTTGTAACACTTTAATGCATTTTAGTAAAACTATACTGTTATCATATTTAATGAATACACAGTTTTATGTTCAAATGTTAACGTTTAGTGTGGAGTCCCTCAAGGGTTAGTCTTAGGGCCTTTGATTTTCTTTTTTTTTTGTATAAGGAATACTATCGGGAAACTTGATAGAAGTTCCCATAGCTATATTGAACTTTCTCAAACAATTTATAATTTAATGTTTCAAAATTAAAACTTAAAAAAATGAAATACTGACCCTTGGTAGTAGATTTTGGGGAATTTAGCTTCGTATAACAAACCTGAAGTAGGAAACCTATTGTGTGAGCTGTGTTTAATCCCCCATACAAATAAATCGCTAAAGTTCAGACTGTAGATGCAGCGCAGCGTTGATCACTTTAGTGGTCTTTTTACTGAAGAACACAATTCATCCTCCACAACTCATACGGAACACAGCAGCACCAACAACCAAACAACCCACAGCACCCCTGTTTAGAACCTGCCCTGACTAAAGCTCTAAGGTTTGATCCTAAAGCACCTGAACGTTTGTCTGTCTATGATCCTCAACGACTTTTTGGTGTCCTATATTCTATTTATCCGTAACATTGCCTAATATGATTTTAAATTAATACTCATCACTTCTTCTATTATTGTTAAGCTTTATCAGCTGTTTGTAAAAACCACTGTCTGAGCTGCAACCACTATGAAAAGTGCTCTACAAATAAACTAGCTAAATGGCTAACGAGTCATAATCGGCACATTCACAGTAGCGTGAATCTGTGAACCACTGTGGATGGTCATAACAAGTTGTTTCTCAGGGTTATTGGACGCATGTGTCGGGTGATTATATCACATACTGAGTATATACTATACCTGCTAGCATTTGGCAAATACTCACTTAATTATGGACACCTGTTTTCACCTGCGGAAAATAAATAACAGATTAGCACGGACGTCGAATTCTGAACACCCACAAAACGACCCCTGATTCCTAGCTCAGCTGGCTGACGAACCGAAAGCACAATCTTAAAGCCTGAAACACTGGCCCAGTTCTCCCTGTTTACCCCAGAACATCAGCCAAGACATGATGCCTGAGGTTGCCTTTTAGCACAGGGGCTATCAAGCTAAGGAAAGCTAATACCCCACCAATTAGCACCATGACGCTAACTACTCTACCTCTTCCATTACACACTCACCTCAAACTGTGTGGAGTTGTTCAGCAGTCTCTAATAGACCTGGTTACGTGGTTTCTCACACTGTATGACTCACAGTTACCTATAAACATGGACTAAAGTACAGTAGCATCGCTAAAAGGAGTAGCAGCCACTGTGGAGCTGAAAATTCGTCCACACTTTCTGCATTTCAAGACCAGTCAGTCACAGCATACCCACTGCTTCAGATCAGACTACACTGCTGTTTCAGTACACACATTTTTCCACATCTATGCTTAATAAACAGTTATGATGTAAACAAAGTCATACAGAGTGGGTTTGGTGTGAAATGCAAAATCCAGAGGAACTTCAAGTCAGAATAGTACACAGTGGTGGTGAATGGAACCAGACGTCCACCTCTAAAAGCTCCCATACAGAAAGCTACTACATGAAATGGTTTTGAACACTCTGCCTGACTGAGTTTACATGGACGTAATCATTTGATAATGCAGAAAATCAGGTTTTGTCAGTATCTGATCTATGACTGTGTGTACTTGAGCAACCAGATAATGTGGAAACTCTAGTTTTAGTTCTAACTCTAGCCAAAACTCAAATGTCATGTCGCAACTTTAGTGGAATATACAGTTTGAACATAAATCATCTAGAAGATGAAGAATATGCACTCATCATCATCATCATCATCAAATAGATTGTTGTGCTAATAACTGCACCCAGAATGAAAGGAATGAAACTTGGTGGGTAGGTTTGACATGGTGAGACATGCCAATGATTCAAGTTTCACGCTCAGCCACACAGCAAGGACTGGCCTTATTGTTGTATCTGACCGATCCAACAGGTACAACACTATAGACTGTACTGATCTAGTCGTGATCACCCCAGCCCATACACACTGGGCTCCACTAGACCACAGGACTACCAGAAGTCAAGTCAACATTTATTTATATAGCGCTTTTTACAACAGATGTCGTCACAAAGCAGCTTTACAAAGAATCTGGTGTCCGAGCCCCCAGTGAGATAACAGTGGCGACAGTGGCAAGGAGAAACTCCCTCAGTTCAAAGGAAGAAACCTCAAGAGGAACCAAAACTCAAAAGGGGAACCCATCCTCCTCGGGTCAACACCAGATAACAGGACAGTCTGTTAGTCTGTAACTGAATAGTTGGGTCCATGACAGAACATGACTACAACACTACAGACTGTACTGATCTAGCCCTGATCACCCCAGCCCATATACACTGGGCTCCACTAGTCCACTGGACTACCAGAACACGACTACAACACTACAGACTGTACTGATCTAGCCCTGATCACCCCAGCCCATACACTTTGGACTCCACTAGCCCACAGGACTACCAGAACATGACTACAACACTACAGACTGTACTGATCTAGCCCTGATCACCCCAGCCCATACACACTGGNTACAACACTACAGACTGTACTGATCTAGCCCTGATCACCCCAGCCCATACACACTGGGCTCCGCTAGACCACGGGACAACTTATATTCTGTACATCTGTACTATTTTAGCTGTTCACCTGAACATTGAGCTGCTATTCTCATTACCTGCACTGTACACTATTATATATACATCTACTGTTACAACCACATACTTACTGCACACCTGGCTACCTCAATATACTGTACTTACCTACATGTACACTCAGCCGTGCATCGCTACACTGCATATGCTAACTGCTGTTTGCACCTCAGTCCTAGTACTCTAACGTACTGACCCACAGTTACTGCTCTTGCCCATTTTGCACGTTTCTGTTTTTGCTCATACTGTATTGTGTCCTTTGTCTATTTGTCTTTGCACTGTACTCACTATGTATCTGTTCTTGTTAATCACTGCACCAGAGAAGGAGCCTGACTGTGTTTCGTTATACTGCACAACCCTGCATAGGTATAATGACAAAGTTGAATTGAATTAATCTGATCTAAAAAAATCAGAGTATTTAGCTCTTGAAATCAGTTTATTATGATCAGAGCTCTTGAAATCAGTTTATTATGATCAGATTAGTAAGTGCATGTAAACATACTCTGGCCTTCATTGTTGGGGGGGTTTGGTACATATATATAAACCATATATAATCTTGTGTATACAGAAGACCGGTGTAGTTTAACTGGTGGTTTTATATTTAAATATATTAAAATAAATACATAAATTGGCTACATTTGTGTTGTAGACATGGAGACCCCCCTGGAAACCATCACCACCACATGGAGATAGAGTCTCTACAATCAACCACTTCGCACCAAACCCACTCTGAATGACTCTGTTCACATCTCAGCCGTTGAATTACGGTGGAAATATTGGTGGAATTCAGCTTTAAGTCATTTCAACATTTCACTGCTGCCGGAACAAAACCCGCAGTTCTGTGTCGATTTTGAACCTGCCAGCTGCCCTTTACGATAAGCTAAAATTTCATGATGAATAGACCAATAAAAACGCTTCAAAATCTCATTCAAACAAATCTAGTGTCATTAACTTCCTTCAAAGTTGGGAACGTTACGTCTCTCCTCCTGTCAGGTTACCGTTTTGACGATACGAGGTTTTGTTCCGACTGCCGCAGTTTTTACAAAGCTGGTATTTCAGATAAGACCACCGAGGATTGGTGGAGTGCCCAGTCAAGACTCTTCAGAAATTCATTGTGTTGGGTTATAATAGACCCTGGAATTGCAGATGTGTCTGTGTATAAGAGAGAGACAGAGAGAGAGAGAGAGAGAGAGAGAGAGTGAGAGAGGTACAGATAAAGAGAGATAAAGAGAGAGAGAGCCGCTAGGAGTGTTGCAATCTCTCACTTCCAGCATTTAACAGCAGGCGAGACTCTCAGGGGAAATATTTCATCATCCTAACAAACGGAAAAAATAACACTTTCAGCTTCAAGAAAAGAGAGAGAGAGGGAGAGAGAGAAACATGCACCTGAGCCTCACCTCCGATTGTCCCTCAGGTAAGACAACAGCAGTAAAAATAGCCTCCCCTCCAGCATCCATCCTGAACAGACGAGAGGAGACCTTGTTCCTGAACATGAATCTGAAGAGCTCATTTCCTTTATTCCCCTCATTCAATACATTTGTACATCACTGCTGGGCAGTGGACGAAGTACCCAAACCATGTACCTGAGTTACAGTAGGAACACCCAAGGTAAACTACTCCTCCAGTGTCAGTGTCAGTTCCTCCCTTTAGACCTCCACTGGAGTAACAGTACTAAAGTATGTACCTTCAAATGTACTTAAGTATGGAGAGTAACAGGAGCATGATTTATTACGGCTCTAATGTCCTATTATCATTTCTGGAACAAGACTCTTAATCAGCTCAGTGTAGGTGAAGAGACTCGAGTGTCTCTCAGTCCACCAGTCTTTAATAGAAGCTCATTAATTAGTCTGACACTGACGTCTATTACAATCGCCATCAGCACAGAACACTGAAGGAGAACAGGTTCTATTAGCTAGAACCATAAAATAGCTTTTAGCAAACAAGCAAAGTTTCGGTTTCAGATTTATTTGCAACCCAGTTACAAACTTAAGTTTAATAAGAACGTAAAAACTTTAAACACAGGAGTTTTACATTTACGGCATTTAGCTGACGCTCTTATCCAGAGCAACTTACAAGGTCATTCATATTACAGGTAGGCCAATGTAGTGTTAGGAGTCTTGCCCAAGGACTCTTATTGGTGTAGCACAGCATAGTCACCCAGACCCGGGAATCGAACCCCCATCTCCCACATGGGGCGGTAGCTCCCTGGAGGTTAGTGGTGTTATCCGCTGAGCCACACCAACCAGTTTTCCTTTGCTATATTGTATCCGTTTTTATGTGCACATGATCCGAAAGGAGCGTCAAATTTCACAGAATGCAGTGAAATGGAGTTAAAGTACAAAGTCGTCCACAATGGAAACACTTCAGTACAGATACACAATAAAACTACTTAAATACAGTAACAATTACATTTACTTCCTTACTGTCCACCACTGCTGCTGTGGCATCACCAGCGTTCTTACTCAAACAGGCCACACTGCTTTCTCCATCTTAACCCAGCACTGACGTAGCAGCTCTCTCACCTCTAAACTGAATATATAGCTTTGGCTCTGTAAGGACATCTCGCTCGGAGCTCCAAAACAGCCTATTAAGAACACTCACAAATTACACATAATTATACATTCATATTCATATTATTTACATGAATCATCATGTTAAAGCCACAAATGTCCACTCATCATCAAAAGAAAATCTGCACCCAGTAAATACAGACAGAGACAAGTTATAAACCATGTATTAATAAAACATGAAGCTGTAGTATTATTGACAGGATAGCACATCTTACCTGAAATGTTACCTGAACACACTGACACCTCTGAAATATCAGGAATGCCTGAAAGTGACATAGTCAACTCAAAGACACCCTGGAAAAACATACACGCATCATCAAAAGAGCAGCTGCACCCAGAAGGAGGTGTGGGACTGCAGTGGTGTTGGGAAGGAAGATAAAGGTCACCAGGATCAATAACTGATGATAAATTTAGACTGATATGATCAATATTTATTGAGCTACACATACAGAAGTAGTGTCTCTCAGTATGGTGTCGGGCCGCCATGTTTGCTAATGCAACATGCCAGACGTGCATGCCGTTTAACAGAAAGAAAGAATATCAATAATATTTTATTAATAATAATATATTAATTTATAATAATAATTTTACTTACAGAGCAAGTTTCTTAGGTAGAAGCTGAAAGGGCTCAGTGATAAAACGGTAAATAAAAACAAATCAAAGCAGAAATAAGTAAAGAAAAACACGTTTTAACAGATAAATGATAAGTGATAAATAAGCTGTTAATATACATCTATTTATGTACACATGTATAAATATACATTTAAACTATAAAAAACATGAGCTAATAAATAAACAAAAATACTTTTAAAATGAAATAACTAACTAACCAAATAATAACCTAAATAAATAATTAGTATTTATTTTTATTAATAGTACAAAGAAAGAATATTAACAATAATTATAATCATTTTATTTATAGAGCACTTCTAGAGTATGTAGAAGCTGAAAGGACTTGGTAAATAAAAAAAATCAAAGCAGAAATAAGTAAATGAGTAAACATGCCTGTAAGTATTAATTTATATTATTATGATTATCCTGTATTATGGAGATACGGAGTTAATGAGGATGTTGAATGTGACTGTTATGTCTTTAATATCATATGGTCTTATGGCAGCTGTAGGAGAGAGTGTGAAGGTGCTGTTGGGGAGGAACATGAGGGGACATGACGTAAAGCTGAGGCTGATTGTTTATTCCAGCCGGGTGTGTTAATATGAAGGTAAGCTGTGGGCCGTGAGGTGCAGCAGGTGTGTGAGAGACCTCTCCGGGGTGAGGAGGTCTCCAGAGCTTACACAGCAGGTCCTGTGTTACAACAGCAACACTGTACCTTAAAATGCAGCGCTTAGTCGGGGGGTGGAGGGCGTTGGGGTTTGGGGGTGGGGTCAAAGTAAAATAATAAATAAAAATCTAAATATAGCATTAAAAAAAACATTAAAAAAACATAAAACAAAGTATTTAAAGTTTCCTGAGGATGGTTGTTGTCAGAAATGATTTGATGGTTTAACTGATGGTGCTAAAGTCAGAGACCAGCATTCATTTTCATTTACAGTCCAAACGGTCATTAAGTACGTTGTTAATTTTTCAGGAGATTCAAGTTTCATGCTCAGCCGTGCATGTGACATAAGCAAGGACGGGCCTTATCGCTGTACCTGACTGACCCAACAGCCACGATTGCGGACATTCAGCAAGCATTGATGTCCTCCATGAGTCATCCTGTTAGTTCAGCACCATTGGCAGACGGCTGCACCACGCAGGACTACATGCACGCAGACCGTTACAACGACTGTCCTTAACACCACGTCAACGTCGCCAAAGACTGCAATGGTGTCGTGCCAGACTGTCATGGAGTGACTCAGAAAGGCAGCAGGTCATCTTCAGTGACGAGTCCCACTTTCGTCTTGGTGGAGATGACCAACGAACCCGTGTGGGGGCACCGTGGTCAGCACCAAGATGAACGGTTTGTGGTCACGCGTCACACGTCCAGAAGGCCTGGCGTCACTCCACCTCCACCCCTACCGCACCATCTGCAGGAACCGTGTGAGGATATTCGAGCTGCATGGGATGGATTATCACAGGACACCATTAGGAACCTCTACAACTCCATGCTGAGACGTCAGACATGGCGGCCTGACGCCATACTGAGAGACAGACTTCTGTATGTGTAGCTCAATAAATATTGATCATATCAGTCTAAATTTATCATCAGTTATTGATCCTGGTGACCTTTATCTTCCTTCCCAACAGACCTGCAGTCCCACACCTCCTTCTGGGTGCAGCTGTTCTTTTGATGATGAGTGTATGTTTATTTCAACTGACCATAAACTGTTCAGTAAATAGTTGAGTAATGAACAGTAATCTCAGTTCAGGTGAACTATCAGGTGGTGGAAAAACGCTTCCACTCCAACAACCTCAGTCATTGCAGCAGATCACTGTTCTGTTACTGCATGTGAGCAGGTGCGTAGTGGGTGGAGCTTCAGGTAGGACGGCAGCGTTACCATGGGACCACACCTGGGCTGCCCTCTGACGCAATGACAACGGAGGAGGGATGCAGTCACAGGTAAGTTCATAAACAAGCTCTTTCGCCCAGACTCCCATCCACTCTCGAGAAGTCCCGAAGAGCTTCAACATCCGACTCTCACCTGTCTCCAGCACTCAGGTAAGTGCTCTCTCTCTCTCTCACGCTCAGCCAGGTGACTATCACAGGAATGCAGATAACCTAGCAGTGGTGTTAGCAGTGCTGGAAGCTTTCAGTATTGAGTGTAACCCAGGTAGTTTGAGCTGCTGTCCATGTGGGAAGTCATTCAGAGCGGTTCGGTGTGAAATGGTTGGTAGTAGAGACAGGTGACGGGAACCAGGGGGGTCTTCATCTCTACAACACAAATAGAGCCGTTTTGTTTATGATCAAACCCTCCAGTGAACCTACAAGTGTCTTCTGAGTTTCCATATATGGAATGCTGATGATGGGAAAATGGCGGAAAGCCTGGAAATGATACGTTTTCTTTGGGGACTATTTTGCTTCACAACACCCTTGCATGTATCCCTCCACCTTGAATGGAGTTTAAGGCCAAAGTCTTTTGTAAAACAGCGTCTCAGATGTCGGACAGCGAATTCAGAACCACTTCATGTAGTTCTGTGAGGCAGCTTTTAGAGGTGGACGTCTGGTTCCATTCACCACCACTTTGAACAACTGAACCACTCTGAATATCTCTGTTTACATTTCAGCCATTGAATTATGGGGGACATTTTTAAAAGCATAGGAATTATGTAAGTAGCTTAATCAGGTTTGGCTGATCCTGAATGAAGATGATACTGCGTCCGCTGTATGATATCATACAGTCTACAGTTATTAATGTTGTTTTGCCGTGTATTCATCCTACAATGTAGTATTTAAAAGTATAAACATATTTACACAATCACTTACTGCCCGAATAACATTTACATTTGATTTTACATTTTAGTGGTTAGAGTCTGTACTTGTATATGCCGTATATTGACCAAGTTGAGTGGTCACTTGTATAAAACACCCCAAGTGCATATTTACATATATTTAACTCTCCCTTAGGGAAGTAAGCAAACCAAAATCCATAGGTTTCAGATACTGATCTTAAGTTTCAGTGCTTAAGATACAATTCCAGTTGCAAAATGTGAAATATATTCCTTAATTCATTGATCTTAAGATAAACACTGTAACACTTTACTATAAGGGCATGTATATTAATGGTACTTAAGAGAGTAATAAATAAGCTAAATAGTTATGTGATGTAGCAGCTAATTATTAACCAGTGATTGAAATAAGGAATAACCTTATTTCAGATTGGACTAAGTAGTTCATAATCCTTAATGAATGCTGAAGTGATGTCTCGATTAGTCATTATATTTTTATAAATACTCATAGCTGTTTATAATTATATTCATAGCTGTTTATAGCTAATGATAACTGTGTGACCCAATAGGACAGTAGAAAGTAAGCACTAACGGACACTTTACTGAAGTCTGTGATCTTAATAAAAGTCAGAAATATGTGCCTTAAAACACTTCATAAAGGTGTAAGAGCACAGAGTTTATGAAGAGCATGTGAAATTCATGAGTGTTGGTTATTTAATATTTATTAAACACTGTTGTGCACTTAGAAAACAGTTATTAATGATTATGAATAAGGGTCAATTATTAATGCAGCTTAAATAATATATTTATATGAATTTAAGTGTACTTAGTATACTTCCTTGAACTTATAATTAATGTAACTATGTATTTAGTATCCTAAATATAATTATCAGTGCTATTAAATATATACTTAAACAGAACTAACTGTAATTAACTGTACTATTTTGAGACACCACTAATATTCATTTAGAGATAATTAGATACATATTAAAGTACATTTTTAGTACATTAAAATAGACTTATATATAAACTTAAACACTAAAATACTACTGAGGTAAAATGTACTTGTTATTTTTACATTTATATATTAATATATAATTTAATATATAATACTTAATATATAACTTAATATAGACATTTTGCA
>CM067487.1:2238309-2256177 GCA_034552555.1 Semaprochilodus insignis | reverse complement strand
CTCGAGATCACCGCACAGTTTACCGTGACTGCTGTAAAACAGGTAGGCTACTTTCTCCACAACACGCCCGATGATTCATTCTCAGGGAACGTCCTGAACCAGCTGGAACACATACAGCACTTTGGAGACCCCCTTCACTCACTGTGGAGAAGTCCGAGACCCCCTTCACTCACTGTGGAGAAGTCCGAGACCCCCGTCACTCACTTCCTCTCCAGTTCAGGCACAACATGTCAAGACATTCAGGAACTGCCTGTGTTGAGGGTGTACCTGACTGACTATGAGGTTGTCCTGTTGCGCGTGCTCTTCATTCTGACTCGTGTTGTTGTGTTGGTAGCATCATCTGCAGGTGAAGTATGCCTCAGAGAAGAGTCCGAAAGCAGTAATTCCAGTAGTAGGAAGAGTTGGAGAGGGGATTGGAGCAGGATTGGTTTTACCAATCTACTGCGTGCCACACTAGTGGTGTGGATACTACCCTAGCACATTGTTGGCAGCAGTGAATAGAAGAAGATGGCATGTACCAGTGACACGAAGCATCCGGGAGACCAGGACCAGAACGAGAGAGAGAACCAATGAACTGTCCAACAGCCATGATTGCGAACATTCAGCAAGCAGTGATGTCCTCCATGAGTCATCCTGTTAGTGCAGCACCATTGGCAGACGCCTGCACCACGCAGGACTACATGCACGCAGACAGTTACGACGACTGTCCTTAACACCATGTCACCGTCACCAAAGACTGCAATGGTGTCGTGCCAGACTGACATGGAGTGACTCCAAATGGCAGTGGGTCATCTTCAGTGATGAGTCCCGCTTTTGTCTTGGTGGAGGTGACCAACGAATCCGTGTGTGGAGGCACCGTGGTCAGCACCAAGATGAACGGTTTGTTGTCACGCGTCACATGTCCAGAAGGCCTGGTGTCACTCCACCTCCACCCCTACCGCACCATCTGCAGGAACTGCAGGCCCAGTGCTGATACCTAAAAAGAAGAATACAGCAGAAGTGCTCTACCTGGCAACCCCAAGCCAACGCTCAGACCTAGACAGAGGAAACCTTAATCGTGGTACAAGCCCACAAACATAAAAAAGCATTTCAGTATATACATCTACTAGTGCTCACTCACTTCAGTACTTCACACAGAGATGGTCTGAAGATGGCGAGAGAGTCTGCTGTTCGGACAGCTAGTGGAAGTTCGTTCCACCATCTGGGCTCCAGGACAGAGGAGAGTCTGGACGCTTGTCTTCAGATCGACTATCTATCCACTCCCCCCTCCACCAAACTTTACACTCAGCACAATGCAGTCAGACAAGTACCGTTCTCCTGGTAACCTCCAAACCCAGACTCGTCCAGTGGATTGCCAGATGGAGAAGCGTGATTGGTCACTCCAGAGAACACATCTCCACTGCTCTAGAGTCCAGTGGTGGCGCCTTACACCACTGCATTCAATGCTTTGCATTGCGCTTGGTGATGTAAGGCTTGGATGCAGCTGCTCAGCCATGGAAACCCATTCCATGAAGCTCTCTACACACGGTTCTTGAGCTGATCTGAAGGCCACATGAAGTTTGGAGGTCTGTAGTGATGGACTCTGCAGAAAGTCGGTGACCTCTGTGCACTATGTGCCTCAGCATCCACTAACCCCGCTCTGTCATTGTACGTGGTCTACCACTTTGTGGCTGAGCTGCTGTCGTTCCCAGTCGCTTCCACTTCCCAGTCGCTTATAATCCCACTGACAGTCGACTGTGGAATATTTAGTAGTGAGGAAGTTTCACGACTGGACTTATAGCACAGGTGGCATCCTATCACGGTACCACGCTGGAATTCACTGAGCTCCTGAGAGCGACCCATTCTCTCACTAACGTCTGTAGGAGCAGTCTGCATGTCTAGGTGCTTGGTTTTATACACCTGTGGTCATGGAAGTGATTGGAACACCTGAATTCATTGATTTGGATGGGGGAGTGAATACTTTTGGCAATATAGTGTATGTTACCACGCTCGCTGCTGAATGCAAAACAATAATATATTGTTGCTTGATTTCCATTTTTGTCGTTTTTCACTTTTATGCATCATTTGAACGCAGCAGCTGCTGTTTACACTGTGTGGAAATTCATGATGAACGGACCAACAGAAGTGGCCCAGAAATCCATTGACTTCCATTCAAATTCCATTAGGTTTTTGCCCTCTTCTGTAAAGTTGCCATTTTGGAGATACTTGTTCTTTGGACAGCGATGGTTATGCATATCATGTGTATAATATACTGTCATGCTTCCGGGTCTTCCCGCCTCCTGTGCTTCCCCGGACTCAACTTCCCAGAGGGCATCACTCGATGACGTAACGCCCACATGTCCCCAGCCGTCCAACCAGATCTGCTCTAGGTCACCTGAGTTCTAGCCCCAGCTGTCTCTAGTTTAACCCACTTTACTCCAGTATGTAAACCCCTCACTGTCACTTCATCACTGCCAAACATTGTTGTGCATTTCTGAGCGTTTCTCTATTAGTATTCTCCATTCTGGTTTCGATCTCCTTTGTCCCTGACTACCCCTTTTGCTATTCCCTTACTGGCTTTGTCTGCTGTTTCTCTCTAGCTTTCAACCTCCATTTTCGTTCATTGGATCTTCCTCTCTCCTAGCCCTTCTAACTTGGTTACCCTCTCTGCTTGTTCATCCTGGTTCTGACCTTTGCGTGTCCCTGACTTCGTTTTTTGCCTTGCCCTTCATGTTGGTTCGTGTGTTGCTGCTTTGTTGGACTGCTCCACTGTGTAATAAAACCAAATCGACTTTTAGCTCTGCTCACGTCGTTCCGAGTTCTTTGTTTCCGACATATACATATACATACGTTTTGGTATATTATGAGATAACTATGTAGCTCTTTGAATTTGAAGGCATTTATTTGGCCCCTGATCATGAACTGCAGCACCCTTATCGCCCCACCTGAAATGAGAACCCTAGAACCACCGCTGACTGGGAACCATGGCAGTCGCTACAGGTAGTGTTTTATGACTGTCAGGTATTTAGGCTGGTTTGTTTATGTATTTATTCATTTTTAAAATAATAAAATGAGATTAGAAAAGCCAGTTTGCTTTGCTCATGCAGACTGATTTTATTACAAAAAATTGTTTGATACAAATAAATACAGACAATAACAATTCTTACTTTTCCTGTGTGTCTGTGTGTTCCCCGCCCCTCCCCCCCTCCGTACAGAACATGATACTCATCTCACTGCATATACCGGCAGCTTATCATTCATTCTCGTCATGTAAATGAGAGGTCTGGAGCAGGGGTCTGGAGCAGGGGTCTGGAACAGGGGTCTGTTTTTTTCTTTACATCCGCAACGGAACCATCGAACATAAAACTACTCGTTTGAAACATTAGCAGTGAGCACAAACACACGATGCGTCTTTATTTTTTAGTTCACTTCAGCCACAGACTGGTTTTTACAAGCTCAGAGAGGAAGTAAAAGCAAACAAAAGATGAGGTATAAAATAAATAATCTCGCATGGAAATAAAAATGTACAATAAAGACCCAGGAGGTTCTGAGATACCAGCTTCCTCCTGAAACCCAGTGATCAATGCAAGGACACTAAAAGAGAGAGAGAGAGAGGAAGAGAGAGAGAGAGAGAGAGACTGAGAGATAGAGAGGCCATTATCCACTTAAACACAAGTCCTCCACGCTGTTCCCCTTTAGTTTCTGCAGCTCCTGATGGTCCAATAGCCGGTACTGGAAGGTGACCCGATTCACAAACTTCCCACTGGACACCATCCTCACCACCGTGTTGTCACAGCCAACTTTCAGCTGAGCTAAAAGAGGAACACATAACCAGAGTCAGAACACTGGTTCCAAACCCTAACCCTTCAATTTACACTTCTGATAATAACTTTTCAATTTTTTTTAAACATTTTTAAAAACTGAAACATTCTTTAATAGAACATCTTTATAAATAAAAAAATACTGTTCCACATTCTTTTAATGTCCCTTCTGAAAATTAGTTTCTAGGTGGAGCCTTATTTTAGCCACACCTCTGCAGTTTGGAGTAGGAAGTGAAACTGCATCCCTGACCCTCATGGCCACACGGTGAGCAGTTAGATCCACTGGTTTAAAGTAAATGTGTCTCAAAGTCATTAAGGATGCACAGAATGTTCGGCAGCTGAAATTATGTTCGGCTGGAAATGGTGAAAAGTCCACTTTCATTGTTCGGCCGAAAAAATTGAGAAGACCAAACAATTCATCCTCAAAAATGACGTTTTCAATGGCACTGTTTACTTTTCCTGGTTCCTGGATGTAGACGGGAACCAGAGTGGAACTTTTACTCCTTAGCTCCAGAGCTAGCGCTAACTGCTTGAGGCTAGCGCCCACTTTAATGCCTTATAAAAAAAGAACCAAACCGAGCCACTACAGCGAGGCAGACAGACAGCAGCTCCTCAGAGCTTTTTCTCTCTCGTGCCGCACCCTCCATAAAGAAACATGAACGCCAATTTTACAGCATCGCGATAAAATCACGACCAGCGTGGAGGGAGGCGCTCTCTGTGAATACAGCTGACCTGGTAGCTGGGATGGGCTTTATGGCTAATATATTTAACTCGTATTGTGCTGTGCTTGTCTGCTGGGCTGTTCAGTGTTCAAAAATGGTCAGTGTTCAGTAAGTATGTTTAACCTGCAGTTTAGTAATATTGTTTTTCTTTGAAAACTAAGACAAAAATACATCTAGCTTATTTCATTTATGCAATGGTGAAAAAAGTGGCCAAATTAACGAAACACTGTGTAAAACCGTCTTCAGTATTCAGCCTTCGGCCAAACGTTTTCATTTAGTTCGGTGTCGGCTTCGGTACATCCCTACAGAAAATCACTGTGGGACATTAATAGTTGTCCTCTGAAAGACAGATCTGCAGTTGAGTAAATGTTGTTTGCGTTTTTATTGAAAAGTTTGATGATGTTATGTGAATGCAGCTGATCGAAACCGTGTCATGTACTAGCTAGCATTTTTGAGTTCTGCTCAAAATGGGCTCAAATAGTCACTGAACCAGTCAGTACTGAAACACTGGTATGGTTTGGTGGCATCATGATTGTTTTGGAAGTGATCAGATGGAATATAGAGTCACTATACAGGCAAAAGCATTTGAGTCCTCAAGATCAGTTAAAAGTCCCAACTGACTGACTTTGCTCGTATACCAACACCAGCTACTCCAGCTGTAGACTGAAGCCTCTGAACTACTACACTGGACGAAGCTTGTCAGATGCTCCACCCACACAGAAATGGAGCACTTGATATGTTTCTGGTCACAGCTTCCAGGACTTTCAGTTGGCTATTGCACATCCATGTATATGTACCTCTGTGCGGTGTTTCTTAGCAGCAGGACCAGAAACAATGTTTTGGATTTCCAACTAAATTCCAGTCAGCAATGGCAAATAGCCTGGACACTTAGATTCCCTCTACATGGCATGCCAAAACAGTGGGCTGTGATTGGTCATTCTACATGCCCTTTTCGAACCAAATCTTCTTGACAAGGTCGGACATTCTTGGCCACACCAGACTCTCTGCTGATAGGTAGATGTCTGGCTCATGAGGTTAGTTAAGTCTCTTATCTTCCAGTTTACTCCACTACATTATGGCCAAATCTGTCCTTCCTTTTGGCTTATATGAGCATATAAACATATGTCAAAACGAAAGAAGCGTGAAACGAGCCCACCAATCAGGGTACAGCGTGAAGCGAGTCCACCAATCAGGGCACATCGGTCACTTTGTTTTGAGCTGGTTTTGACCTGTTGGCCAGAGCTTGTTCCCCTTCAGTGTTCTGTGCGGATGATGATTGTAATAGACGTCAGTGTCAGACTAATTAATGAGCTTCTATTAAAGACTGGTGGACTGAGAGACACTAGAGTCTCTTCACCTACACTGAGCTGATTAAGAGTCTTGTTCCAGAAATGATAATAGGACATTAGAGCCATAATAAATCATGCTCCTGTTACTCTCCATACTTCAGTACATTTGAAGGTAAATACTTTAGTACTGTTACTCCAGTGGAGGTCTAAAGGGAGGAACTTCTACTGACACTGGAGGAGGATTTTCCCCTGGGGGATCCCTGCTTTAACTCAGGTAGATGGTTTGTGTACTTTGTCCACCACTTCAGTTTAATAGAAGAATTCAGAAGATCCAGAAACATGCAGTGGCATTCACAGGACAGAACATTTCAACTTTGTAACAGTGTTGTTGACCGCCAATCACTTTCCTCACAGAGACTTTCTAATTTGGGCATAATGCTGACCACAGAATGACGACAAGAGGTCTGCTGAACGTACAGCGTCCCGTCCCCACAAAGTCTGCAGATGCACCACGGTGTCAACAACTTTGATGAAGAACTGTCCAATACTATACAATCAAACACTAATACTACAGTCCAACTAACTAAAGTTATAGACTAACACGCCGCCAAGTTTGTCTCTTGTGGGCGTGTTTGAGGCCGCTTGCGGAAACCTAACTGCTTGCATTCGTGCCTAGCTTTATTGGCTGGTTAGCATGCTGGCTAACCTAGCTAGCTATCAAGCGAATTAACTCCTCAGAGAGACCAACAATATCCACTACTGAATTTTTCTACAAATGTATATGTACAAAGACGCAAACAGCGGTTATGAGCTTCTTTCACATGTTCACCACCACGCTGCTGAGAACTGGAACCAAATGCTAGTAGGAACTAAAAGTTCAGAGAGCAGGAGCTCGGGAGCTCAGACCCCTACATCTACAACTGGTTCGAAGAATTTGTTGGAGCCGATCTTTAACAATGTTGCTTCACCGCACCATAATTCGTTTGCTTGAAGTCGAGAAAATCTCAGCCCGCTTTTTTAGCTAGCCGCTAGCCGCTAGCCTCTAAATTGCAGCTACTAACCATGTACTCTCGTAGGAAATGACTGGTAGCTTGTCGCCTGCTAGTGTGAATGTACGGTACTGTCAGCTCCTGAGGCGTTCTCAATTCTGGCCATGTACACTAAACAAGACCACCAAGGTGCACAGTGCATATAACACACTCTAGCGAGCACACACACACTAGGGTCAGTGAGCACACTTGCCCCAAGTGGTGGGTAGCCCTACCAACAGCTCCCGGGCAGTGGCGGTTTAGGTGCTTTGCTCAAGGGAACTTCAGTTGTTACTGTTGATTCAGGGAACCGAGGCTGGTCACAAGGCTGGTTCCCTAACCTCCAGCCCACGACTGCCCAGATGATTATTGGATATGTACAGCTGGTTATACCTAAAGCAAACTGAACATTTCCGCACCTTTTGTGTAAACTGACCAGACAAACCATTTTAGTAACCCTTGGAAGCTGCTGGACAGTCACACGGTTCACCCGTACGATATACCTGCCCATGGTAGAGCAAGATGAAGAGGAGTAAACAGAATAACGAGGGAGAGAAACAGATAGAAAGAGCTTACCTGGCCCATTAAAGGAGTAACAAAGGTCTGCCATGGGGAACATTTTGGAGGTGTCGACCCCGTTTCCCCCGAGGAGCTCCACGAAATCCCCTGCACCCGCACAGCCAGGGACTGAACGCTGCACAAGAGCAAACCAGATCACACAAGTCAGTCTCAGCACCAGAAGCCGAGTCATAGGCAGGTCCTTTTAAGGCAGAGGTGTCCAGCGTGGGGGCTGAAGGACCTTAAGTTCAGTACAGTTCGATGATTTCCTTGCTTTAAATTTTCTAGGTGAATAATCTGATATTCTCATCATGGGAATATTATGGGATTGTTTATCTTATTGTTGTGCACAGTTCTGCATAAATAAATGGTTAAGATGTAAACAAAGATGCTCAGAGTGGTTTGGTGTAAAATGCTCCATTCTAGAGAGTCAGAACTGTGCACAGTGGTGGTGAAGGGAACCAGACGTCCACCTCTAAAAGCTCCTTCACAGAAAGTTACTACATGAGATGGTTATGAATGTGCTGCCTGATGTGCTAACCCTACCCCTAACCCTAACCCATACATGCATGGCGTTGTGAGGCAAAATAGTCCCCAAAGAAAACGTATTATTTCCAGATCTTTCTTCTATTATTATATTCCATATAAAACTTAGAAGGCATGTGTAGGTTCTTTGGTGGTTCTAGATAGCTAATAGCATGGCTATATTTGTGTTGCAAACACAGGGACCCCTGGTTCCACTTCATTCTTTGCAGTGCCATTAAGGATAAAGGTGTATTTGAGCTGGGTAATCAACAAAGTGTGCGGAGCTCTAGAACCGGGACTAAACTCTGCAGACCTGCTGCATACCCACCCTCCTCCAGAGCTCAAGTCCAACCCTAATCTAATAAACCTGATCCAGCTAGTGGGAAGGCCATCTGAATATTTGAGCCAGTTGAGTATGGGATTAAGGTTGGAAGAGTTGGAACTCTGCAGGGTGTAGGTTCTCCAAGAAGGCTGGCAACTCTTGGTCTGATTCAGTAGTTCTGAATAACTCTAAGCAGAGTTTATCTGTTTGGAGCTCATCTTGTATCATTTCATTCTTCACTGGTTTGATTCCTCCATAAACTTAAATATGCTAGAACCATCTTCTGGTCCTTGAGACTCCCTGCCCTGCACACCTTCATGTTCTCTCTGCTGTGACCTGATCCAACTAATCAGCTAATGAACATGCTTTTCTCAGAACAGGGAAGCACTAAAATATGCAGGGGTACTCCAGGAGCAGGACTGGGCCAGAACCAGGGTGGTAGTAGCTAAGAACTCTCAAACCTTGAAGGCTAAAAGGTGCAGCATTGGGTTAGATTAAGTTCCTCTGGGTTGTGAGGCCTAAATGTGAAAAACCTAAATGTAGAACCAACGCTACACCTGGCAGTCTGATTTATCTGATGGACACGCTGGCCAGGACCGTGATGTTCTACGCACCTTCAGGTCATTGTGATGTCCAAGGCTGAGCTCTCCTATTTGGATCTCCACCGGGTAAATGATGGAGTAACTGCAGTTCCTGTGCTGCTGTGGAATAACCATACTGAACCTGCCCTCTGGAGTCTGAGAGATCACATTGCACGCTGGAAAGAGGGAGAAGCAAAAAGATGGTGAGATGGCAAAGCCCCGAAATAGGGAACCGAATATTTCACCAACATACACCTTACTGGACTGCGGAACTCGGCAGCTGCATTTCTCCGTGGCATTTGAAGGATCCCTCAGATTGGATCAAGATACCATGACTTAGTGGTCTAGAAATGCAGCCCACCTGGACTGCAGCTTAACTTCTGGAATGTCTCTATAATGTCCAGAGCTTCGGGTCGTCAGCACAGAGAACGAGGACAGAACTGACGATTAGGAGCTGATTTAATGGGCTCTGTTGTAGAACCTTTATATTCCCTGTTCAGTAGAGACTGAGGGAAGGAACCTGTTTTATTTCAGCACCTAATTATATAGTAACTAATGTTCTCATCACCCCAAATGACCGACCTCATCACGTCAGGTAAAACTTTCTTTCACCCTCAAGTTCTAGATATTAACCACACACAGATGATGTACATGCTTCAAAGTAACAGGTGCTTATTTTGTGCTCCAAGGCAGTTTATCTAAATGACATTGAAACGCTTAACAGGTTCTAGATAACAGCTGGATAAGCATGCTGTACAAGCTCCACAGTACTGTGTCATTACTGTGTGATTAGTTATATGATGTAAACGGATTATGGATGAATAAAGTATAGAGTTTTATATAGTATGTAAACGTGATTATTATTGATTATTTTTCTGTGGTTCTATTAGGTTCTTTCCATCTACTACCATGTTTTTACATTTTGTGCCGTGTTACACTGTAACTACTTTGTGGTGTATTTGATTGACTTTCCTGCTTTAAACCATAAAATTGACTTGAAGTGCAGTTTTTGTACTCACTACAGTTCTTTATCAGCTCTGTAGCTAGAACCCGTTAGTCACTGCAGTGTATTTTAGTTAAACTGTCTCAAAACTCAAAACAACATTTTACTCTAAAAAATTAGACTGTACTTTGGAGATTGTACCACACTCTTACTCAGTTAAAATCTAGAGCCCATTTGTCATTTTAATAGTGAAATTTTGTTAAACTGTCTTAGAACATTCCACCATGTCACTTAATATAATGATGTAGTACTTTGGAGTCTGTTCCCGTCCCTTACTCAGTTAATATCTAGAACCCATTTGTCATTTTAATGGTGAAATTTTGTTAAACTGTCTTAGAACATTCCATCATGTTACTTAATATGATAATGTAGTATTTTGGAATTTGTTCCCCTCTCTTACTCAGTTAATATCTAGAACTGACATATGTGTGTAATATGCTTATCCTATCAATATGCTTATCTAGCCCTTTGGAGATTAAACTCAGTTTATATTTCAGTTAATATCTATAGTCAACTTTGAGTGTGATATAGATTGTCCTGGAACTTAACATTCTGTTACCCAATATGCTTGTCTAGTACTTTAGAGACTGCACCCCACACTTACACAGTTAATATCTAGAACCCATTTGTCAATTTAACAGTGAAATTGTGTTAAACTGTCTTAGAACTTTCCATAATGTTACTTAATATGATAAGGTAGTACATTGGAGTTTGTTCCCCTCTCTTACTCAGTTAATATCTAGAGCCCATTTGGCATTTGAGTGTAATTTGTTAAACTGTCTTTTCATCATGTTACTCAATTTGTAGACTGTTCCCCACACATACTCAGTTAATATCTAGAACCCATTTAGCCTTTCAGTGTAACTTTGTTGAGGAATGCATCATCATGTTGCCCATAATAATGATCTAGTCCTTTGGAGATTGTATCAGAGATTTTCCTGGTTAATATCTAGAATATCTAGAACGTCTTCACCTTATGCTAACATTAGCATAACCGGAACAGGTGTTTATGACATCACAAGCTCTACTCACGGAAGGGGTTGAGGACTTTGCGGAAGGTAATGGTGAAGCTGCTTCCTGATTGGTGGAGTCTGAAGAATACCATGGCAACGTTTTGAGAGGAGCGCACGATTGGCTGAGCCTCTCCGCTGTCGCAGTAGTCCGAGTAGCGCTCGTAAAGAGGAAGAGGATGGTCCTGGGAGCTCGGGAATTTCTCGCCCTTCATCACCCAGCCGTCAAACACCTGGACGGAGGCGAGAACCAGACGCTTTGGTTAAAGTCTATTCATTTGCAGCTGTTCAGCTTAATTCTATTACAGGTCATTAATTCACCATTGCTATGTGATTACAGCTGCGTAATTCCATTTATTCAATCCTGGTGTTTGGAATGAGAACAGCTCCAACACATAACACAGACAAATTCAGTTTAGCTGGAGCCTGTTCGAACCGGATCAATCCCGGTAAAGTTCACTGGTATAATTGAACACTGAAGGCTCCGGTGCACCACAGCTAGAAACCCCGGGCTGAAGAAGCTCGGCTCTGCTGTTGAAATGAGTTTGTTAATCGAATTAGCTTGATTCGATTAACCTGGTTTGATCCGATTTGGCATGACGCATGGCGGCAGCTGTGGTCGGCGTTCCCGGCATAACTGGAGTCTGGATATATCAGATACTTCCTGCTGCGAGAAGAGCCTTCTGGATCTTTCTTCTCGTTGGGTCTGTTCATTTGCGATGGCTGTTGTTGAGGTCTCTGCATAGTTCAGTGTAAACGGAGTCATTCCGAGCGGTTTGGCGTGAATTGGTTGATTGTAGAAGCTCAGATCTCTTCACAGTGGTGGTGATGGGACGTTCCTAAGAAAGGTTCTCAGTATGTATGTATGACTATAAGAACACTTATATTCATCATATATTCTACATACGTCTTTAATTAAATACGGTCTGATTCGTCGATCTTTCATATGACCTGGAAACTGTAGATCTGCAGATTCGAGCGGTTAGCTTCAGAGCGTGAAATCAAGCTCAGCCTCCAGCATCTCATTTACATACAATTTACATAAAGCACACCCTAATTAGTTAAGATGTTTTAGAAGAGAGGCAATTAAACGGCAGCATTCAGCAGCTCACGAGCTAATGCCTGTTCTCCTAGGTGGAGTTTGAGGTGGAGCGTTGCGTGCACTGCTCCCCCTACTGACCGAACTCTATGGCGTTAAAATTCCGAGCCCTGGAAAGAATAAGATGTAAATTAAACGGAGTGTCTCGGTGTTTTTAAGATGGTCAAATGATTGGTTTGTAATTATTATGGTGGGCTGGAGGTTCGTGAAGCAGCCTTGTGACCGGCAGGTCGTCGGTTCGGTTCCCTGAGCCAACAGTAACGGCTGAAGTGCCCTTGAGCAAGGCACCTAACCCCCAACTGCTTCCTCAGCTCATGAGCTAATGCCTGTTCCCCTAGGTGGAGTCTGAGGTGGAGCGTTGAGTCCACTGCTCCCCCTACTGACCGAACTCTATAGCGTTAAAATTCCGAGCACCTGGAAAGAATAAGACATAAAATAAACGGAGTGTCTCTGTGTTTTTAAGATGGTCACATGATTTGTTTGTAATTATTATGGTGGGCTGGAGGTTCGTGGAGCAGCCTTGTGACCGGCGGGTCGCCGGTTCAGTTCCTTGAGCCAACCTAACCTGCAACTGCTCCCTGGCTCATACGCTAATGCCTGTTCTCCTAGGCGGAGTTTGAGGTGGAGCAGGTGAGTGCACTGCTCCCCCTACAGACCGAATTCTATAGCGTTAAAATTCCGAGCTCTGGAAAGAATAAGATGTCAAATAAACTAAGCGTCTCAGGTTCGGAATGGTGTGCTTGTACACGTACACTGGCACTCAGATCTGGACATACAAATTAGTTTTCAATTAGGCTCCAGGGATCGTCATGTCTACAACACAAATAAAGCCATCAGCCTACACCTGAGCTTTTATATGGAATTTTGATGATGCTAAAATAGAGAACAGTCTGAAAGTAATATGGGATTTTTTGGGGGGGGGACTATTTTGACTATGTGGACGGGACTTTCTACTATGATTGGAATTTAAGGCTGTAATCTATCTTAAAACATGCCGTTTCATGTAATAACGTTCCCTCCACCACCACTACGTCTTGGTTTCTCAAGAAACTGAGAACCTCTCAGAAAGTCTTTATATTCTAATACACATATTTCATAAAGTCAGCGGATTAAAAAAGGTGACTGATTAAAACAGTGATCTGTCCCCAGTTTCTCTGAACTTCTCTGCTCATTTAAGCTTCACGCTGGAAAGAGCATTGCATTAAGCTGTATTTGGAACAATCAATGCACATTTAAATGATATTAGATTAAGCTGTGACTGAATATCCGTTAGATGCAATAAGCTGTCCTTTTGGATTTGTAAGTAGATTTACATATTCAGTTTGCAGGCGCACCTCACTGATTCTTTTGGAGTTATACTTGAAATGAAACGCTTTTAAAATGTGATTTAAATATCAGTTAAATAGCAGTAAATTTCACTTTTAGGACACATAATTAAGTAGACACTTAAATGAATTATTAGGAATATCTTAGCACAGCTTCTACAGTATATAGCTAAATTATGCGCTCATCATCAAACAGCTGCACCAAGAAGGAACCAACCGACAGGAATAAAATTTGGCTTGACATCGTGAGACACGCAGATGATTCAAGTCTCACACTCAGCCGCACATGCTACTTCAAGATATTGACGTCGTTCCATCTCCAGAACGTTCGGTCTAATTGGGAATGGTGTGGTTGTGTACAGATTTTTGATCTGACGCTTTTCGGAAAGAATCTGAAATTCTGAATTTTTTCCTATTAAGAATGAATGGGGTGAAAAATCACCCGCCTGTCTACTGTACTTCTGCTCGACTGACAGACACCGTTCCACATACATCTCATGGTAGACCCCCGAGCACAAATTCACTGTGTTGGCAGACCCACACCTTTTCCATCCCTCGTTTCTCCCATAAAGTATCATCCAGTTGTCCATCTGTTAGTTTGCAAACTTTTTTAGCCCCCTTTTACCCTGTTCTTCAATGGTCAGGACCCCCGCAGGACCACCACAGAGCAGGTATTATGTGGGTGGTGGATCATTCTCAGCACTGCAGTGAGACTGACATGGTGGTGGTGTGTTAGTGTGTGTGGTGCTGGTGTGAGTGGATCAGACACAGCAGTGCTGCTGGAGTGTTTAAACACTGTGTCCACTCACTGTCCACTCTATTAGACACTCCTACCTTGCTGGTCCACCTTGTAGATGTACAGTCAGAGACGATAGCTCATCTGCTGCTGCACAGTGCAGTGTTGGTCATCCTCTAGTCCTTCAACAGTGGTCACAGGACGCTGCCCATAGGACGCTGCCCACAGGACGCTGCCCACAGGACTTGGCTCACAGGACGCTGCCCACAGGACGCTCCCGGCTGGATAGTTTTGGTTGGTGGACGATTATCAGTCCAGTAATGACACTAAGGTGTCCAGCAGCGCTGCTGTGTCTGATCCACTCACACCAGCACAACACACACTAACACACCACCACTACATCAGTGTCACTGCAGTGCTGACAATGATCCACCACCCACATAATACCTGCTCTGTGGTGGTCCTGTGGGGGTCCCGACCATGGAAGAACAGGGTAATACAGTATACAGAGAAACAGATGGACTACAGTCTGGAACTGTACAACTACAGAGTGCTCCTATATGGTCAGTGGAGCTGATAAGATGGACAGTGAGTGTAGATTCAAGGAGGTGTACCTAATAAAGTGACCACTGAGTGCACTTCTAAATAAAGCAATCTATCTTTTGATCTCTGTTCTCTATATACCTGAAGTGTTCTACTGAGGTGCTTCGTTTTCAGCAAGGCAAGGCTTAAACTCTGCGTCACCGTTTGACCCCCTCGGACCCCCCGCTCAAGTCTTAACCTGGCTTAGTCTCTCCTAAAGGCACGTGCAGGGAAAACACGGCTCATCTGATCCTGCGAGGACGCGGCAGGAGAGAGATCTGGAGGTGAAAGCAGGTGGAACAGGCTCAGAGTCAAGGCTGCTTTCAGGTAAAGGTAGGATTAGAGACGGATGTCTGACCTGAGCATTATCCATACCAACACAAAACCGCGCCAGCGATGATCCAGACGCAGCACCAGCCTACGCTTCACTTCCTCTCACCCCCGCACACTTACAGCAGGTCTGTAATAGCACTGATCAGGCTGATTGGCTTATGCGGACACACCTCTGTGTTGGGCGTGAGAAACGTGCGCCAGTTATTCACACAAGTATGACAAATATTGGAATCTGGCTGAAGGAATCTGAACGATTAAACTGATTTAATATTGATTATTAACAGCATTATCCAATGTAAGTAACAACTTTTATGGGCAATTATGAAAATAAATGAGTATGTTTTATTTCTCAACTTCTATTTTAATAACAATGTTTATTTATTCATTTATTTGTGTTGTTTGTTTGTTTGTTTATTCATTCATTCATTTCTTTGTTTGATTTTATTTAGTTAGTTATTTATTTAGTTGATTATTTATTTATTTATTATTATTTATTATTATTTTATTGATCTACTTTCTTATTCATTCATTCATTTCTTTGTTTGTTTATGTATTTATTTATTTATTGTAATTTATACAGTAAATTTGTAAATGTTTGAGAGGTCAGATTTCATGTTGTTGTTGGTTTTCTAAGTGAACACATGCTCTGTACTGAACACGCTTCTGCACATTTTAATATCCAATAACTGTTTGTTTACTGAATTTAACATATTAGGGGGAAAGTCAAAATGCCACTGTTTATATTTCATATAACATAATAATATTTTCATATATTTGTTAAATTGTTTGTTCAATATGTTAAACTAAGATTAAACCAATATGTCTAAACTAAGCAAATAAACAGAAACAGTTTAATGTATAATTTATATTTACAAAAACAACAATAGTATGTAAGCTGACTTGGGGGGTGACGACTGCACAAACAGTGATGCCCTGCTGAACCTTTAAAAGTAAATCTGAATGATTTTATTGATTTTAAATTGACTTTTTGTAGCATTTTCCAGTTTAAGTGACCAAATTCTCAACTGTTATGTCTCTTTTAGGACATTAATGTGTACACTGTAGTCAAACTAAGCATTTTAAAACTAATTATTAGGACAAATAGATTTTACAAAACCTCCTCTCACCCTCATTACTGCGACTTCTCTTCTGACTTATTTGGCGTCAGAGTTTGTAAGGGAAAAAGGCCAGTTAAAAGTGTTTTAGTAATATAAATAGATCTGTGGACACATTACATAATAATTAGAATTAGAAAACAAAATTATTATTATTATTAATTTACTTTCTATGCTATGGTCTAAATTTATCTAACACAAATATCTAACATTTCATTTTTGGGTAACACATGAAATCAGTCCAGTTAGCTGAGTTAATAATGTTTAACGTTTAAGTCCATCCAAAATTCTGAATAATTGAATTTTTTTGTGTGTTTCCCAAAAATGGAATGTTGGACTTATGAATTTGGTTCCATCCAAAAGTGTTAAGTAGCTTCTAAGATACTTGATTGTGTCACATGTGCTTAAAGCAAATCAGCCTAAAGTGATCCACGTAGATTCTAATTAACTGAACTGATTATTTTTATATATTTTCCCAAAAATGAAATGTTGGATTTACTGAATGTGTTAAGTACAAGTTACTAAATCAACCATTTTAAAGCTACTTAACACCGTTGGGTGGAACCGACTTGGCATGACGTTTTTTAGGGAAGTAAATCCAACACATTAATTTAAATAATCAGTCCAGTTCATTAGAAGCAGCTCAGATCTCTTTAGTGTGATTTACTGTAAGTGCATGTTGCTTAATCAAGCGTCCTAAAAGCTACTTAACACATGTGACCGCAACCACAAGACGTCATATATTTAGGTAAATCCAACACTGTGTTTGATTGAGAGCATATAGAGCTCTGATTGACCAAATGACATGAATACTGGCTGATAGCGACGCAGTGGACAGTAGAGTGGACAGTACGGTGGACAGATTTATGTACTGATATGTTGATGGTTGCCCACCTTTATGAAGTCCCCTCCTCTGCAGTTGATGTTGACGGAGTCGTACTCGATGCTGATGATGTCGGTGGGCTCGCCAATGAAAAAAGCCGCACAGTTCAGCTGCGGACGGTCCGCTGTAAAGGTGAACTGACCCTCGACCGCCACCATGTCCAGACATCCTAAGAGAGAAAGAGAGAGAGAGCATTAAAGCAATGGGGAGGAATAGAGCAATGGAAAAGGCACTGTCTTTACACATCAGGTGATGATAGAACCCGGTACCCAGAGTCCTGGTCTCAGAAGGTCCACACATAACAACAGAAGTCCACTAGTACATGTTTCATCACCCCATCTAAGCACCGAGAGGTGGAACCTATTCACACATGCCTGTCTGGAAAACTGAACTGGAGTCTAAACTCATTTCCCCATCATTCCACTTACTTAAGGGTCTCCTGTACACGTACTCCTCCGGTAACTCCCGCTTCAGCTCCGAGTTTAGGAGAGAAAATAGTCCCTCCGCGCTGATCTCGTTTTCCTGGAAGAGAGTGGGCAGTGAACTGTTTCTGTTTCACACTCTGAGATTCATCACTGTGACTCAACCAAAAGTTCAGCAAACTGATCCGCAGCTTCTCTGATCTCCCCGAAACTCCTGGAATACCTCCACCACTCCCTGGAGGGAGTTTATGTCCCAGGAGGAGAACACAGGAGCTGCACGTGCAGTGTCCCCCTCCCCGGCCCCCCCATCCCAACCTCACCTGCACGTCTATGTAGCGGCCGCGTCCGCGGATCGCCGTCACGCTCAGCAGCAGGAAACACAAGTGCGCGCGCGAGCTGCCCGTCATCTCCGCCCCCGGTCCTGATTTACTTCAGCAAAGAGGAAAATACCGGAGTCCTGCCTGCGCTCGCGCCTTTTATACCACACCCCCTCTAAAGCCCTCCAACAAACCCCCACCCCACCCTACCCTACCCT
>CM067487.1:2218381-2237809 GCA_034552555.1 Semaprochilodus insignis | reverse complement strand
AACACACTGTCCACCCCCTTATAGAACAGGAGGAGGAGGAAGAGAACAGAAATAAATAAATAAACAAACAAATAAATAAAATAAAACTGCCCGTAAACATCAATGGATTTAGCGTCAGAGCCGTGGGCGGGGCTCGGGGAGCTGCTCCGGCCAATCAGGTCGCTCAGGCTTCGATTCACTGATGAGACTCGGAACTTGTTTTAAAGCGTCTCTATGTGCCTGAAAGAGCCAGACAGGCCAACAAACCGCATGACGTCCTGCACTTAGAAGAAGCATTTATTTATTTATTTATTTATTTATTTATTTATTTATTTATTCTATCAATTATATATGTATTTATTTGTTTAAATATGTAACGTTTGATTTTTATATCGTTCATTAATCATCTTAATTTCCATATTTATCACCATAACTTCATGATGCATCTTCACTTATCTATCTTATTAGTAATAACAAGTTATTATAATAACAAATTAAATTATTTAATAACAAATTAAATAATGCAGTATATTATATAGTAATAAGGATCATCATCATCATTTCCTTCATCTTTATCTTGTGACATCATGGCACATCTTGATTTGGCCATCTCATGAATAATAATAGTAATAATAACAATAATAAGAGGACTCATCGTTATTGTCTTCATCATCATCACTATCATCATCATCATCATCATCATGATCATCATCTTCATGCACATCATCATTATCATCATCATCATCATCACCATCATCATCATCATCACCACCACCATCATCATCATCTTCTTTTTCATCTTTGTTTATTTTAATAACATCATATACCTCATTCATCTATTTCATTCTTCTTCTTCTTCTTCTTCTTCTTCTTATTATTATTATTATTATTATTATTATTATGCCGAAGCACCATCATCATCATCATCATCATCTTAATTATCCTTATCATCATACTCCCCCTGGTTCCGTACACTGTGCTGCAGAGTCTGAGTAGATGTGACTCCAGTCACTGTGGGCTACGGCGCTGATCTTGATGAGAGGAGCGCTGAGCAGAGTGCCTGTTACGGAATGCCTCGCGGCGTCTGAGGAGTCAGAGTTAAGCCTGAGACCGGAGCGGGAGCGGAGCCCCATGTTTACCGTGTGTCTGCAGCGCTGTGGTGAAGGAGCACTAATCTGAGCGTGAGTGAATGGACAGGACAGGATGTTTCATTAATGAACAATCAGCCGAGTGACAGTACAGCACACCCACCAATGCACATTACAGACAAACAGAGGCTTACAGCTTTAACCAGCCCAGACTTGCGGAGGGTGTTGCTACACCCAGCAATCTCCTGACACGACGATGGGAATTCTTACTGACTGTTCACAGTGTTGGTGATGGGAGCCAGAGGTCTCCATGTCTGCAACTTGTACATAGCCATTTAATTTACTACCTAAACCCCCAGTAACCCTGGTTGTGATGGGGCTTATCTCTGTACCTGACTGACCCAACAGCCACGATTGCGGACATTCAGCGAGCAGCGATGTCCTCCATGAGTCATCCTGTTAGTGCAGCACCATTGGCAGACGGCTGCACCACGCAGGACCACATGCACACAGACCGTTATGACGACTGTCCTTAACATCACGTCAATGTCACCAAAGACTGCAATGGTGTTGTACCAGACTGTCATGGAGTGACTCAGAATGGCAGCGGGTCATCTTCAGTGACGAGTCCCGCTTTTGTCTTGGTGGAGATGACCAACGAATCCGTGTGTGGAGGCACCGTGGACAGCACCAAGATGAACGGTTTGTCATCACGTGTCACACGTCCAGAAGGCCTGGTGTCACTCCACCTCCACCCCTACCGCACCATCTGCAGGAACTGTGTGAGGATATTCAAGCTGCATGGGATGGATTGTCACAGGGCACCATTAGGAACCTCCATGCCGAGACGTCTGACATGTTGGGTTAGCAAACATGGCAGTCTGGGCCATACTGAGAGACACTACTTGTATGTCTGTATGTGTAGCTCAGTAAACACATCGGTCTAAATTTAATTAATTATTTATTTATTTATTTACAGCCTCTTATATCTGCCATTGCAGGTATTGTTCTTTGCAGCAGATGAGCACAAGACACGGAGCTACTGTACTCTAGTTGACCAGAGTAATTAAAATGGAAATTCATCTTCAGGAGACAACTCAGTGGTTTCACTGTCTACTATACTGTACTCCTAACTGAATCTAGGGCTTTGCCCAACTGGGTCTGACGTAATTTCAAAGAGATTGGGTCAGGTTTAGCACTACCAATCGGGCCTGGTACAATCATGTCTCAAAGTTGTGGTTATAGGTCGGGCTCAGGATTCAAATTTTGCAATACCAGTGAGGACTGGTTGGGTCCCAAAGTTATGGATATGAGCCAGATTCAGGCTTTGATTTCATATCTACCCAAATCTCTACTCCCTGTTATTCCCTGGTGGCTTTGCTCTCGTTCTTTGTTAAAACTGATAACTGCAATTTAATCTCCACTCCTAAACAGATTGCTCTTCAGGGGTTCTTTAGTAAAGACAGTGGTTCTATATGCATGCTCCGAAGTGGTTCTTCGACGTCAGAAATCGTTCTTCAGATGAATGGGAATGTATTGTATATGATTCTATATAGAATCAAAACTGGACATTTTAGAAGGGGTTCTTCTACTGATACACACCATACATAGTAACAACAGCAGAATCTTTTTTTGCTATATAGAACCATTTTTTAAAATAATGAACCATTTTACCATTCAAAGAATCACTTTAGCATGCGCATGGTTCCATATAGAACCCTTGTCTGTCCTAAACAACTTATGAAGAACCATCTATTAAAGAGTGTATTTAATAAATCTGCTGCATTGTTATTACATGTACTATATGAATAATCACAGTTCTGTCTAGAGAAATGCCTTTTCACATAGATCTCAATCAGATCCTTTGAACATTTGAATCAGAGCAGTAATAATGACTGCCGTTTTTCACACAGTGATTCTGCACAGTTCATATGAGTTCATCATCGGGATCTATTTTAGGCCAGTCATGTTTTAATTGCTTTAATTTAATTAAATGCACAGCTTTTTCAACTGATGTCATCAGGGTCAGGTTGACCCCAGCAATTACTCAACTCACTCATTCGAGTCATCCCCCGACTCAGTCATCCATTAAACCTTTAATTAGGAGTCAATATGTAGAGTTACGGGAAGTCGTGTGCAGATGACACTCTCAGTCAATCAAAACTCACTGGGCGCGAGTCTGGGAGCGTGTGCTCTCGAGCGTATGGGAAAGCATGTGCTTCTATAGATTGCGTGTGTGTGTGGTGGGTATGTATGTGTGCGTCATGCTGTGTGTACCTTTACTGACTATATGGAATTCTTCTAACATAGATTTTGGAATGATATGACTTCGCACCTTTCCACAGCAATATTACTGCTGTTTAATTTACTGTAATGTTGCTTTTCATTGTGCATTATTGGTCTAGCTATTGATTGATGGATGTAAATACTTAAGTGATACAAGTAAGCTTGTGCCTGGTGATGGTAAAGCAAGTTAACCAGCCATAAGCATGCTAAAAACTCATTTACCACTGCAAACATTGATTTGCCTCAATAAATACTTTACTTCCCTGCAAGACAGCAGTGCAACGTGATATCCAACGTTACCACCGCATGTACTGTACCTAACTACATCAGTAAGTTGCAGCTGTTGAGCTGAGCCGGTGGAACATGCTCGGTTCTGCACTCATGACTATAAAAGCCATGTACGTGGTACGACATAAACTTTAAGACCACAGCATCAGGGTCCTTTTGCATTGTACCAATGCTCCCATGTCCAGGAACCAGGGCTTATAGCAAAAGTGGCCAAACTGTTTGTCTTAGGGCTCCAAAAGGCAATGTTTGTGGTGGGCCGAGAGTCAAAAAGACAAAATGATATAAAAATAAAAACTGCAAATAACAATATTATTTCTAAAAATGCCATTTTAATGGGAAAATAAGAATCCTAAAACACATAAATGATATTAATACGTTTGTTTTCTCTTTGGGTGAGGAGGTGGGGTTAACTCTCTGGCAGGCCCAACCAAATGTCCTCATGAGTCAACTTTAGCCGCACTTTAGGCAACCCTGGCTTATAGGGACCAGTGAGGGTTAACACGGAACACCACAGACCAGTATAGGTCAGTAAGATGATGACTAGCAGGAGCCCACTGGGGCCAGCGTGATGCAGTGGAGGCTGGAGGGGTCAGGGATATTGTAGTTTTGAAACTTCCATTAGCTTTTAGTTTTCATTTACATGCAACGGCAATTAGGCAAGTCAGTAGAACCCAAACGGGACCAATATAAGAGAGCGGAGAACAGAAGGGTCAGCAGGTGCCAGTATGGCAGAAACCAACAGGGTCCAGCATAAAAACAACAAGGGCCAGCACTTTTCTTGAATATGAAATGCACACACACACACACGTGTGTATATATATATATATATATACTCATAAACAAATATAGGTCCTTGTCCAGACTTCTCCAGCTGTCCTCTGCCCAAGGTGAGCCGAAAGGTCAGCTGTCTCCTGTACACACATCTGCCTTTACCAGAAGGTGACATCTGTTGACCTGTGGGAATCGGCCTGCTCGTCCAGCCTGCCATCCAGCCGGCATTTACCATTTAGACCTTGGACATAAATCGTATGAAGATAGCAGCAGGTACTTTCTGGGAGTTTTGAAAGAGAAAAGCAAAATGACCTTCTGAATATTTAGAGAAGACTATACGAATACAAATGATTTATTGCAAGCTTAAGAGAAAATCCAAAATCTCCAAAATAAATATCATAACCTTTACAGAAGGTCAGAGAAATCAGAACTCAGTCCCAAAACCCTCAAAGAAGACCAGAGAGCAACTATCAGATTGTTCCTGCAGATGGTGCGGTAGGGGTGGAGGTGGAGTGACACCAGGCCTTCTGGATGTGTGACAACAAACCGTTCATCTTGGTGCTGAAATGAAATGGTGCCTCCACACATGGATTTGTCGGTCGTCTCCACCAAGACTAAAGCGGGACTCGTCACTGAAGATGACCCACTGCCATTCTGAGTCACTCCATGACAGTCTGGCACGACACCATTGCAGTCTTTGGTGACGGTGGCGTGGTGTTAAGGATAGTTGTCGCAACAGTCTGCATCGAGCAACCATCTACCATTTGGTGTGCTGGCACCAACAGGATGACTCATGGAGGGCATAGCTCCTCGCTGAATGGCCTGTCCTTGCTTACATCACATGCATGGGCGAGCGTGAAACTCACCAAGTCTCTTTGGCTTGAGGTCATGGACTGCTGCTCTCGTGATCCTGTAAAACATTTTGATGCACCGTTAAATTCATTGTTCCCTCAGTGATTGCAAGGCATCTAGGCCCTGAGGCAACAAAGCAGCCCAAACCATGAAACTCCCTCCACCATGCTTCACAGGTGGGATGTTGTTTCACTGTTGGTGTACAGCATCCTGTTTCCTCCAAACACAGTCTTCCGCATTTGTGCTGAAAAGGTTCAGATTCGTCACATCTGTCCATACATCAGTTTCCCAGCAGCATTCGGAACATCTAGGTGGTCTTGGTCAGCTTCCTTTGTATTGTCCTTCCACGAAAACCATTCTTGTTCAGTGTGTTTCTAATAGTGGGCATATGAACAAAGGATTTTACAGCTGGTTAAGTTTTCTGTAGGTCCTTGAGTTCTTTCTTACGTCTTTCAGGCTGCGCTCTTGGAGTGGTCTTAACAGAACACCCACTCAGGGAGAGTAGCAACAGTCCTGCATTTACTCTGTCTGTAGATAGTTTGTCTACTACAGTGGCTGAGAAGTGCAAAACAAATTTACAAATGAAAAAAAAATTACATTGAAGAAAATTAAATTACAAAAGCAAAAGCAATTTTACAAGGGCAAAAAAAAATATTACATTTCAGAAAACAAAATTACAAAAGTAAAAACAAATTTACAAGACGTGAAACACTTTTACCAGTACCGAAACACTTTTACAAACTGCCAATTCTGACGGAAAGGGGAGGTCTAACACACAGGAAGTGCTTGTTGCGGACCCTTATCAATCAAACTGTTCTGAAGAAAGAGACGAACAGGCGACGTCTAGTCCACTTGGTTTATAACCAACTCCACGTGGTTTAGAGTCGCCTGTTCGTCTCGTTCTTCCGTCTCTAAAGACTTTCCGCAGGAAAAACAAAAGCGAGCCAGCTGGGTAAAATACGTGCCACAAAATAGACAAAACATGCTCTAGCGTCATCACCATCCCAAACTCCACCCACTCTACCATGATGCCATGAAACTGCTTATCAGCCAACTGTCCAACTGTCCAATTACCTCTGAGCTGTGAAAATGGACAGACGATGTAAAAATTCCTGAACGACTCATGCATTATTTTTGTTAAAGCCCTTGAATAGAACGAGAGGTGCATTCGATCTTCACCTCGAGCCCTTCAAGCTTCAAGTACAGCTTGGCTTAAAATAATAAATAAATTAAATGTTTATTTATAGAGCACCTTTCATACGATGGCAGCTCAAAGTGCAGACAGCTGACATCAGTAATGGGGGAGGAATACTACTACTACTACTAATAATAATAAATAAACATATACATATACATACATACATACATACATATACACACATATACATACATACATACAGATATATATATACATACAACCCTCCATCCCTCAAAATGTATGTAATACAAGCATCCTGGAGCCCAGATGGTGGCTGTCTGAACAGCAGACTCTCTCGCCGTCTTCAAACGCAGACTAAAGACCATCTCTGTGTGAAGTACTGAAGTGAGTGAGCACTACTGGATGTACATACTGAAATACTTTGTTTTGCACTTACACTGAGACTAACCTTTCTTCTCTCTAGGTCTGAGCGCTGGCTTGGGGTTGCCAGGTAGAGCACTTCTGCTGTATTTAACTCTGTATTCTTCTCTCTAGGTATCAGCACTGGGCCTTGTTCGGGCAGCGTCTGAGCTCAAGACGAGTTCTAGACTCTAACCTTCTTGTACTAGCTAGGAAACGTTCTCTGATGGAACACTAAGCCCGGTTGTAAGTCACTCTGGATAAGAGCGTCTGCTAAATGCTTTAAATGTAAATGTATAGAGGCAAAACTACAAAAACCTGTCACTGTCCAAACATGTAGATCTGTATGTTGGATTCAGGCAGACCCTCTAAAGCTCAGATCACACAAGATGTTTTCTAGTTCTTTGGAATTGCAGATTGGGATATTGGACCGACTATCGCGCCGTATTTAGTGTCCTAAAGTCACTTGTTTTGCCGATTCCAATGCTTGATGGACCTGGTGCTACAAAAGCTACTCTGCCTGAACTGCACCCTTTATAGTACTCACCTGTCTTCCCTAGTATATCCCGATTACACCAGCAACTCAGTGCGGACCAAGATCTCACTAGAATAGATTAGATTCAGCTACAGTCCTTACTCTGACTGGTACCAATCAGTTGTCCCCTGCCGGCCCGAACAGAGCAGTCTTTATTGGCAGTGTTTCTGACAGTAACATTTACCTTCAGTTTGCTAACCAGCAGCGGACTGTCATTATGCTGTCCCTCCAGGCCCGGAAGGATCTTTATATCCTGTCTGAGATAAGGCTAAGCTTCTGCTGAAATAGAGGGTCTCTCTGAGAACAGGTCCAACCCCCCCACCCCCCCTCCCACTTTACCACAGGCTGCGTAAGACTGATTTATATTGGGGATTAAAGCCCATGCGTCAAAAATGAAACGGTTTTGTCTTATTTGGCACTGTCACAGGGTCAACAGCCCTGTTACACAACCATCACTATCACTCTGAGGTTGAGACGCCCTGTGTGTATATGATTTGAGAGACGTCCGCTGTTGTGGGAGTAAATGCTGCTTTACGGCTGCCTGCTTTTGATTATACACCAAGGAGGCAGGACGAAGAGGTTAGAGAACACAGTCCACTGTAAACGAGGGGAGATATTATTTCCTCCAACGGTTTGAAACACCTCCTCGTCATATGAGGGCGATCATTTCGGCATGGTACTTGGAAATGGCGGGAGAAGAAGTGTTTAGCATTATCAGTTATCACAGAGAGGTTTAGTCGAAAGTGCAAATTCTGAACTGAACGGATCCCACATTTGAGTTTGTAGGTACTGTATAAGCCTTGAAATGTAACGTGTTTCGTAAATATATACTGATCCCAAATTTGATGCCTGAAACATGTTCCAAAAAAGCTGGGACAAGAGCATCACAGTTTCCTGTGTAGTACTCGTCTGGGAGCTGAAGACACAAACTGGTTCAGTTGAAAGCCGATTTTGTTGCTGTTCTTCTGTTATACAAGTTGTACTCAGCTGTGCAGACGTGCAGGAGCTTCATTTTCATGTTTTGGGCTTCATTAACATGCTACATGTTCAATAAGTGATAGGCAGGTCAGTCTACACTCATCTAATCTGGCTCCAGCTAGTGCCTCAGTGCCATTTGGAAGAGTCCACAGTGACCGAATGAAAAACAAGCAATCAGAGCCAGGACAGGGTGTGAGTCACTGCTCATGCACGTCCTCACTGTCCAAGAAGAAAGTAAGTATCTCAAAAATGGCAACTTTACAGGAGAGACCAAAAGACTTATTTAACTTTAATGGAAGTCAATGGAACCAGTCTTTTTCCAAGTGATTTTGGGCCATTTTTGTTGGTCCATTCGTCATGAATGAATCATAAATGTTTGCATAGTGGCGACTGCTGTGTTCAAATGATACATAAAATGAAAAATTGACAAAACTGGAGATTTCTTTGCACACTGATGACACGGTTCAGGCAGGAAACACAAGTACAGCAACGGATAAACAACCACAGCAAGTAAAAAGAAAGAATCACACATATACAGCATCAGAGCAGCTTGTCAGAAAGCCAGCGGTTACAGTAACAGCCCATAGCGCATAGCTCATGTTACTGGGATGCTGAAGTGTCACGCTTCCGGGTTCTCCTCTCAACTCCAACCTCCTGAACTCCATTACCCACGATCCACCAGCCAGTGACGTCACCGTCACATGACCCTCAACACCCAATCACAGACTGTTCTCTCGCTCGTCCTCGCCGAGTTCCAATCAGTCACACCTGCCTGTCATTAACTCTGTTTGCTTTTAAACCCTAGCTTCAGGCTAAGCACCTCGCAAGGTATTGACACATTTGTGCGTACTGTGCGGTTCTCTTGTTTATTCATTCGTTGGTTTTCTCGGGTTTGGTCAGTTTTGTTCTTTGGTTTTTGACTTCGTCTTCCCCCTTGGTTTGTTTGCTTGGTCTGTTTTTGGACTGCTCTTTTGGTTTTCGGCTTTGTGCTTGTTCTTTGGTTTGTCGGCCTTGCCTTTCACTATGGTTGTGTTTTGCTTTGTTGCTGCTGCTGAGTCAGTGCTCCAGCCCCTTGAATAAAACTGGTTTTACTTTTAGCTCTGTGTGTGTCAAGTCTGTTCATCATTACATAAAGTCACAGCTGGAATCAGAACGGTTATTTATATATATATAGTCGCTGTCCAAAGAAAAACAAGTATCTCCAAAATAGCAACTTTACAGGAGAGGTCAAAACCCAATTTAATTCTAATGTAAGTCAATGGAACCAGACGTGTTTTGGATATTTCTGGTGCTCCATTCATCATGAAATGTCCACCCAATGTAAACAGCAGCTCATGTGATCAAATGATGCAAAAAAATAAAAATCGACCAAATTGGAGATACATGGTTTTCATTGGACAGCGACGATATATATATAGATAGAGAGAGAGAGAGAGAGAGAGAGAGAGAGAGAAAGAGAGAGAGAGAGAAAAAAAAGATATACTATATAGTACATGAACACAAAACAAACGGCAAGTAAAAGTATGTGCAAGGAGAGATAAATACAGATATAACTAAGTACTGGAGTACTGAAGTACATAAACACGGTATACACAGAGACATGGACGGTGCAGTAAATAGAAATGTAAACATATAGAATGTGTATAAAGTCCACTCTATTCTGAGCCCACTGCAGCATTAATGGTGTCTTCTCTGGATGTGCAGGTTACCCAGTAATACATCCACCACCATGACAGACGCTGGATTTTGAACTTTATGCCGGTAGTAATCTGGATGGTGCTTTGGGCCGGCCTACACCACATCCATTAATGATCCAATAATGATCCATAAAGTTGACTCGTCAGACCACAGTAGATGGTTCCACTGAGCATCAGTCCAATTCAGGTGAGCTCAGGTCCAGAGAAATGACAGCATTACTGGACATTGTTGACATGTGACTTCAGCTGTCTTACAGTACAGACGGTGTTGACTGAGGACGGAATGTCAAAGTATTCCTGAGTCCGTGCAGCTGGTTTTTAAAGCAGTGCTGGAATTAAGTTATGGTTTTCTTGTTCTTATGATAATATTATGCACCACAGAGGGTGAAATACCCTTGCAATCACTCATCCATGATTATTGTTCATCAACTGTCGGAATTTTTGTTATTGCATTTTTGGCAAAGTGGCGAGCCTCGACCCAACCTTGCTTATGAAGGACTCAGTCTTACTTGGCTTGCTCCTTTTGCGCCCAAGCATGACTCCATCAAAGTCAAAGTGAACTTTACTGTCGTTCAGACGATACAACAAGAAGTGCACAGCTGAACGAGAGACTGCGTTTCTCCAGACTCCAATGTGCAAATACAACATAAAGACAAGTGCACGCAGACAACAGGCAGCTGCCCTCTTCTTTGCTAAGGTCCTTATTAAGAGCATTGGTGAGGAGGTCAGGTACTGATATTGGATGGTTAATGACTGGATCGCTCCAACTCATGCCAAAGGCACATGGTGGACCACTCCAAACAACACAGATCCACTGCTCCACAGCCAGTACTTGGCATTGGGCATGGTGACTGTAGGCTCATGTACAGCTGCTCCAGAGCATTTCCATGCAGACTATACAAGCTGTGCCAGCAATGTGTGACCTAAATGCAGCCGAATTCAGTAGAAGAGCTGTCTGGATACTTTTGGCCATACAGTGTATTTGGGCAATGAGCATTTATTTGCTTGATAAATCATAAACTTTAAAAATACAAACAAACATTATTTCAATAGGTTACTGGTATTACAGTATGTGTCTGAGTGTTGATGTGACCATTTCTAAAGCTCTTGTGTGAGCAGCCTGGTGCTGTCATCCGATATCTGTTTCAGGAAATCAGTCATTCAGTGGAAATCAATTACAAGTGAAATCAGATTTAATTGAGGTTTAATTGTTGCACTAGAAATAACTACTTTCGGTAGCCCTATGGTCTTGTTGCCCTGTGTTTCCAGGGTTAGTTGTTCCTAGGGTCCTACGCTTCCAGAAGAACCATTTGTTCTGGAGAACAGGCGCCTATGTGTTTGTGTCTTTCTAATCACAGCATATCAGTAACCTGACTAGAAAACATGACCTAGCTTCCTGTATTTACACACATCATCAAAAGAATAGCTGCACAAATGGCAGACCAGAAGGTAAATTGGTGGGTAGGTTTGACATTCTTGGCTGCACCACGCAGGACTACATGCCTGCAGACCGTTACGACGACTGCCCTTAACACCACGTCAACGTCACCCAAGACTCCGAATGGCAGCGGGTCATCTTCAGTGACGAGTCCCACTTTTGTCTTGGTGGAGACGACCGATGAATCCATGTGTGCAGGCAGCGTGGTCAGCACCAAGATGAACGGTTTGTTGTCACGCATCACACGTCCAGAAGACCTGGTGTCACTCCACCTCCACCACTACCGCACCATCTGCAGGAACTGTGTGAGGATATTCAAGCTGCATGGGATGGATTATCACAGGACACCATTAGGAACCTCTACAACTCCATGCCGAGACGTCTGGCATGTTGGGTTAGCAAACACGGCGGCCCGACACCATACTGAGAGACAGACTTCTGTATGTGTAGCTCAATAAATATTGATCATATCAGTCTAAATTTATCATCATTTATTGATCCTGGTAACCTTTATCTTCCTTCCCAACAGCACTGCAATCCCACAGCTCATTCTGGGGGCAGCTGTTCTTTTGCTGTTGTCCATTGTCCATTGTATCTAGGGCAAAACCCTAATATAATTTTAATGTAACTCAATCAGACCAGACTTTTTTTTTACAAGCAATTTTGGGCCATTTCTGTTGGTCCACTCCTCATGAAAGTTTCATACAGTGTAAACGGCAGCTGCTGTGTTCAAATGATGCATAAAAGCAAATATAGACAAAAAAGGAGATACATGTTTTCTTTGGACTGTGACGTTATATAAAATGTGCAATAATATGTCAGGCAGGAAATGAGTCAAAGGTTAAGTTCCTGCCGCCATTGCTCCCTGTTAGAGGTGACTGATAGACAATGTGTGAGCACCTGTCTGAAAAATCCGATCTAAATTTTAAACAGCTGTGAGTTGCTGTGTTAAAATCTCCCAAACTCTGCTTCTCCTCCGGGAGTGTCTGTGTGGATGAGTGTGTAAATCTGTAATGTTTAGCTCCTGCAAATATAGGGAATTCTATGGGAACATAGAACTCTGAGAACACTGGACCCTGGGAACATAGAACTCCGGGACTGTAGTACCCTGGGAACACAGAGCTCTGGGAACATAGCACTCTATAAACATGGGACCCTGTAAACACAGGACCCTAGGAACACAGAACCCTTGGAAAAAGGGGCCTGGGAGCATATGAGCCTTGGAAACATAGGAGCTTGAGAACATAGGACCCTGGGAACACAGAACTCTGAGAACATTGGACCCTGATAACATAGGACTCTGTAAACATAAGACCCTGAAAACAAAGGACACTGGGAACATAGAGCTGTGGAAACAAAGGGAACTTGGAACATATGAGCCTTGGAAACATAGGACCCTGAGAACATGGGCCCTGGAAATATAGGACCCTGGAAGCATAGGACTCTGAGTACATAGGGCCTTGAAAACATAGCATCCTGGAAACATAGAACCTTGACAATAGGGACCCTTCTTACACAGGACCCTAGGAACAAAGGGCTCTGGGAACAAATCACACTGGGAACATATGAGCCTTGGAAACAGAAGACTCTGGAAATACAGAACCCCGAGAAGACAGGGCTCAGAGAACCTCGAAGCTGGAAGTGAGTCTCCTGAAGAGAATGGAATCTGTAATAAAGATAAGAGTGGACACACTTAACACTCCAGCACCTGATATGAGATTTGTCGTTTGTATGTTTTCTTTTTATCTGCACTTAAAGGCGAATTTGAGTGGAAGTGAAATAAACGAATGCCGGTCTCAGACTTTTGCACAGTTCTGTATGTATGTGGATGCATGTGTGAGGAGATCCTGGCTAGACTCCCCCGTTTCATCCTTCTATCCTGGCTCACCAGTGTGCAGTATGACGCACTTGGCAGCTTTCAGGCTGTTGTTTCAGTGTAAATCTTTCATCTCCCACTGGGAAGAGCACACACACACACACACTCGAGGCATACCCACAGGTCACACACACACACACACTCTCTCTCTGTTCTCCCTTTCTCTCTCTGGAGCCTTTTTGAGAGATTAAGAAATGCCAAGTGGCCCCTCAGGCCTCGCAATAGACATATAAAAGCACATAATAACTCTGTGAGTGAACGAGTGCGTGTGCACGCGCCCTGCGCAACAGGAAGGTAAACAGGACAGCGATGGCCATTTCAGGGTCAATTACACCGCTGGCGAGAATTAGGCATAATTGCGTCGGCCCACTCTTCATCGCACACACTCCAGTCAGACAAAATCCCACACTACTCACGCTGCACATCCATCCGCTTGAATGAAGAGAGAGCAAGAAGGGGAGGGCGTAGGGGGGTAGGGAAAGAGAGAGGGATTCTGAGAGAGAGGGGTTAAAAAGGCTCCATGTAGAGGATGAGGGAATTGGGTCAAATAGAGCTCCATTTAGCCATTAGCTTTGTCTCCAGGTCAATAAAACAATTGGTTATCTGCTTACATTAAAGGCAGCTGGACTTGGCAGTAAGATTCTTGTGGTCATCGTCGGTTCTGAGTAGAGCTTCCAAATATACACTCACCCAGAAGGAGGTGTGGGATTGCAGTGCTGTTGGGAAGGAAGATAAAGGTTACCAGGATCAATAAATGATGATAAATTTAGACTGATATGATCAATATTTATTGAGCTACACATACAGAAGTAGCATCTCTCAGTATGGCTAACCCAACACGCCAGACGTCTCAGGATGGGGCTGTAGTGCCTAATGGTGTCCTGTGATAATCCATCCCATGCAGCTTGAATATCCTCACACGGTTCCTGCAGATGGTGCGGTAGGGGTGGAGGTGGAGTGACACCAGGCCTGCTGGACGTGTGACGCGTGGCAACAAACCGTTCATCTTGGTGCTGACCACGGTGCCTCCACACACGGATTCGTTGGTGGTCTCCACCAAGACAATAGCGGGACTCGTCACTGAAGACGACCCGCTGCCGTTCTGAGTCACTCCATGACAGTCTGGCATGATACCATTGCAGTCTTTGGTGACGGTGATGTGGTGTTAAGGACAGTCGTGGTAACGGTCTGTGTGTATGTAGTCCTGCGTGGTGCAGCCGTCTGCCAATGGTGCTGCACTAACAGGATGACTCATGGAGGACATCACTGCTCACCTGAATGTCTGTAATTGTGGCTGTTGGGTCAGTCAGGTACAGCGATAAGGCCCATCCTTGCTTACGCAACATGTACGGCCCAGCATGAAACTTCAGTCATTCGCATGTCTCACAATGTCAAACCTACCCACCAAGTCTCATTCCTGTTGGTTGATTCTCTTTGGATGCACCTATTTGTGCAACTATTCCTATCTGGCTAACTGTCTGGCCAACTGTCTAAACTTGCTTTGTGGAGTTCCCTTGCAAGGAAAACTTTACAGTTACACAGAACCCCACATTCTAGAGCACCTACACCAAAAACGACAACTGCAAATCCACGTTTCGGTGCCTGGATTCCTGGCGTCAGCTTCCCATTCACCTCTTGTTCCACTTTAAGCGGTGCAGCAGTTACATTCTGGTGCCTCTGGCACCAGATAATTGTTAATAATAATAATAATAATTGCTGGACCGTTTAAGGTGGAATGAGAAAATTCGAACAAGCTGGCGAGTAGGTAGCTGACTTCAGCTTTTGTGGTCCATGAGCTCTTCCTTCGTTTATCTTTTGGCAATCTGTAAAGCAATCTCTCTGGATTCTCGGACAACACAACAGCTCTTTACTATTCGATATTTTCGTTCAGGGTTAATATATTAGCATTAACCCTGAACGCTAAAGCTGCCGCTCAGTCAGTCAGTCTATCAGCCACCCAGTGAGCCAGAGCCAGCCCTGACCAATGTGATTCCCCCCGGTCAAGATTTTGGCTGGTGCCCCTTGGAGGATGAAACCCAGGTAATAACAGTGAGCCACTTTATAGCCTATAAGATTCCAAACACTAACAAGTGTGTATTACACCTAGCATTCATACACAGAGCATGAATACAGTGAGCACTTCTCTCACATGATCATAACCCCAAAAAGGAGGACATCATAAGGGGGTGGGGTTTAGGCCGGACAGTCCGGTTTTTCAAATCCCAGCCCCCTGTCTGGCCCAATACCTGTACGGACACCTATTAGTCCTCTTTTCGTGATGAACTATTTATAATGCTCACTCGCCAACAATAGTATGTGTGTCATTGGCTCACGTCTGTGTCAAAAGACATGCCTTGCATTTGATTGGTTTACCAAGTTCATGTGACATCGTGACTCAGCCCTCTAAATGCTAGTCAATGAGTAAGCTCCCGTCTGACTCACGAATGTCATCCATTCCACCCAATTAGGCATCATGTATGTGGTATATACGTTAGGTTGTGATTTTAATTCTCTTCTAGTATCGTGCCCGACCCCGCCATCCCTTTATGATGTCCTCCTTTTAGGGCTGGGATGTCCTCCTTTTTGGGGTTATGAAAGTGGCCAACCTAACCCTCAGCCCCACAAGCAGGTGAGTGTAACTAGAACGTGAGGAGGGTGGGGGTTGATGTGTGATTATTTCCATCAACTGGGGCACCCGAGCACCCCTATGGATGGACAGCACCCCTAGTATTCGCCTATAACGCCCATGCCTCGGACCAGCTCTGCAACCTCCTCTATGGTGGGCCTGTAGGGGTCCTGACCACTAAGAAACAGGGTAAAGGTGGGATGACAAAGTATGCAGAGCAACAAATGGACTACAGTCTGTAACTGTACAGCTACAAAGGGCTCCTATATGGTCAGTGGAGCTTCAGTGAGTGTAGACGTAGTGTGTCCCTATTGAAGAGGTCAGTGAGTGTATATCAGGAAAAAGCAGGCTTTTGAAAGTCTTCCAGGAAATGTGTTCATATCTAGCTGTCGCAATCTCAAAGTAGTCAAGTGCACATCGTGATTAGCTCGGAGGGCTACATACACGGTCTAACGTCATGTGTGCTCCACCCACAACCTTCTGGCTTCTCTAGTTAAATAAGACCTTTTTGGCCACATTTGTGTGAATTCAGCGTCGGCCGGTTTGAACCCGTATCTTTCCTTGTGGCTGGTGAGCACTGTCTTTTTGTTCTCTGTGAGTTTTCATCCCAGTTCCAAAACATTTAATAAGGCATTAAACGCAGCACAGCCTATTTAGGCTCCGCCTACTCCAGAATGATTTGAATATGTTGGGTAGTATCTGGATGTGGATGCTACATTTTTGCGACTGAGGGTTAAAGCCAAACTGACACTATTGATTATAAAGCAAAGATCAGAAGACTAAAAGAGCATTCACACCGTTTCCCATAAATCAGCCTGTAACGCACTGGTTCTCTCGCTCTTTCTCTCTCTCTCTCCCTCCATAACTATCTCTCTCTCTGAGCAGTAGATGGACGGCCTCAGCTGGCTGTGCCAAGTGGTCAGTGAGAGTGTGTGTGTATGAGAGAGAGAGAGGGAGAGATTTGTCCAGCTTGTTGAGAGGACAGGAGGGAAGCCAATGTGTTTTACACTGTACACAAACAGATGCCGTTCTGAAATGACCGCTTCCTGCCATCCATCATCAGTCCCGCGATCCTGCCCCAGTGTAATGATTTAGCTGAAAGACACGCTGCTGTTGTGAATGAAGGAGACGTGCAGTAACTGTTCCGGTTAATTCAGCAGCAGAAATTACAAAGCAGGACCATTAAACATTAATTAAACAGACATTTAATGAGACTCGCACCTCAGAGACTCGAGACTCATTTTACAAACACTCATAATGGATTAAAAACTAGACTCAGACTCACACCTTGGAGATTTGAGACTCAACTCAGACTCACTCCTTAGGGATTCGGGACTTGACTTGAACACACACCTCAGAGATTTGAGACTCAACTCAGACTTACACCTTAGAGACTCAAGACTCATTTCAGACTCTCACCTCAGAGACTCAAAACCTAACACGGACTCAGCTCAGAAACTCGAGCCTCACACTTCAGAGACTCGACATAGACTCACACCTATAGAGTCTAGACTCGACTCAGACTCACACCTTGGAGACTCATTTTACACTCACACTTCAGAGACTCAATTCACACTCACACTTCAGAAACTCAACATTGACTCACACCTCAAAGACTCAAGACTCAGAGTCACACCTCATAGATTCAAGACTTGACTCAGACTCACACCTCGAACACTCCAGACTCAGACTTACATCTACACATTCTAGACTCGACTCACTCTCACACCTCATATATTCAAGACTTAATTTAGACTCACACCTCAGAGATTCGAGACTCAGACTCACATCTATGGATTCTAGACTCGACTCACTCTCACCTTAGAGACTCGAGACTCAATTTAGACTTACACCTCAGATTCGAGACTCGACTCAGACTCAAACTGTAGAGACTCAAGCCTTGACTCAGACTCACACCTCAGAGACTGGAGACTCAAGTGAGATTTGAACCTCATAGATTTGAGACTTAACTGAAACTCACACCTCATTGATTCGAGACTCAACTGAGACTCACACCTCATAGATTTGAGACTCAACTGAGACTCACACCTTGTAGATTTGAGACTCAATTGAGACTCACACCTCGTAGATTTGACACTCAACTGAGACTCACACCTCATAGATTTGAGACTGGACTCACATTTGCTGAGGTCACTGTTCCACGTTCCTGTGTTTCTAATAAACTGGCCTCCCAGAGTATGTTCTGCTCTCTCGAATGAGAGTGTCCCTCACACTCCCACACACATGAACCTTTCTGGGTGTGTGTTGAGTGTGGAAGCTGTGGGCCATAGCGGATCTCTCTCTTTCTCTCCACACGCTCCATTTAGCGTATTAAAGCGCTTCACTTGAGCTCCTCACAGCGCTCCTTACGTAAGCTCCTCATCTGGAGCCCACTGAGATGTGAACTATGTATTATTGAGCATAAATGGACAGTGATAGCGATTAGACACTGTACATATAAGCAGCTTCGATTTGTTCTAAAATCAAGCGAAGGCTACGCACAATAGATCTGGAGAGCATTGCTTCTGCATGTGTTAATTAACGATCCCAGTGCTCTTTTGGACCGAAGCTGTCACTCGATAGAATGCGGCGTCCCGTAGAGAATGACGTCTTCATCTGCTGACAATCTGATTGATCCCTAATCAATGCTGCAGAAGGCTGGAACTGTTTATGTCCTGCATCCGCTTTGGGGAGGTGGGGGTGGTAGGCGACAGGGGGCTGTCTGAAATGAAAACTGACCTTTCCTGACTCTCCAGATTCATCCCAACTTGTCCGTGTTAATTCATTAACTTCTGGCAGTTTAGTAGAGTATGGTGTTCTGAAAAAGGTCATTTATAAATATAGTACCTCGGCAGTCAAAGTTAATTCAGTAAATTATTCACACCACACAAAGACCCGTTCTCCTGGTTACATCCTGTGGGCAGCTTCCTTTGACCCCTGTTGAAGGTCTAGAAGACTAGAGGATATACACTATATTGGCAAAAGTATTCACTCCCCCATCCAAATCGTTGAATTCAGGTGTTCCAATCACTTCCATGGCCACAGGCATATAAAACCAAGCACCTACACATGCAGACTGCTCCTACAGACACTAGTGAGAGAATGGGTCGCTCTCAGGAGCTCAGTGGATTCCAGCATGGTACCGTGATAGGATGCCACCTGTGCAACAAGTCCAGTCGTGAAATTTCCTCCCTACTAAATATTCCACAGTCGACCGTCAGTGGGATTATAAGTGGAAGCGAATGGGAACGACAGCAACTCAGCCACAAAGTGGTAGACCATGTACAATGACAGAGCGGGGTCAGCGGATGCTGAGGCGCATAGTGCACAGAAGTCACCAACTTTCTGCAGAGTCAGTCACTACAGACCTCCAAACTTCATGTGGCCTTCAGATCAGCTCAAGAACAGTGTGTAGTAGGGCTGCCCTCTAGAAGTCGACGAGTCGAATCGTCAGTT
>CM067487.1:2183921-2217881 GCA_034552555.1 Semaprochilodus insignis | reverse complement strand
TATATTTCTGGGAACATTTTATTATTATTATTATTATTTTTTTTATTTTTATTTTTTTTTCCTTTAAAAAAATGAATAAATGAATAATAATATGAGTCGGGTTGGAGAACAGAAAGTTATATAATATTTGTTTTTCGATATCCAGCATCATCATCATCATCACATTACCATGTTTAACCGTCAGTTCTTTTCTTTCTTACGGTGTGTAAATAGTCAGGGTTCGTGCCAAACCTGCGGACGTGGTCGGATCCTTGTTGTGTTCCCGATATTTGAACCGGGTTACTCGGCCCTGTTAACATTCGTCTCTTATCTGGCATTCCCCTCTGTTGTTGCAGAGATGCTCATGGCTGAACGCGCTAGCGGAAGGGTCTAAATGTCGAAAGTCAGCAGTCGGCGTATGCTTGAGATTTGTTGTCGTCCTCTAACCCAGAGCAGCTCCAAGGACAGCCCTGTAACGGTGGCCTTGTTCTCCTAGCTCCGAATCAGTATTTGAAGGCTTGCTGTTCGCGCTACATCGTAGTGTTTCGTCGCTCGATACAAAAAGCCTACGTCTCCAGAACCAGGCCCGGCTCAGTGCTGAGAGTCGCCGGCCCTGTTTGTTTTCTCGTTCGTGTCGTATTTATTTGCTTACTTTTGGTTGAATAATCATAGAAATGAAAGAGCTCATGTTCTTCTCCGGCCCCCCCAGCGGCCCTGAAGGTTTCTGAAAGGGAACAATATTGGAAATCATGAGGCGGGTCTAGTGCTGAAACCTGATCTTGGTCTTAAAAAGTGACTATTTACTAAAAGGGTCCAATGACCATTAGAAGAAAAAGGGGCGGTGCCTCCCCAAGAAACGCATATCATTATTATAATGAAGCACCTGCATCAGTATATCAGGGCTGATAGTGGGATACTGGGAACAGCTGGCCGTATCCGCCCCCATTCTGGTGAAAAGATATATTTGAGTTGTTACGACAAAGTAATAATGTATAATTAATGTGTAATTAATGTGTAATTAATGTATAATGTCATGCAATTTCAAAAACCACAACAGCTAATACTTGCAACTTAACCGTCTTACCTGGAAACAAGCTTCTAGACTACAAAGGGAACAGAGAACCTTATGTTAGGCTAGAACCTGATATATCGGCCACCCCAGCGCAAATTGTTGGTGGAGCACTGATAGTCATCACCTGTTTTAGTAAACCTGCTCCAACTTTTCTTGTGTTGTTTTTATTTAAACTGAGTTAAAGGATATAAATGGAGCGTGGGAAGATATGGGAAGATATGGGAAGGGGTCTTATTCGTGACCACTGCCAGGTTAACGGGGTCAAAACACAGTCGTAATACACCCTGTTAGGTTGAGCCTACGTGACCTCAGGAAGTGATCCAGAGGTGAAGGCCTATATCAACACCTCGAATGAAAGTTGAAATCACCTGTACCAAATATTCCACCTTAGAACTCGTGGAGTAAACCCATAGTTCGACGTATCACACCCACGTTTGCAGCCAAACCAGAACCTGGGTCTTTGACATGTATATTCCAAACTAATAGCCAGTTATATAAAAGAATTCCATTTGTCTTCAACGTCCAGCAACAGTGGACAGCTCGCCATTGGGAATGAGTATGCAAGCAGACTTGTACATATCCGTTCTTCCGTGTAGTTACGTTTTTACGGCCCGTTAAAGCTCTGGAGAGACTTCCGGAAATATTCTCGGATAAATAGATAACGTTTATTGTGTGAGGCAAAAATTATAAAGACAATTGTTGAAAATTAATTTTAGGGAATTATATATATGTTAAACGGAGACAACAAAAAATGCTAAATTCTAAAAATGATAAACAAGCATCTGTCATAAATCCACTACACAACACAAGCACAAACCTCCAGCCGACTGGAAAGTCCAAAAACAGAGAATTGACTGGAAATCAACAGGGGGCGCCATGGCTACTTTTATAACCCGATTATTATTATTATTATTATTATTATTATTATTATTATTTTATCTATTTTTATGTATTTGTTGAGTCATCCTTGTGCGGTGGTTCCAGACATGTTCATTTCAGAGTACTATAGTCACATGTAATGGTGAAAATATATGAACTGTGGCCTTTTTTCATTCTTCTTGTTACTTGTGATGCAATTAAGTGAAGAAAAAATTAATAATAATACAGCAAGCAGAGAATTACCATGTACCAGTGCCTGGCTTTTTGTTATAAAGCTTCTTTTGTCTAGTGCTCTTTTTGCTAAGGAAATAGACTAGCGCGCCCTACTATGGAGAACACCAGGGAAAAAAAACGTTCCATCGGGAAAAAGATCGAATCATATTCGGCTCCGTTTTTTGCAGGGGAAATCCTTTTTTTGTACCAGGAAAACTGAGGAATAAAAAACAAATCAACCACGTGAACAGTCACGACCAATTCAGGATGTATTCCACTTTGTAGGTTTTTTGGGAATCGTTCGCAGTGAAAACAAAAGAGATTCCGATTTGAAAAGTTTGTTACTTTATTTTAATATTTAAAGACCTTATTTTAGCGTGTGTTGTCGAGACGAAGCTGGGTGGTGTCAGTGGCGATGGAGGTTCGGTCGGAGGAAGTGGGGCGGGGAGGGCGGGTGGGGGAGGAGCAGATCCATCAAGGCCTGAGCAGTGATTCACAACGTCAGATTAAAAAACAACAACAACAACAACAACATCTACTACAGTTACACCTTCTTTTCCAACGTGTGGCTGTGTGCCTCAAGCCTTTATGATTATGATTATTATTATTATTGATTTTTATGTTCATGTAATTTTTCGGTGTGTGTATTCTCGTTTTTATTCTTTTTATTTCTTAATTATTGCTTTTTTGTTGATTTTATTCTTTTTTATTTCAATTCCGTTTGTTCTAATTATTATTGTTGCTGTTATTGTTTTTATTTTCAGACTAGTATCCGTGTCTAAACAGATCGTGTGCTGGAGTTTTTCCTCTTCAAGCCAGCTCATCGTAGGCCATTGCCTGTTGGTTTTCATCTTGTAGTTACTCGATGAAGTCATGTACATGACCGTTCTGTAGCAATAAATGTGCCATTTTTATAACCTACCGCTCAAACGCTTCATGCTTTGTTTATTCAGTCCTCGGCGCACTTTAGAACAGAGGAGATATTTAATTATAATTTTGTATTTGCTGAAAAAAAAACAGTTATTGTTGAATGTACAGTCAAAAGCATCATTTACATGTGTGCCATTGAAACAGAAAAGGCCACCAAATAATTCAGAAGAGACCAAATAATTCATATCAGCTCTGAAGAATAATCAGACGGTACTATATAAGTACTTAAAGTAGATACTAAGTAATTCATAGAGGTTCTGGATTTTTTTTTTTTGTATATATTATATACTAATTATATACTATAATTAATAGAAAACACTTAATAATTAATAGTAGTTAGTAGATATTGAATAATGAATAATCTGTGATGAGTAATTTATAATAGGCTGTGAATTATTCATAGTAGATACTGAACATTCATAATAAATATTTAATAAATATAGATGGTCTAATTTCTTTGAATTATTGAATAACATTGAAGATACTAAAATGTTCACAGTGTTTATGGTATAATTTGTGATATGACTGAATAATTCATAGTTACTGTATAAAAATATTTTTTTACATCATACTTACTGTGAATGGTGGTCATTCTGATTAAATTATATTAACTGATATTTGATAGTAGATTCTATGTAATTCATAGTAGTTTTGTGTATTTTTTTTTATGATAGAATAATACAAAGTAGATACTGAAAAAATCATTATACTATATAATTAACAGTAGATGCTGAAAAATCCATAGTAGATACTGAATATTTCATAGTAGATACGGAATAATTCATAGTAGATGCTGAATAATTCATAGTATATACTGAATATTTTATAGTGGATACTGAATATTTCATAGTAGATATTGAATATTTCATAGCGGATACTGAATATTTCATAGTAGATGCTGAATAATTCATAGTATATACTGAATATTTTATAGTGGATACTGAATATTTCATAGCGGATACTGAATATTTCATAGTAGATGCTAAATAATTCATAGTAGATACGGAATATTTCATAGTAGATACTGAATATTTCATAGTAGATGCTGAATAATTCATAGTAGATACGGAATATTTCATAGTAGATACTGAATATTTCATAGTAGATACTGAATATTTCATAGTAGATACTGAATATTTCATAGTAGATGCTGAATATTTCATAGTATATACTGAATATTTCATAGTAGATGCTGAATAATTCATAGTAGATGCTGAATAATTCAGGTTAACGGTTAGTATCAGGATCAGAACTGGGATTAGAGATTCCAGACATATTTTCCATAGGAATGGTCCAATGATGTGGTGTGTGTCACACCTTTTCACATATTTAATGCATGTTTGGAAACTGCTATGATGTCATAGTTCCCACCTTGCGGGCTGTTCTGAGGCAAAGCCCGCATTTTGCTATGTGTATGAGCAGGCCTGGTGCTGAGTCAGCACTATGATATCACTTACCTGTCTGTCTTCCTTCCGTACTCTAGCTGTGGAGAGCAGAGGTGTGCAGAGTCTCCCGAACAAAGCTGGAATGAACGAGGTAGAAACTCTTTCTACAGTTTCACATACACTGAATAAATATCTCACTCGGCTGGTCCAACAGTGGCAACAACAAAAGATGTATGTGGGCGGAGCCTGGTTAGATCAGTTACTAAACGAGACGGATTTACCCCAATTAAAAAAAACTATTCACCACAACAGCCCTCCCTACAGCGGCATGCATGTACCGTACACACACGCACACCTGACAGCTCACATCAAAGACAGTCAAGCAGCAGTTACATACACACAACCGGCTGGTGATGTAGTAGATACCATACCCCCTCCGTATGTTGCATAATGCTGGGCCAAGCAGGAACGTACCAATGTCAAAACATCAGTCAGTCAAAGGCGTGAATATGAAGGCCTGGAGGAGGCATTCCCACTGCGCTGAGGTCACAGAGACCCAGAGAGGTTTCGGAATGACCCAACTCAAGGCCGACTAATAGCTCATCTTGTTTAAAGGCACTGCTGGAATGTGCCACAACAACCACTTCTCCATAACATCACACAGAGATATGTACCTTTGTCGTGAGCTTTGATCCGAGATGTCTGTCGAGAACTCTTTGTCTGGTATGTCTTCCTGTAATACGTCTTCACTGTCCTCTTAAACACACTCTCAAAACACTGCTCACTGTCCTAAAATACCCAACACCTAAAACCAGTACGCTGTCCTATCACCACACTGTCCCATAAAACCAGTACGCTGTTCTATCACCACACTGTCCCATAAAACCAGTACACTGTCCTATCACCACACTGTCCCATAAAACCAGTACACTGTCCTATAACCACACTGTCCAATAAAACCAGTACACTGTCCTATCACCACACTGTCCAATAAAACCAGTACGCTGTTCTATCACCACACTGTCCCATAAAACCAGTACACTGTCCTATAACCACACTGTCCAATAAAACCAGTACACTGTCCTATCACCACACTGTCCAATAAAACCAGTACGCTGTTCTATAACCACACTGTCCCATAAAACCAGTACACTGTCCTATAACCACACTGTCCAATAAAACCAGTACACTGTCCTATAACCACACTGTCCTATAAAACCAGTACGCTGTTCTATAACCACACTGTCCTATAAAACCAGTACGCTGTCCTATAACCACACTGTCCAATAAAACCAGTACAGTTCTATAACCACACTGTCCTATAAAACCAGTACGCTGTCCTATAACCACACTGTCCTATAAAACCAGTACACTGTCCTATCACCACACTGTCCTATAAAACCAGTACACTGTCCTATCACCACACTGTCCTATAAAACCAGTACGCTGTCCTATAACCACACTGTCCTATAAAACCAGTACACTGTCCTATCACCACACTGTCCAATAAAACCAGTACACTGTCCTATAACCACACTGTCCTATAAAACCAGTACGCTGTCCTATCACCACACTGTCCAATAAAACCAGTACACTGTCCTATCACCACACTGTCCAATAAAACCAGTACAGTTCTATAACCACACTGTCCTATAAAACCAGTACGCTGTTCTATAACCACACTATCCTATAATACCCAACGCACTGTCCCATTAAAAACATTACAGTATCCCAAAATCACACTGTCCCATGAGACCCAACACACTGTCCCGTAATACCTAACACTCTGTCCCATAATACCAACGTACTGTCCCACAATACTCAACACACTGTCCCATAATACCCAGCACAGTCTTCCATAATACTCAACACAGGGTCCCATGATACCCAGTACACTGTCCCATCATACCCAGCCGAGTCTTCCATAATGCTTAACATACCTTTGCTTTGATACTTAACACACTATGCCATACAATCTGATTCCCCCGATACAGATAACATAACACAGCATGTGAATATAAAATTCAACCTTTTTATTCTCAGTCATTTTAATGTTAAACACACGCGCGACTGCAGTGAGCTGATGCCTGGTGAAGTGAATGAATGAAATGAAGGGAATTCTTTGAAAGGGACTGACTGCTGCACCGCGCCATGATTACATTCCTCGCATAGTTTTTGACCGGCTACCTCTCCAAATATGGAGAGAAAGAAAATCTGCCCTTATGACAGAGAGGGTGTGGGTCCACGAGAAATGCGACGGTGTGTGCCTGACGAACTACATTTCCCACAATCCCCGCGCAGGAGCAGCGAGCCACGCCGACGATCTCTCCAGGTAAACGGAGTGCGCGCGAGGGGGCAGAGTGAAGTTGAGGAGCGGTGCAGGCAGCGGCAGCATCACCGGTGACAGGTAACGGTGACAGTTCATGAATTAGTTAATAGGTTGGTTTTGAATGTGGCTGCGGAGTGTAAGCTTTAGCTGATCGGTGCTGTGTTAAGTTTGCGTGGCTAATACAGAACAGACTGTGAGAACATATCAGCTGGAAGTGGTTCAGGAACAGCTCTGGAACTTTTGGGAAACTTTGAGACTGTGTGAAATGTAAAGCTAGCTGGATAATTATCCTGTTGGGAATAATGAGCATGTTGGCATCCAGATCTGTGCTAGGCTTAGGAGTTAATGTCCTTCATAGCCATGATGGTCCTGATCTGCGGTGGGTCGTAGCATATTAAAGGGGAACTCCGCAGATTCCATAATGGTAATTAAACAGTGAGGATGTGAACAGAGCCATTCAGAGTGGTTTGGTGCGAAACTTGGTGCGAAAAGTGGTTTGGTGAGAAACAATGGTGGTGAATGGAACCAGACGTCCACCTCTAAAAGCTCCCTGAAATGGTTATGAACATGCTGCTTGATGTCTGACACATTGTTTATGATTGATTTTGGGGCTTTTTGGACTTTTTACAGGGTGCTAAATAGTCCACAGAGAAAATGCATGTTATTTCCAGGTTTTCCAGATTTTCCCGTCTTCAACATTCCATACACATGTAGGTTCACTGGTGGTTTAGATAGATAGATAAAATGTCCGTGTGTGTGTTGTAGACATCATGATGACCCCCCGTTCCAACCACCACTGTAAATAGATCAGTTAGTAAGTTTGATGTCTCAGATTTACCCTGGCCCTTTTAGCTGACCATTAACTGCCATATAGTAGCGATTTAGGTGCAGGCAAATTGGCTGATTAGCTGGTTTGCCTCCTGGCTGTTGACACTCAGTGGCTGTATGTGGGTCTAATAGCTCTATAGCTCTAAATGTCAGTGTTTGTGTTGTAGACATCACCACCACCACTGTAAGGACATCTGAACCATCTCACACCGAACCCACTCTGGATCACTCTGTTTACATTTCAAACACTCAGTTACTCAGAAAGTTGGAAAATTTGGTGGAACAGTCCCACGTAGTCCTAAAGTCACATTTGATGGATTTGTATATGGATGCAAATTAATGACTCATTAATCATTAATCTACACATTGAGTCGCCACGTTCCTTTCTTTGGGCTTAATTTTGTGCTGGTTCAGCTGCCGGGCTGCTTTACTGTTGAGTTTGTAGCTTTAGTAGATTATTTAAGCCCAGTAATAGAAGAATAAAGCTGCACGTACTCCAGTTCCCTGCTGACAGAGGCGTTATAGGCCACAGGAACTATACTGCTGTATATTTACTCAGTACTTTAATAGGTTTGGGCTGGCTGGTTTTATTGTTCTGCTCGAGTCAGCGTTTTATTGGACTAGATTTATTGGTTCGCTCCAGTCTTTTCAAGATCTGAAAGTGATAAGTGGCAAGACGCTGTGGGATGTAAAGTGATGTCACCTGAGCTGGTCAAAGTCTGGGGTTGTATTCGAAATGGCACACTACTGTACTGCACACTGCACACTACAGTAGTACGTACTGCAGTAACAGGTTGGAGGTATGACCTGACTTTGCAGGTGGAGTAGTTTTACCTGCATGGTCTCATTTCAGTCATTTATTATTTTTCATGTAATTATGGCTTTTTCATTCTTTAGAATCATATTTGAGCAAATAAAGAAAAGTTCTAGAGAAACTTAGAGTCAAAATTGTTCACAGTGGTGGCTACTTCATAAAGTCCACCTCCCTGTATCTAAACTCATTGTCCATCTTATCAGCTCCACTGACCATATAGGACACTCTGTAGTTGTACAGGTCCAGACTGTAGACCATCTGTTTCTCTGTGTACTGTATTACCCTGTTCTTCAATGGTCAGGACCCCCATAGGACCACCACAGAGCAGGTATGATGTGGGTGGTGGATCATTCTCAGCACTGCAGTGACACTGACGTGGTGGTGGTGTGAGTGGATCAGACACAGCAGTGCTGCTGGAGTGTTTAAACATTGTGTCCACTCACTGTCCACTCTATTAGACACTCCTACCTTGCTGGTCCACCTTGTAGATGGACAGTCATGGATGGATAGCTCATCTGGTGCTGCACAGTGCAGTGTTGGTCATCCTCTAGTCCTTCAACAGTGGGCACAGGACGCTGCCCGCAGGACGCTGCCCAAAGGACGATGCCCACAGGACACCGTCGTGGTGCATAGGCTTGGTTGGTGGACGATTCTCAGTCCAGCAGTGTCACTGCAGTGCTGAGAATGATCCGCCACCCACATCATACCTGCTCTGTGGTGGTCCTGTGGGGGTCCTGACCATTGAAGAACAGGGTGAAAGGGTACTTGATGAAGTGGTCACTCGGTGTGTGTCGTTATTGTCCTGTTAGTGTAAGACATTGTGATAGCACTTTCCTGCTTTAGTCTGCTGCTCATGTCTGTGCAGTCGCTCAGCGAGGCACGTCTCTGTTAGGTGAGGAATGCTCACCTGTGGATTTTCTCTGCAGGGAATTTTTAGAGGGGGTTGTGCCGAGGTATTTTTCTCCTAATGTTTTTTAGCAGGACGTAACACATTCCTACCTTAAACACAGGACCACTCGCCAGACCAGCCAAACATGAGCAGAGCTCTGTGTGTGTATGTGCGTGTGTGTAGGGGTGTGTGTGTGTGTGTGTGCACATAATGCAGAAGAACAAGAGCAGGAGCGGCTCCTTTGTCGGCCTAAGCAGAAAGAACGTAGGAAATGAGGTTCGGTATTATCTCGAGTTAATGGGACAGGGTGGGTCGGGCGGCTGTAACCATGCACACGTTTTCAGCTCGGACGCTGCTTTTGATTCCGTGGTCCGGATTGTTGATATTTAATGGGTTAAAAATACATTTTTAGGACTAAAATAATCAATAACCTGTAGTATGAGTTCTGTTCCACATAAAGAGAACCATGGCTCCATCGCTGTGGCTGTCAGGAGTATGATACTGCAGTGGCATTTAGGGCTTAGGCTGATTAACACTGGGGAATTCCTTTATGATTAATAACTGTGTTAACGTGCAATAACGTGCAGTAATATTACACCTGCATGTTCTTGTTTTTAAAGGCCCTGTAAACACACGTGTTGAAAGCATGTTAAAGACTATGTAGTGCTGAATTGTGGACTGCTGAGTTACGCTTTCTCATCATTTCTGTGTTCAGGATTTTTTGGGCGGGTCTGAAAACATGACTCGATGACCCTGCATACTTAGTATAACCCCTCCCCTAACGTTATCATATCATTAACACTACAGTCAGAATCTGAAACACAGCAAAGTCCCCTTATCAGCACTTCCTAAGAATTATATTGATAGTAGTGCTATTGAAGCGTTGGGTGTGGAGCTACATAGAATGCTTCGCTCTTTTGATTTGGTCTTTTGATCATATGTTTAAGTTTCGTCAGAACAGCTGTTATGTATGAGTTATTTATTTTTCAGGAGATATAGGGGTTCCCAAGAGTAGTGTCTGAGAGATTCCTAACAACCACTTGGAAGACTTGTTAGACCACCAACCCTTGCCCTTATAATAGTAGATCATTTACTCACATCATTGAAAGACATGTCCTTCAACAAGCTTTGACTAGCCCACATTTTTGCAATTACACCTTTCCACCAGAGAGGTCTCCAAATGCCCTAATATTGGCATATAAACGAAGACATACTTGACGACAACTACTTGACAACTTGACTGTAATATGACGACTCTAATTGTAATGGTACTTTAATTACACATTGGCTGTATTCAAAATGGTACACTACTATACCACACACTGTATACTACAGTAGTATGTACTGCACACTGTATATGCCCCCTGTGTGTAGTACACAGTACAGTAACAAGTTCTGACCTACAGTGTAGTACACTAATACAGTCACATGACCAGTTACCTCACATTTACCTCAGAGCTGTTATTACTGTATCCACTGTTTAGAGCTAGCTGCTGCTAACGCTGCTCAGTTCACCTGAAATACGTTTAGCCTAGCTGTTAGCTCCCCTCGGCTATTTTACTGAAGCAGGCTGAGAGCTGGTGAGGCCGCGGTGCATGATGGGATGCAGTACACCATGAAGATAGCTCCCCCTGTACACTAGAACCTCTGACTGGAGTAGAACACCATCCGGGTATCTCCAGTACACTACAGATCTTCAGTTTGGTCACATACTGTAGACTACATACTTTTAGGTAGATTTAGTATGTGAGTATTTTGTAGTATGCCATTTGTAATACAGCGATAGACTGTGTTTCCATTGCTGCGTGTATGCTAAATTAGGCTCCCCAGGCTCATGAAAACCGCCAAATTAGCATAATTATAAGACTTTTTTAAATTTAATTTGACAGCTGGAAATAAACCTGGCCACCGATTAACCTCTTTCCAAAAGGCCTATTGACGACGGGTGTGAGTCATCTAAGCCAGGATAAACGGCCGCGTTCTTCCGAGCTGACGCTGTGAGTTTTTCACTATTCATGAACTCAGGCCATGTTTACCTGCTGATTTAGAGCACTGAGTCTACACACCTTCCATTGTTTTGTTTTCCCGCCTTTTCAGGTACTTGGCATCTGTAATAGGTACTTTTGTCACTGAATGTGCGAGCGCACCCAGCGTTACTTTTACCTCAGCTATGTAATAGATCAGTGAGAGCAGCAGTCAATCATACCAATATTATGCCATAGATGTGGAAACATTCCTGAATCGCTTTGTCACACTATGATGTAATGTCCGCTCCCTCTACTTTCCATCTTAAAGACACTGTGCCATTATTATTCCTGCCCTGCCACACCAAGGGGCTCGGCGTAAGCTGCTACTAAACCTGAGTGACCAGATATTATATTCTAGAGCAGCTAGCGGTTACCTGGATAGACAGATCTCCTGATCCCTGTCTATGGGGGGACACTAACAGATCTCCTGATCCCTGTCTATGGGGGGATACTAACAGATCTCCTGATCCCTGTCTATGGGGGGATACTAACAGATCTCCTGATCCCTGTCTATGGGGGGACACTAACATATCTCCTGATCCCTGTCTATGGGGAGACACTAACAGATCTCCTGATCCCTGTCTATGGGGGGACACTATCAGATCTCCTGATCCCTGTCTACGGGGGGACACTAACATATCTCCTGATCCCTGTCTATGGGGGGACACTATCAGATCTCCTGATCCCTGTCTATGAGGGATACTAACATATCTCCTGATCCCTGTCTATGGGGGGATACTAACAGATCTCCTGATCCCTGTCTATGTGGGGACACTAACAGATCTCCTGATCCCCGTCTGGGCTTTTAGAACATTGAAGTATAATAGGCCTTTAAAAGGTGACAGTCGGGTAAGTTCTCCTTTGTCTCTGCAGAGGTGTATCCAGGGAGTGGCCAGTGAAAGTGAGATAAAACATTATAAAGCATTATAAAGCATCAATTATGGTGACATTCTGACATTAAAGAAGATTCCGACCAGTTATAAGAGTATGATGATGGTGTAAATCAAAATTAGATGTAGGTTACCTTCTATAGTGCTGTCGGACGAGATTTGTTATTATTATAACCAGCGGCAAGAGAAGCTAGGGTCAGTGACTGCACTGATATACTGTTTTATACATGTGGAAATGATAGCTAGATAGATAGATGTGCCTTCACACACATATGAACTTGAGTGACCCCCCCATTCTTAATCCATAGGGTGTAATACGATGTTCCACCCTTTACAGCTATAACAGCTTCAACTCTTCTGGGAATTCTTTCCACAAGGTTTAGGAATGTGTTTATGGGAATTTCTGACTATTCTTCCAGAAGCGCATTTGTGAGGTCCGGTCTAATTCATCCCAAAGGTGTTCTATCGGGTCAAGGTCAGGACTCTGTGCAGGCCAGTCCAGTTCTTACACACCAAACTCGCTCATCCATGTCTTTATGGGCCTTGCTTTGTGCACTGGTGTGCAGTCATTTTGGAACAGGAAGGGGCCGTCCCCAAACTGTCCCCACAAAGTTGGGAGCGATTAAATGGTCCAGAGTCTCTTGGTCTGCTGAAGCATTAAGAGTTCCTCTCACTGGAACTAAGCGGCCGAGCCCAACTCCTGAACACCACCCCCACACCATAACCCCCCCTCCACCAAACTTTACACTCAGCACAATGCAGTCAGACAAGTACCGTTCTCCTGGTACCGCCAAACCCAGACTCGTCCATCGGACTGCCAGACAGAGAAGCGTGATTGGTCACACCAGAGAACACGTCTCCACTGCTCTAGAGTCCAGTGGCGGCGCTTTACACCACTGCATTCCACACTCTGCATTGCGCTTGGTGATGTAAGGCTTGGATGCAGCTGCTCGGCCATGGAAACCCATTCCATGAAGCTCTACACACGGTTCTTGAGCTGATCTAAAGGCCACATGAAGTTTGGAGGTCTGTAGTGATTGAAAGAAAACGCTTGGCTACCAGCCACGCCCCTGTGTCTCTGCTGCATGTGATTATTTGCTGTATTGTCTGTACAGTTTAACTTATCGTTGAATTATGAAAACACCCTCAGACTACTTTACGACTACAACACTTACGGTTGTCTGGGGCAGCTGTAGCAGATCAGAAATTGTACAGACTGACAGGTGATATCCTATGACAGTGTCACTGAGCTCTTCAGTACGACCTGTTTTACCGTCAGTGTTTGGAGACCGCATGAATGTATGCTTGATTTTATGTACCTGTTAGCAATGGGTTGGGCTGAAACACCTGAACCCAATAATTAGGAGGGGCCACATACTTTTGGCTATGTAGGTGTTTATTGCTAGCAATATCACTAAACTACTAAAAACCAATATGGCAGTATGTCGATGCGTCTTCCTAGCTATGATAAGCAGTTCTTAAAGTGAAGTAACCCAGTCGCCCATTCCTTCAAAGGAGAGTGCAGAACGGAATCTGAGCAATTTAAGCCTCGCTCTGCGCCTGCAGGCTTCGGCCATGCTTTGTTGCAAATCTGCGTGACGCCTGTTCTCTCTCCTGGAGCCGCCTGACGTGGAGCTGCGGCATCTTGTGCAGGGAGCAGAAACAGACGAGAGTAGTTAGCTCAGGTGTGCAGCAGGCTTCTCCGGCATGCGTACCACCCAGATTCGGAATGTGCGGCGTGCCAGTCCGTCTCCGCCTGCTCTTAGATCATCCCTGCTCTCCATCCCTGTTTATGTGCTCTCCAGCAGTAGCTGTGGTAACTGTTGTAGAAAGGGATGAGTCATATTTATGGAGATTTAGTAGAGTTCATCCTTGATGCACTACGTCATAGTCCCACACAATAGACACTCAGTAGTGCCAAAGGTAGCAAACATGCTCTGAAAGATACAGGAGCACTTAGAGCAACGTTTGGAGCTGCATTCATACATTCATACATTCATACGTGTGTAGTATCATTAAAAACTACCGACTACTGACCATATAGGACACTCTATAGTTGTACAGGTCCAGACTGTAGTCCATCTGTTTCTCTGTATACTGTATTACCCTGTTCTTCAATGGTCAGGACCCCCACAGGACCACCACAGAGCAGGTACTATGTGGGTGGTGGATCATTCTCAGCACTGCAGTGACACTGACGTAGTGGTGGTGTGTTAGTGTGTGTTGTGCTGGTGTGAGTGTATCAGACACAGCAGTGCTGCTGGACACCTCAGTGTCACTGCTGGACTGAGAATCGTCCACCACCCACAACTATCCAGCCAGCAGTGTCCTGTGGGCGGTGTCCTGTGGGCAGGGTCCTGTGGGCAGCGTCCTGTGGGCAACGTCCTGTGCCCACTGATGAAGGACTAGAGGATGACCAACACTGCACTGTGCAGCAGCAGATGAGCTATCGTCTCTGACTGTACATCGACAAGGTAGAGCAGCAAGGTAGGAGTGTCTAATAGAGTGGACAGTAAGTGGACACAGTGTTTGAACACTCCAGCAGCACTGCTGTGTCTGATCCACACACACCAGCACCACACACACTAACACACCACCACCACGTCAGTGTCACTGCAGTGCTGAGAATGATCCACCACCCACATCGTACCTGCTCTGTGGTGGTCCTGTGGGGGTCCTGACCATTGAAGAACAGGGTCATACAGTATACAGAGAAACAGATGGACTACAGTCTGGACCTGTACAACTACAGAGTGTCCTATATGGTCAGTGGAGCTGATAGAGTGGACAGTCAGTGTAGATACATGGAGGTGGTTTTAATGTCATGGCTGACGGGTGTAAATTTGTCTGGGACTGAGTAAAGCTAGTTAAGTGCTCATATTTGACCCATCGTGAGAACGAACACACAGCCAGCCGGAGAAAGAACAATTGGAATGTTGTTAATGGTCTGGGAAACAAAACAGTGTCGTGTTTTGGTACAGTAACTGAAGTATGCTCAAAATGAAGGTGTTGTCAGGGCTGGTACTTCAGCATTTCTCTACAGGTGGCACATGGCTAAGTCATGCTCATATAAGGAAAACCAAGAAGCTTAAGGAGCTCTTAAATCCTGGCTATGACTAAAAGGCCGGTGTTATGTCATGCAGAGGTTCTGAAAATGGTGCTCATTATCTAATGGGGATCATTGGACTACAATGCCAGGAAGCAAAAGAGACAATGCTAACTGGTACATTGTTGCTAGTTGCTAATCTGGATTTCATTACACTGGGACTTTCTAGCATATAGCACCCAGTTAGTAGTGAACACACAATTCTCAACTATGCTAACTGCTAGTCACTAACTCAGCTACTGAACTGGGACTTTGTACCTAGCATAGACCAGCATGAACTGAAGTAATAACTAGCAGCCTATACTGGTTTATGCTGGCCTGGTGCTGGTTTATCTGGTCACCCCAGCATGGTCACGCTAGTTAGCTATCATTACCAGTGTCAAAACACCACATAAGCAGGGTTATTAAGTGATTTGGAGACGTTCATTAAGTGCTAGCACACTACAGTGACGCACTAATAATCTTCTCACTACTTAATCAGTGGACTTTAATGCTAGGAAGCCACGCTGTTAGCGAAAGAGCAGTTCCCAACTATGCTAACTGGTCATTTTAGCTAGCTGCTAATCTAGCTTCACACTGCTACACTGGGATTTTGTAGGTCATGAACTCCAGTATATTGATCCGCTGACTTCAGCTCAATGGCGCTGACTGCTGGACCACCCAGGTTATTCTCCTACCTACAATATCTAACTAGTTTTAATAGCCTCAAACAGATTTCAAACACGCAGAGACTTTTATTTTAGAAAATAAAGTTTATTATATAGTATATTACAAACAACTGACAGAAAAAAGTAATGGCCAGGTTTGATATACAACAGAAATGGTTGCTAACGTTGTTGTTGAAGCTATGCTAAAAGATGAAAATCCTTTACTAAACAACAAATTTACAAAGAATAACAAAAGAAAGATAAATGAATAAATTAAAAATGGAAAATGAGCGATAAAAAAATAAACACAGTACCCAGTTAATAGCGAAACATTATTAATTCTCTACAGGAAGAGAAGGAGTAAGCATGCAGCGATCTTATCTAGGGAATAAACTGTTAGCGATGCGGATGCAATGGGGACAGTGTGCTTTGAGGAACTAGTGAAATATGCAGGTACTGGATTTTCAGGCCTTTGAATTAGCAGCAGGAACACACATGGTATCCACATGTCAAGCATGACAGAGATCATCTGCTTGTTTATGTGCTTATCCGACGTGATATAGATCTGGCAGATAGACGCAAAAGACCAAAGTGATAAAAACGATATTTAGTCTTCTATGAGGTGAAAGGAGTCTTTGGCGTAGGCCCCGTCCTGGGCCCAGGTCTCGAGGCGTTCGGACCCTAGCAGATCCTTCTCCCTGCAGCCTACTCCCTGGACAACAGGACCGGGGTCAAACTGGTGGTGGGGGGGGAAGGAAGAAGGAGAACGTAGAAGCTTCGGCCCTTGAAAGCCGAAGCCTAAGTTGAATCCTTTTAAAGACAGGTGGCGCATGGCGATTGGCCAGAGCGATGACTGAATGAGTGACGTAGCGTTGGAGTCTTCCTGGCATATCTGATATCTTATATTGGCCTTCTGATAGTAAGGGGTGGATCTAAGATCAGTTACAGCTCTGATGTACTTATGCTAACATTAGTTTTTGACTTGCATATCCTGAATAGGCTGTAGGCCGATATGTTCCAAAGTCTGTTGCTAGTTTAGACTGGCATCACTGGTTAGCGTGGCCACGAAGCCGCCGTGATTTCAGAGTTGTAATTACCTCATAGTTAATGGAAGAGGATAATGAAGGCAGCCTTGTTTTTTGCCTTAAAGGCACTGAACCTTCCTGTTCCACAGTTCATTTTTGTGGTGCAAATGTCAACATGGCCAACAGCACTAGTGGCAGCGAATCTGAAACTGTTCGCAGCAGCCTGTAGTTTACATAACAACCAGCTTGCATCTGTTAATAGCAACGTTCAGCATATTTTATGGTCAAGTACACCTTCAGCTTGTTAGATGTGATCATTACTGGGTGGTGCACCATGTACTCCACACCTCGGGTCATATTCTCGATCACATGGACCAAGGCCACATTCTTGGAGGCCACACGTTTGGATTCATAAGACACATAAAACATGTCTGAATTGTCACTCAGCTGTCGGCCTCTTGTCATCCTAGCACGTCGCCTGTTCATTACTCTCTCATTAGCATGCACGGTCCGTCGCCTGGCATTTTCGGAGCTCCCTAAAGGATCAGCTGCGGCTCTTTTATCCCGAGAACTGGCAAAGGCCCAATATCTGGTCACCAATTATTTTGTCGTGTGATTGGGGCCTCTGTCTCCGGGAGAATTAAGTAGCACTTAAGGCCTTCTTTGGATGGAGTTTGTTGGATTGTTGATGAGAATTCAGTGAACTTTCGGCACAGAGTGGACTCATAGCGCCCCATAGCTGAGCAGCTGAAGCCTCAGAGTCGCTGTCGTTATTATTAGTCAAGGTGAGAAATGGGTTTCTTTACCAGTTCTACATGTAGGTACTGTGGTATAAACCGAGTCTGTTCTACGGTTTCTCGTTAGGTCGAGTGTATAACTCTAAGCTCTAAATGTAGGTATTGTGGTATTTTGTGGTAGGAGCGCTCTAGCAGGCTTTCCCGGCCTGGAGTGGGAATGGCAGAGACGCTATTCGTATAGCTAGCTGAAAACCCATAGGGGTTGGTGTTTGACGTGGTGCCGTAAAGAGCTATGCAGTTCTCGTGAGAGGTCTCGTGCACGCTTCTGCAAAGTTAGGTGCACTATAGCAGGCATTCCGGGCCTGGAGTGGGAATGACAGAGAGACCATTCTCCCTATTATAAGTCAGAGTAGCTGTTATTTTAGGGTCAAATTGTTGCTTTAATAAACAGCCTTGCTCTTTTATATGACCTTCCCCAGATTTCCCTGCGATGGTATTATCAGTGTTCCTTCATCTCTGTGCTCAAGTTCATTCACCTCTCAGAGTGAATGCTTCCAAAGACATGGACCTCCAGACTTTGCTGCGGCTGCAGGTTGAAGTTGTCCCGAGGCACTGATGTGAGATCTGCTCTCAGAGAATCAGTCATTATGTTGGACTGTAAAGGCGAGGAGGAGCACTGGCCCAAAACCCAGCGCTTTAGAGTGTCTGTGATCACCCAGGCTTCGTGCTAATCTCCTGAGGAGAAGTTTTCAGACCTGTCCCATTAAATGTCCTCCTGGGTTGCTTTACTTTGTGGTGGATCAGTGTGCTATGATCAGTGCACAGGGCATGTTTCCCCGAAAGTTGTGTGGACTGAACAATATTCATTTTTCATTTCAAATTCCTGATCGGATCTTTCTAAGCATGTCCGTAGCTGTTGTTGGGCTTATTTGGGCCTTTTTAAAGAGGAAGTCTACTGATTCTTTTCCAAGGTTTTGGACCATTAAACGATAATTAATGGTTAAAATACGAACTGCATCCTTCAGAGTGGTTTCACATGGCAAACTGTTTACAATGGAGGTCATAGAAACCCGACATCTGGATCTAAAAGCTCCCTCACGGAAAGTTAGCGCATTAATTGGTTGGGATGCTGCTGAATCTCTTAGATATGGTATTTCCAACAAGGTCGTATCATGGTCACAAGGTATAAAGCACCTGTACTGAGGGCCGGGCTTCACTTACAGCCATACCACTCTGCGAACGCCCTCGTCTGATTTTGGAAACTAAGCAAGGTTGGGCCTGGTTAGTCCTTTAATGGGAGGCCTCCTGGGAATACCAGGGGCTGTAAGCTTTGTAGCTGAACTTATATGTTTGACAGCCATAATTAAATGCAATGTAAAACACATGATCTTAATTCACAAAGTCAAAAAAACAACAAGGAAAAACAAGGGAAGCTGTAAATAAGGGGTCGTATCAAGGTCACAAGGTCTAAATCACATGTACTGAGGCCTCCCCTTCACTTACAGCCATGCCACTCTGAGAACGCCCGATCTCATCTGATCTGTTTTGAGAAGATTTTGGCCTAAAATGTAGTTTTCAAAGCTGTTCTTGGTGGAATGTTGTTGTTTAAGGCCGGATAGTCCCTAAAGCAACATGATGATTTCATATTCACCATTATGTTGCTGTAATCAGCATCATGTCTCAGAAGACACGTGTAGGTTCACCAGTGGCTTGGGTGGCGGTATTTGTGTTGTATACTTGGTGCCCCCTGGTTCCAGTCACCACCACTGAGTGATATCTGAGCCAAGTTTCTCTAGAATGGAGCATTTCACATCAAAACAGTTCTGATAATAACTTGACCACAAGGTGGCGCTGAAAAGTTCCTTGGCTTCTGTGGCAGTGGTAAACATGGGCACGCTATAAAGTGGCAAGGCTGGCAATCACTGCCTCAGTGCAAGAACGACACTGCAGGCGAAAGACGTTGTCATTGCATCGATATGATAGTCAGATGGCCAGTCAGATGACCCTGAACGTGAATAAACAGCAGTCCCGCTGATCCAAGGTCAGTTTTTGAGAGATCTATGAGGCCACCTTCTATACTCAGCGTCATGCGTCGCTTAGCAACAGTGACCGGGCGTGTTACGGAGTCTGATTGAAAGGACGGAGAAGGAGGAGGAGTGACGCTTAGACTGAATTCCTCCGGACTGAGTCATGTCGTCATAGCAACAGGCACACATGTCCCACAAGAGTTCCCCCCCCCGCAGTGATTAAGTGGAGCTTGGAAGGCAGCCAGTCAGAACAGGAGGAACTTTGGAATGCCCCGTCAACAAGTTTATTGTGACTTGTTTGTGGACTTGATTCCGTGGTTTCTGGAAGAACGTCCTGGAAGGTGAATCCTCTGGTTGGCTACAGAGGTGTGAGGGTCTGTCTACATAAACAGAGCTGCAGGTAACCCAAGTCAAGCGGTAGTATAGTGTGGCTCCATGAGTTCTGCACCAGCGTCTGGGTTCTTGATGGTAATCTTTTAGCTTTGTTGTTTCTGGACCATGAAGTTCTGAAGATAAACAGAGTAGTCCATGAATGATAGCGTAGCACAGAGCACTTCAAACACATCTGTACAGCCCAAAACTTAGTATCTCCAGAATGATACCTTTCCCACAATTCTGACTTAGTGCCTCATAATTATGACCTAATATCTCATAATTGTAACTTAGTGTCTCATCATAATGAAATTCTATGACTGATAATCTCATAAGAATGACTTGCTGTCTCGTAATAATGATTCTGTCTCATAATTGCGACTTAGCATTTTAGATTTATGACTATCTCAGAATTCTGACTTATTATCTCATAATTCTGGCTTAGTCTCTAATAATTATGACATAGTGTCTCATGACAACGAAAATGTATGACTAATAATCTTGCTATCTCGTAATAATGATTCTCTCATAATTTCAACTTAGCATTTTAGAATTATGACTTTCTATTTCATAATTACGACATAGTATCTCATAATTATGACTTAATATTAAATACAAATAACTTGCTGAGTCATAACACATACTATCTCATAATTCTGACGTACTATGTCTGACTAAGTTGCTATGTCACAATTACAATTTAGTAACTGAAGATTTTCTCATACTTATGTCTTGGTATTTCCTAATCGTGACTTTGTATCACATAATAATTACTTATGAGATAATTATCTCATAATTTCGGCTTAATATCTAATAAAAAACCTTGCTATGTCTGAATAGTTACTAAATATCTCTTAACTATGACTTACTATCTCAATTATAACTTAATATCTCATAATTATTAGACTCATGATAATGAAGTTCTATCACTAATAATCTCATAAGTATGATGTGCTATCTCATAATAATGATTCTGTCTCATAACTGCAATTTAGCATTTTAGAATTATTACTTTCTATCTCAGAATTGTGACTCATAATTACTACTTAGTATCTCATAATTATGACTTAATATGTAATACAAATAACTTGCTATGTCGTACCACTATACTCATACGTACTATGTCTGACTTAATTATGTCTTAGTGTCTCATAATTCTGACTTAATATGTGATACAAATAAATTGCTATGTCACAATTAAATAAATATGACTACATAGTTAGTATCTCCCTTAGTGCCTCATGATAATGAAATTCTGTGACTAATAATCTCATAAGTATGATGATTCTGTCTCATAATTGCAATTTAGCATTTTAGAATTATGACTGTCTCAGAATTCTGACTTATTATCTCATAATTCTGGCTTAGTCTCTCATAATTATGACATAGTGTCTCATGACAACAAAATTCTATGACTAATAATCTCCAAGGAAGATTTGCTATCTCATAATAATGATTCTGTTTCATAATTGCAACTTAGCATTTTAGAATTCTGACTTTCTATTTCATAATTACGACTTAGTATCTCATAATTATGACTTAATATTAAATACAAATAACTTGCTGAGTCATAACACATACTATCTCATACAGTATTTCTGACTTACTAAATGTGACTTCATTATGTCTTAGTATCTCATAATAATGACTTAGTTTCTCATAATTCTTAATATGTAATACAAATAAATTGCTATGTCACAATTAAATAAATATGATTTAGTATATCATAAATAGTATCTCTCATAGTGCCTCATGATGATGAAATTCTATGACTAATAATCTCATAAGTATGATGATTCTGTCTCATAATTGCAATTTAGCATTTTAAAATGATTTACAATTACTTTCTATCTCAGAATAGAACTTAGACTTATTATCTCATAATTACTACGTAGTATCTCATAATTCTGACTTACTATGTTTGACTTATATATGTCTTAGTATCACGTAATTATGACTTAGTGTCTTCTACAAATAACTTGCTATGTCACAATTACAGCTTAGTATCTCTAGCTGTATTCACTAGCTGCAGCAATGGATTACGTTCGTCACAGATGATATGAAAACAGTTAAAAAGAACCAGAATTACAGGAAAACATATTTAAGCAGACAGAGCAGCAACCGAAAGGGAACCTGTGTGACAGCCGTGCAGTTCCTGAAACATGAATCCCCGATGCTAGCTGCAGCTCAGTAATGGTTTTAAAACCATTATGCTGACTTCCATTCAGAGTCACCAGCGAAGCCTCAGAGCGGCCTGAGGGGACAGAACTCGACGGAAAGGCACTCGCACGTTTGATTGACGCTGTTAAAAAAGGCTCCGTCTGACTTTCAAGTCAATTTAGAAACTCAATCAGTCACGAAGGGTGGAACCTGCAAAAGCTCCTTCCATAGCAAAGGTCAGCTCTGGAGATGTCAGATTAAATCTGATTTCAGACACAGATTGGCACTTGTCTAGGGCTGTACCTGACTTGGAATTTTGTCAGTCGAATCGGATTCGCCCGTCCTGACCGACGATTCGACTATTGGTTCATGTTTGTTCTCCATATACATCATCTAGTAATCAGTAAATCAATCTGCATATGGTTCAGATCTGATGTCCTCATTTAGAAAGTCAGCAGAGTCACAGGATCATATTACTGAACTAAAAGAGACGTGGCATATGATGAACGATCTGGAGCCTGATTTAATTACAGAGTATAGCGTCCGGCAGCGAGCACGTATTTATGCTAGAAATTAGCGCTTCTAGCCTGTCTTTATAATTTCACTTTTAACAGCTTCTTCAGTAAGATGACCCTTCGTCTTTCATCTCTCATAAATAATGAACTCCTAAATAAAACCAAATTAGTCAATATTTAAATTATTTTTAGATGAAAAGGAGAACGGTAGACCTGAAACCGTTTAATTATTATATCACCCGCGCTGAAATAATTCTTCCTCGTTTATCGGCAGGCATATTAAGTGACTGTACTTATCTTTAAATAAAAATAATCTCAGCTGTAAACGAATAAATAAAAATATCTGTAATTTAGGTTCTAAAATAATGGAATTATAATAAAACAAACGTCTTCGGTCCGTTTTTCCTTCACCGCAAACAGCCATTATGTCTAAAACGAAAGTCAGCTCACTGGTTTGAAGCAGTGTTGGATGTCTGACTAAATGACGAGCAGAATTAGCTTTAATTTGTTCAGATTCTCTTCTTCAAAAGCTCCTCCAGACTTTCTCTGAGACATCGTTCCACCCGTGTTTCTCAGCTTCGCAGCTTTAGCTTCCTTCAACGGTGAACCGCCAGCGCACGTTCAAGTGGATTTAATTTTTTAGCAAGCATGCGTCATAGACCAGTTAGAACTTAAATATATATTTATTATTCCCCTTTTAATAATTATTAAAATGTCTTTTTAAATTCTTAAAGTTCTTGTGCATTTTGTAAGCTTTGTTTGTTTTACGATAAATAAAAAAAACTCGTCACTGTTGTCAGTCGACTTGAAGGTTCTCAGTCAACTCAAAGGGTCTCCGACTGACGATCCGACTGGTCGACTTCTAGAGGGCAGCCCTACACTTGTCCGAGACTAAAAGGGGTTTTAAATAATCTCCACCAAAACGGAAGCTGAGGTTAAGGTAGAGGAGCACACAGGGAGATATAACACATCACACAGGGAACAACGTGGGATGGATGTTTCAATAGGAGTGCACTCACTGTTTGCTAGGCTAGCCTCAGTAAGCTAATCAGCTAGCTAAGCAAACGAGGAATGCAGACCGTTTTTCTTGTTTCGATGGTTTCAGCCTAGAACACATACTTTGTCAGTAATGGCTTCGTCTGGTGTCAGTCAGGCTCATTGCCTGTCCTTCTTATTGTTGCTAGTTGCTCAGCTCTTAGCAAGCTAGCAAAGTGAAGCGACCAAGTCATCAGATGTAGAGTGGAAACTTTTGAATGCAGCATATACTGTAGTTTTGACATCAAGCAGTGGACGAAATGGTCATTGCATCAAATAGCAGTGATTTCTGAGCTGGTTCTAGTCTTGACGTCTGTATTTGCAGTACCAGTTAGAAGTTTGGACACACGTTCTCATTCGATTCAATGTTTTTCTCTACTGTAGATTAATATTGGAGACATCAAAACTGTGAAGGAAGACGTATGGAATGTTGTAGCAAACAAAGAAGTGTTAAACCAACCGGAAAATGTTCCAAACTTTAGGTTCTTCAAAGTAGCCACCTTTACCTTTGATGACAGCTTTGCACACTGTCTCAATCAGCTTCAAGAGGTAGTCACTGAGAATGAAAAACATTTCCACAATTATGACTTAATATCTCATGATAATGAAATTCTATGACTAATAATGACTTGCTATCTCATAATAATGATCTCATAGGTATGACTTGATATCTTATAATAATGATTCTGTCTCATAATTGCAACTTAGCATTTTAGAAGTATGACTTTCTGTCTCAGTGACTTGGTATCTCATAATTATGACTTAATATCTCAGTTATGTCTCAGTATCTCATAATTACTACTGTGCTGAGGTACAGTTGGCACACAGTTCTGTACAGTGAATAGCCCTATTCCGCTTCTCTTCTAATCCATGTTATGCCAAGAACCACTTGACTAAGTAAAGAGAAATGACAATCCATCATTACTTTAAGACATGGAGGTCAGTCAGTCCGGAAAACTGCAAGAAGTTTCTATGGATCCTCAAGTGCAGTCGCGAAAACCATCAAATGCTGTGAAACCGGCTCTTGTGAGGACCGGCCCTGGAAATGTAAGACCAGAGTTACCTCTGCTGCAGAGGATGAGTTTATTGGAGATACCAGAAACCGCAAATTAACAGCACCTCAAATTAGAGCCCACCTAAATGCTTCACAGAGTTCAAGTAGCAGGTGCATCTGTTCAGAGGAGACTGCGTGAATCAGCCCTTTATGGTAGGCATGGAACCTGCTACTGAGGAAGAAGAAGAAGAAGAAGAAGAAGAAGAGACCTGCTCGGGCTAAGAACCACAAGGGACGGACATTAGACCAGTGGAAATCTGTACTTGCCGTGTGATTGTGAGATGCAGAAAAGGTGAACGGATGGTTTCTACATGTGTGGTTCCCACCTCCTTCAGCATGGAGGAGGAGGTGTGATGGTGTGGGCGTGCTTTGCTGGTGACACAGTTGGTGATTTATTTAAATTCCTAGGCACAGTTAGCCAGCATGGCTTCCCCATCAATTCTGCAGAGACGTGCCATCCCATCTGGTTTGCGTTTAGGGAGACCGTCAGGACAATGACCCCAAACACACCTCCAGGCTATATAAGGGCTATTTGACCAAGAAGGAGAGTGATCAGATGAGCTAGCCTCCACAGTCACCCGACCTAAACCCAATGGAGATGGTTTGGGAGTTGGACAACAGAGTGAAGGAAAAGCAGCCAACAAGTGTTTAGAACCTCTGGGAAGGACTGTCGGAAAACCAAGACTGTTGGAAAGCCATCCCAGGTGACTACCTTTTGAAGCTGATTGAGAGAATGCCAAAGAGTGTGCAAAGCTGCCATCCAAGCTAAAGGTGGCTACTTTGAAGAATCTGAAGTATAGAACATTTACTACATAATTCCATGTGCCGTCCTTTGTGGTTTTGATGTCTTCAGTATTAATCTACCATGTAGAAAGTAATAAGTATAGACCCCTCAACCCCTCACTGCTCTAAAGGGCCACTACTGATGATACGGTACTGAAACTGGTCCTAGAAACTGGCTTCAGGAATGTCCAAAATCCAGTTTCAGAATATGTATCAGAATATGTACACCTGTAAATATATCCAGTTGCATGGCTGTGGCAAAACTGAGCTGAAACATGAGGCCATGGGAACGCTGTTTTCTAGAACATTTCAATAAGGGAACATAAGGCCCTGGGAATTCAGAGCTCTCTGGAGCTATTTCCAGCTAATGTTCCCACTGCTCAGTAAAGGCAATAGTTCTGTTTAGAACCACGAGTACATTATAGAACCATTTCATGCTTCAGTGATCATTTGCATGGTGATGTTGTTCTTTAGATGGATGGAGAAAGTTATTTATATTGTTCTTTATAGACTGGATTTGAAAATGGTTCAATGTAGCACCAAAAAGGTTCTGCTATTGCTATGTAACGTCAAGCTTGTAACAATATAAGCACCCTTAATGGAGCCAAGGATTAGGGATTATTTGAGGAAGGTTCAATCACTTCCACTCTGCCATGTAAGGGTGTTTTTGGTGGAACGAGATTTTCAGATGTTGAACTATTTAATCATCGTCAACATTCCATATGTACACTCAGACGACACATGTAGGTGGTTAAATATTAAATAAATGGCTGTATTTGTGCTATAGACATGGTGTCCCCTGGTTCCCATCACCACCACTGTGAAGACATGTAAACCATTTCACACCAGACCTCTCCGAACGACTCGGTTTACATTTCAACCTCTGAATTATTTAGAAATTAATAAATCGTTTGAAGGGTTTTGAAAACAAGACACTGTTTCCTTTGTTGTGCTGGTTGGTGCAAACAGTTTGAGAAGCAGTAGATCAACAGTGATTATGAAGACTATATTGATAAGCAATTATAAATGTACCTATAACTGTTTGGAACACAGCGCTGAGTAAGTCTAATTATGAACTATAATGCATTCTTGGGTGACAATTTAAAACTTCAATTTCTCAAAATTGTAATGTCTGTATATGACCAAAATGCATAACCTAATTAACACTGCAAGGCAAGAAGCTCTCACGGCTAAACCTGCAATAATTAAAGATATACAGTATATTATAGAGCGCACACTGACAGACATGAACAGTCCGAAACTCAACATACAAGTAAATCCTAAAATACCAGTGACTTTAATTGAAGCACTCAGTGGTGGCATCGTTATTATTGAGTATGTGTGTATAAACAGAAAGTACTCTATAATGGTGATTTTGTATATATTTAGATTATTAGTATTTCTATTAATGCCTTGTGGGTTGAAATAATCATTGTAAATATCTAAGCTACGAATACTTTTTATTAACTATGGGACTGCAGTTTGAATTTGGTAGAATATAGACCATATAACACATTATGTCAGGCTTATGAGGCATTAGTAGGGTTCTAAGTACTCTTATGAAGCACTGTTAAAGAACGTTTATAATTACTTATGAATACAGTATTCACAGGAAGTGGAACCAAATACATAAATCACAGTGCTGAATTCATTGTCTGGCATTTTAGCATGTTTATTTTATGTAAACCATTTTTGTCCTGAATTTCGCTGTCAGATTTTACATCACTATACCATACCTGCTAAAGGCTTTTCCTAGAATCCCACACCTGAGCCGAGAACCATTAGAGGCGTAGGTTTTTAAGAGAACACAAAGCGCAGGTTTATGTACTTATGTACTGTTATGAAAGTCCGGATAAGGAAGATAAGATAAAAGCAACAGAGGTTAAAGTGAGCGTAACTGCAGCTCTGGGATGATTCTCTGTAGGGATTGGCATTTAGACCACACTGGCTGTTTGAATAGCTTGACTAGCATTGGGAATGTTTTATTGGTTTAGGTCAACCAGCATGTCTTGACCAAAGTCGACTAGCTTTGCAAGCTAGTCATGCTAACTACACCATTAAAAAAAACTCCCAGCTAGTCAACCAACTAAGCTGTCTACCAGCTACCAGAATAACCTGCTTAACCAAGGTGGTTGACTAGCATGACTAGCTTGACGAAACTGGTCCACCAGCATGACTAGCTTGACAAAGCTGCTCAACTAGTTGGATGAGGCTGGTGAACTAGCCATGTCTGTTTTTCAAGCTAGTTAACCAGCTAGGCTTTGGGTCAGACTGTAGCTAATTAACCAACCAGCTTAACCAAGATGAGCTAGCCTGTTTTTACAGCACCTGATTTTTAAAATTGGGTATAAACATTAGAATATAATACACTGTTTATGTCATTTTGTAGTTCCAAATGACACATTTATTCCGTCCTGTTGACCCACCCCTACCATAATGCTAATTTCTGGTAGGGTCCATATGGGATTTCTAGCAGTACGCTGGTGCTGAGCTAACACTGTAGCACATAAACCTGTTTTTTTTGGCTGTTCTAAATTAAAGATGGTTTATTTGAAGCAAGTAACAGAAACGTTGTATGTTTTATGAAGCTTTGTTGTAGTTTCACTCTGGCATAGTTTTCCAGTCCTAACAACCACCTGAAACCTGCTGAGGCTAAGGCTAATTTTCACACTCAGTGATGTATCTAGAACTTCCTGGAAAGGTGTTTTTCTTTTTCTCTCAAAGTTGCTCCCATCCATTGCAAATCAAAACGTGGTTACACTAAATTATGTTGACAGTTACTTGGGTGTTGTAAGGTCTTCAGTCCAGCTCCAGAAGTTCTGACCAGTGCGAGAGCTTGCTTGGCTGTCTTTATGTAGATACCTTGGGAAGTTGTTGAGCGTTTTAAGATTTGAGCTTTTGTTTCCAGCCAAAGGTTAATCATTTCTGGAATACTGGTGAGCTTAAATTCCACATTCCAGATCCCAGAAACCTGTTCCTTACTTATAAATACAGTCAATAATTGGTTTGAAAAGAACAAAGCAAGTCAAGAACCAAAACAGGAGCCCAAACTGGTCATGGGTCTGGACTCAAGTAGTGTTCAGGTTTAATGTAAAAACAGCCCAAGGTGCAAATATCCACTAATCCTAGTCTGATTTATTGAACTGGATATTACCAGCCAAGTGGATTCAGACCAGAATTTGAAGTCCAGTCTAATAAAAACCTCCTGTTATTTTATTAGGCTTAGTTCGTTTTGATAAAGCTCTGGTTTTTATGGACAGCAGACCGGCTTAGAGTCGTCGTCTTGAATAAGAGGAAGCAGGGCGTGCAGTAATCTGAGTTTATTAGGACAGTATAAAGGTTTAATATAGTTTTAATATGACCCACCCAAACTCCTGAGCTCATGACGTACAGCCAGGATAATAAAACGCTGCATGCGAGAGTTCACTGAAACATTTCCCAACGCACCCTCTCAGCGCTATAAAATGTGAAACCACCCAGGCCAGAGGGGGCAAGATCACAGGAAACACGCAGCAGTAGTCCTCTGGAAGTGTGCTAAGAGGGAGAACGGGCGAGGAGTGGCACAATCAGAAACCCTTCACCTTATTTGGTATTGCTGAACAGCAGGGATGAGATAACGTGAATGTTTCCCGTTATGATATCAGGGACCAGAAGCATCACGATTTGTCAATACAGAGCACCAACACGTCTTGAAATCACTCAGCTACTGGACTAAGAGGCCTTTTGTTGACCCTCTAGCATTTATTGGTGCCGGAAAACAAAGAAGACTGTCACTTCCCAGACCACAGTCCAGAAGCAGTCCATTTTGAGTCCATTCAGTTATGACATACACTGACCGGCTACTTCATTACACCTACCGTGTATCTACACCACTTAGGAGGATGTTGTAGTTGTACAGTTCCAGACTGTGGTCCATCTGTTTCTCTGTATACTGTATTACCCTGTTCTTCAATGGTCAGGACCCCCACAGGACCACCACAGAGCAGGTATGATGTGGGTGGTGGATCATTCTCAGCACTGCAGTGACACTGACGTGGTGGTGTGTTAGTGTGTGTGGTGCTGGTGTGAGTGGATCAGACACAGCAGTGCTGCTGAATCATCATCGTGGGCAGCGTCCTGTGGGCAGCGTCCTGTGACCACTGATGAAGGACTAGAGGATGGCCAACACTGCACTGTGCAGCAGCAGATGAGCTATCGTCTCTGACTGTACATCTACAAGGTGGACCAGCAAGGTAGGAGTGTCTAATGGAGTGGACAGTGAGTGGACACAGTGTTTGAACACTCCAGCAGCACTGCTGTGTCTGATCCACTCACACCAGCACCACACACACTAACACACCACCACCACGTCAGTGTCACTGCAGTGCTGAGAATGATCCACCACCCACATCATACCTGCTCTGTGGTGGTCCTGTGGGGGTCCTGACCATTGAAGAACAGGGTAATACAGTATACAGAGAAACAGATGGACTACAGTCTGGACCTGTACAACTACAGAGTGTCCTGTATGGTCAGTGGAGCTGATAGAGCGTACAGTATATGCAAGGAGGTGTGTATCTACTTATTAAGCCTGCAGCAGTTTAGCCCCACCCATTCCCACCGAAGTTATGATGAGCTGTGATTTCACATGGCATTAAAATGAAAATGAAGCTTTTAGAGAGACGTGGATGGTCACACGGTCACTGAAATGAAAACAGCATGAATGCCATGTACTGCTCAGAAACACAGTCCCGCCCTGAACGGCTAGCACGGCTAACTTTAACCCTCTCTCACTTTCTCTCCTTTTCTCCGCTCTCTGACGATCACTCACCCTCCCACACACAGACACACACACGCCCTGGCTGCCAGAGAGAAGGTGTGTTCTGGAAAACAGCCATGCTGATTGAGGAGGCCGCCCCACCCTCACACACCCTCTTTCCCAGAAGGCCTTTCACTGCATACCAGTAGACATGGTCACACGACATCGTTCCTGCACAGGTTCTCTAGTGTCCATACGTGTCAGGAGTACTGATCCAGGATTATTTCCGTCATATCCGTACCTACGGCATGAACACTGGTTCTGTTCCCACAGCAGCACAATACTGAATCGGTATCAGTATCAGGCGATACTTAGGCTTTCAAGGCTCTGTATTGGCTCACTTAGGCTCTGTATTGGCCCATTTAGGCTCTGTATTGGCCCATTTAGGCTTTGTATTGGCCCATCTGTTTGTATTACCCAACATGCTTGAGTGAGTGGAATGCTGCACTCATGCCTGAGTAATAATAATAATAATATTATTTATGAAAAAGTAACAGAACCAATTTTATGGGTATATGGTACCTTCTCCAAAAGTCCAAAGCACTTCACACACCTCTGTAAATCAACACCAGGATGAATCTCTAAGGAATATCAAGGCAATATTATGATTAATAACACCTTTATTAATGACATAAATGCAAAGTGCTGTAAGGATCCGCTGTTCAAACCTCTTTATATGCAAAATTATTGCAAATGGATATTCAGCATATTGACGTGGCCCAAAGAAACACACATAAAGTCCAATTTTGTCCGTTTGGACGTCATGTTAGCATGGCAAATCTAACGTTGTGTGGTCATTTCATGATGACTGGACCAGCGGAAACGCTCCAGACGTCTCTGCCCATATATACGAGCGCATGTATCAGAGTAAGATCCTGAACTAACCAGTTTATGCAGCGTTTATTGTCCGCTGTACTGCTTACAGTCCGAGACAGGTGGAACCACCAGGTGAATGAGGGAGGTATTAGTATAGGCGTGGAAAGGTTAGATTGCTAATGAGTTGTTTGGCTGTTGTTTAAATGTTTGTTTATTGTGTAAACATTAATAAAACTATTTGAATCAGGGGAAAAATAGGTTCACAGTCCGGCAAACGTGTCTGATTTTCTCCTCCAAGACTCTGTGTGGTGGTTTCCTTCGCGTAATTATGTTGACACCTGCATTGTGACCAGAAAAACGAGTTATGTACCCCCACCCCGCCCTCGCCACCTCCCTTTCTCCCTTTCTCTCCTCCTCTCCTCCTGTTCTGCGAAGCTGTGTAGCTGTATTCCTCACTCTCTCGCTCTCCTTCTCTCCGGTGGAATGGACTTGCTTACTCATTAACGTGCCGCAGCTGAACCCAAGCAGGTAAGTCCTCACCTGGACTGCGTTACATAGCTGAATAGGCGCAGTACTGGAGAGCTGAACGTCTGTTCGTTTTGAGGGGATGTTTTCCCTGATGTGTTGGTTTTCTTCTGGTTCTGATTGAAGTATATCTCTGATTAGGAAGCGCTTGGAGGACCAGGTCTGACCCTGCATCTCCTTGGTGTTCTGTGTTCCTACTGAGGTGTTTCTATTGAGCCTATTGAGCTTTAGTGTAGCGCGCTCTCCACCTGGCTTCAACTGAGCTAGAGCACGTGTTCTGGATGGGCGATACAGGCAGAGCGACATAGCAACGTGTCGCCGTTCGTCTGTAGTGTCTACAGAAGTCTTACAGGAGTGCTTTTGGCAGTCGTCTGTGAAGCTGAACAACAGCATGTAGCCTTTCTTAAAACAGTAGTGGAAGCCCGAATGGTGTCCATACTTATGTCAGATAACAGTATGTCATACCGGGTCAGAAAGTCTGGTTCAGACTGAGAACTCTTTGCCCCGATCTTTAGATAGTCGGTGATTGTTTAATGCCGTTAGCTCAATGCTAACTGATTTACATTAATTCCCGTCACTTGTTAGCTACATTAGCCTCATTGGGGATTTTTGGCCTAGTTGGCTGGTAGGTAGTGGACCGGTGCTTGTGGTAATTCCCTTCAGAACTGAAGTGACTCTCGTTAGCAACAGTAAACGGCAGACACGCTGGATGTTCTCAGCGCTCCTTGGACTGTGTATGGGAGGAGCACATTTCCTGCTGAGAAGAGCATCATAGACCAGCATGAAGCTGATTTCTGCTGATCTAGTGATTTTGGTGGTCACCCAGCCTGTGCTAGGCTAATTCTGTGAACCAATACAGTTTACTCCCTTACCACAAACCTGGTTGATCAGCCAAGACATGGTGTCTTGGGGTTGGAAGTTTGCTTCGTTAGTTCAACCCTGGAAGCTACAAGGCTAACGTAGCTAAGAAGTAATGTAATCCCCTCCAATTAGCACAGTGCTAACTGCATTCCTGAAACATGTGTCGAGTTGTTAAGTGGTATCAGATATGCCTGCTTATGTGACACGGTTTAACACCAAGTATGTTAGCATATGCTAAGTAGCGGCAGTCACCTTGAAGGCTAAAGAGAACAGTATGTCAGAAACCACATGAACAGGCTTGGTGAAGTGTTACTGTGGATTTAGACATACCGGTGGTTATAGATCACACATTGTGACCGTGGTGGTTGATGGACCCTCCTCTCCGGAAAGTGCTCGATCGATCCTTCCCCACCGTGGCTTCTGTGAACTGTTCTCAGCCTGATGCAACATGTGTATTTCGTTCATTTTGGTGTAAAACGAGAATATTCCAAAGTGTAAACATATCTCACGTGGGCGAGGCATGTCGGTGTGCTCCAACTCCAACTCGGGACGTTGCGTAAGCGAGGCGCAGATAAGGCAGCCAGAGTTAGTTTACAGCTTATCGGCTTTGAGTGATATGCTCAGATTGGAGTATTTCCAATCCATTCATTTTTACAACCAGCTGGAATTTACAGTCGGTCAGTGTTGCTCAACCTAAAGCAGCAGTCAAAGGTTTGGAGGCGCGCATTCATGAAGAGTTCTGTTTATTCATATGTTAGAATGACGGTGGAGACACCAAACCAAAAGTACCGTCCAAACTATCTTCCGTGATTCTACGGAAGCCTTGATGCAGGTTTACACACGCCCGTATCTCTTAAATGAGTTTTATTACTTTCTTAGAAATGATTATTTTTAGTAATGTAATAACTTTATGGTCATTTTATGAATGCATCGGAAGTGTAAACACAGATTCCAGTTTTTATCACTATGCAATGAGAACAGCAGTGGCTTCATGTTCCACTTAGGGTTTGTGTGTGACATGTAGTCTACATTGGCTTTGTGGCATGTGGCTTTTAAAAAATGTGATACCTAAAAAGGTGCGACAAAGCCAAACTTCACAGGTTGTTACAGGTGTCTTAATCATGTGATCAGAGTCGGTTTAAATCAAGCTTAAAGCGCCATCTCCAAAAAGTAAAGTAGACAAGTCGTGTGTGTATATATATATATATATATATATATATATATATATATATATATATATATATATATATGCGTGTGTGTATAT
>CM067487.1:2133009-2153980 GCA_034552555.1 Semaprochilodus insignis | reverse complement strand
GGGGGGGGGGGGTGAATGTAGCATTAGGAGTCTAGAACATGCTGCACGGCATGTGGACCACTGTGCTATAGAATCATCAGAATTACCAAGTGAGGTTTCAGTCATGCAATAAAGTAATATTTAAGCCCGAGATGTTATGTCTAATTTTTTTTTAAAATATGCGATATATGATATTACCTTGTTTCTAGACACGAAGTGACATGATCTCACAACATTGCCAGATTGTTTTGCTTATTTTAGGAAATAATGCTTAAAACTAGCACAATTATCCACCAGTGTAGTCAGATCATTTGGCCCAGAGTAATGTAGGAGTAATGAGATGAGATTTTCTGGGTAGTAATAGGTAATGGAATTACATTCTATTCTGAGAAAGTAAATTTTTCCTTTAATTATCCCGACACTGGAGCTATGTGCTAGCATTAATGCTAGCACTGTGGACTATCTGCAAAAAATGATAATCTAATATTCTAATATTTCTAATAAAGAGTTTGTTGTAAGATTATTTAAATTATTTCTAGACTTTTTAGCTTGTTTTAAGTAAAGTAATTTTATCTTATGAAGGTGTTTTATTCCATTGCCAGATTAATTGTTTTTGTGTGAAACTAATAAAATGATCTGCGGATGGAAACAGGCATGAGATAGTTACAGTTAAAGAAGTAAAACATGTAGAAATAAGTCAATTAATGGTTCAATATTCTAACAGTCTCATAATGAGGAATATTAAATATTAGTGTAGTTTTGGAATTTCTTGTGTAACTTCATTAAATCTCGAATTACACTGAACAACCTCCGTAATGTACATTACCCTAAACTGCCTCGTTCATACCAGCCTGTCTTTTGTGTCATTGTGCTGAAATTCCTTAAATGTTAAAATTTATATGTAAACACAGCAAAAAACCATTATCGTATCAAGTAAAAATGTCTTAAACTTAGTTAACATAGCTAGTACTTCTCGTTATGAGAGTGTGATAAGAATATTGCAAGGTGATTTTTATTTATTTCTAGAAATTTCAGTAATTTTAAGTTTTTTTTAAGTCAGTTTATGTAGTGAAAATGTCTTATTTCATCAGCAGATTATTTTAATTTTATTCATGCAGATAATTTTGCTTATTTTTGGAAATAATACCTGAAAAAAGTCAAATGATCTGCCAATGGAATAAGACATTTTCATAGGATTAAACCTATTTAAATTTATTACCAATTTTAATACCAATTTATTATAAGATACGGTGGTTTGTGGGTTTATGGGTAATTTAGCACCAGCATGTACAGTGTGTGTAAGCCGTATTTTTATGGAGACCCCATACGGCTGTGTTACATTGTGTTACACTGGTTTTTCTGTAAATTGGTTTCTGTTTTTTACTGACTACTGTCCACGTGTGTGTTTCACCCTGGCCGTCTGTAAATATGGGTCCTCCTTCTGACTGTATGTGTATGTGGTACAGGAAGCCCTGGAGAAGCAGACGCAGCACGCGCAGACGCTGTCAGAGAAGCTGTGGCTGGCCGAGAGGAACTTGGAGGAACTGGAGCTGGAGAAAGAGACGAAAGGGAAGAAGGCGCAGGAACTCGGCACCACTGTAGAGAAATTAGAGGCAGAGGTAAAAATATGGAACCACTGAGAAACCCAGGCATTGATATTTCAGTGTCAGGAGAAGTTTGGAGACCCTCCGTCAAATAACGTGCTGTTGAAATAGGCTAATTAACCTGAAATATTAATTAAGTGAAATAATTTTTTCTTAATTTCAGTTTGATTCAGGTTTAACATCAAAGTTTTCCTGTTTTTAATATACAAAATATATTATTTAATATATTAAACTTAAAATATTTTAATTTAGAACATTGACAAAATATTCAAATATAAAATGTGGCCTAAGAAAAAGTTGTAGCACATTTTATATTGTTTTTTTTTTTAATTCATTTAAGCTTCAATGGCAAAACTGTTAAGGAACTTAATTTTAGAGCATACATCCATCTAAAACATAGTATATGCATACAGATATAGACATATGTAATATATGTGCTATATCATATCACTACAGATGGAACAAAACAACTCCAAACTGGTCATTTTAAAGGGCGAAAACATACTTGATTTTTAATGTAAGTCTATGGAACCAGGCGTCTTTCCAAGTAATTGAAGGTCATTTATCTTGAAATCTACACGCTATTTAAAGGACAACAGTCATTTTCAAATTCTGACAGAAACTGAAAAATGACAATAATAGAGAGCTTTGTTCTGACAGTCAAAGACACATATAGACCGTTTTCCACACAGGCTTCGATCCACAGAGCAGTTGCTAATTCCATGTTTGTGTGTTAGCTTGCGGAGGCTCTGCAGCAGGCGTCCCAGGCCAACGCTGAGCTGAGCCTGCAGCAGAAGCTGAGGATGGACGACCAGCTGAGAGTGGAGGAGCTGGAGGAGAGCATGCTGGAGAAGGACCAGGAGGTGGCTCGCCTCCAGCAGATTGTTAGCCGCCTACAGGGGGAGGTTAGTTGCTTTCTGATCTTCTTTCCTGATCCTGGGAACTTAAAAACAGCTCCCTAATGGACATTTGAACTGGACGTTTAGTAAACCTGCCTGTTGTACAGTACTGTAATCTGTGGAGGACATGTTTATCGATGCTTGCTTGCATTGCTTGCATTTGTGTGTGTGTGCAGGTGTCTGATAAGCTGCTGGATAAGGAGCAGTCTCTGGAGGAGGAGATCCAGCTGAGGGAGAAGGTGCAGCTGCAGTGGAAACAGGCTGAGAGAACGGTGGAGGACTTACAGATGGAGCTGCAGACCGTTACTCAGAACAGAGACGACCTGTCGAAACAGGTCAAACAGACACAGGTAACGTAAACACAGAGCAAACACTGCTGACACGATCTAGGTTCCCCTTTCCCTGACCTGGCTAGAGGTCAAGTTCTGTTCCTTCATCTAGTCATAGGGTCTAATCTGATGTCGGCCCACCCTTTACAGCTATAACAGCTTCAACTCTTCTGGGAATTCTTTCCACAAGGTTTAGGAATGTGTTTATGGGAATTTATGACCATTCTTCCAGAAGCAGATTTGTGAGGTCAGACACTGATGTTGGATGAGAAGGCCTGGCTCTCAGTCTCCACTCTAATTCATCCCAAAGGTGTTCTATTGGGTTGAGGTCAGGACACTGTGCAGGCCAGTCCAGTTCTTCCACACCAAACTCCTCATCCATGTCTTTATGGACCTTGCTTTGTGCACTGGTGTGCAGTCATGTTGGAACAGGAAGGGGCCGTCCCCAAACTGTTCCCACAAAGTTGGGAGCATGAAATGGTCCAGAGTCTCTTGGTCTGCTGAAGCATTAAGAGTTCCTCTTACTGGAACTAAGGGTCCGAGCCCAACTCCTGAACACCACCCCCACACCATAATCCCCCCTCCACCAAACTTTACACTCGGCACAATGCAGTCAGACAAGTACCGTTCTCCTGGTACCGCCAAACCCAGACTCGGCCATCGGATTGCCAGACGGAGAAGCGTGATTGGTCACTCCAGAGAACACGTCTCCACTGCTCTAGAGTCCAGTGGCGGCGCTTTACACCACTGCATTCCACACTCTGCATTGCGCTTGGTGATGTGAGGCTTGGATGCAGCTGCTCGGCCATGGAAACCCATTCCATGAAGCTCTACACACGGTTCTTGAGCTGATCTGAAGGACACATGAAGTTTGGAGGTCTGTAGTGATGGGCTCTGCAGAAAGTTGGTGACCTCTGTGCACTATGCCCCTCAGCATCCGCTGACCCCGCTCTGTCATTGTACGTGGTCTACCACTTCGTGGCTGAGTTGCTGTCGTTCCCAAACGCTCCCACTGTGTTATAATCCCACTGACAGTCGACTGTGGAATATTTAGTAGGGAGGAAATTTCACAACTGGACTTGTTGCACAGGGGGCATCCTATCACGGTACCACGCTGGAATCCACTGAGCTCCTGAGAGCGACCCATTCTCTCACTAATGTCTGTAGGAGCAGTCTGCATGTCTAGGGGCTTGGTTTTACACACCTGTGGCCATGGAAGTGATTGGAACACCTGAATTCAATGGTTTGGATGGGGGAGTGAATACTTTTGGCAACATAGTGCATCTGTTAGGAACAGGAAACAGCAGTGGCGGCTTTTTGTCACAGTGTCGCTCTGTTGCAGCTTTCAAGTCGAACATATTCGAATGTCTTTTACAGCTTCAGATGTCTGTATTTAGTCTAGAACAGCCTAGAACCTAGAATGTATGTGTGGATGCAAGGTGTAAACAGCCTCATTCTGTCTTCCAGGAAAAGCTGATTGATCTGGAAACCGACCTGGAGGAGATTCAGGAGAATGAGCAGAGATGGGCCAGCAAACACAAGAAGGCACTAGAACAGGTGAGTAAACACACCATGTGGAAATATGGGGCTCTTCTCCAGAGTCGGTGTTGACTGGTCACGACATCACGACTGTGCTAATATGAGAACATGCTAATAAATGGAATTTCCATGTTCAATATTGAGTTAGATTACGGCTGACGGAGGTTGAATCAAATGTTTAATCCCGGAGTAATATTGTTTTTTATTGGTTTACAGTGTGAACAGCTGCAGCTGAAACTGATTCAGGAGAAAGACCTCAACGACAAGTTGGAGTGTGAGAAGGTCATCCTGGAGAGACAGGTACAGAAACCTTTATACCTGTGTCTGACGTCAGATAAATCACTGTGCATTTATGTATTCATTTACTTGTGTTTTCTTCATATACAGCTCTGGAAAAATGTAAGAGCCCACCTGAGAATGATCAGTTCCTCTAGTTGTACAGTTTCTGGGTTTGTGTTGGACCAAAATGAGCAGTTCTGTTTGATTCTATACCCTACTGGAAACACGTCTCCCAAATTCCAGATCAAATATTGTATTTAGATCTGTTTATTTAGAAAATCACTAATGACCCTCCAGAAGCCTGTTTTTAGAACCATGCTCGCTGTGCATTTCACCCCAGCCACCGCTCGCCAGTCTCTCTGTAGGTCACTTGAGGTCATCTTACGGTGGTTAAGGGACATTGGAATGAGGTGGCGCTCATCACGGTCAGTAGAGAGGGGTTTTGGCCCTCTGCCAGTCTGTAGCTGTGTTGTCCTGTGTGTTTGCTGCTTGACCTTGTTCTTATGAACCAGACGCTCACGGTATCTGCCAGTAAAGCTAGAACCCAACCTTCTGTTCCTCACTGAGAACCTGCTGCACATGTGGAGATGCTGATTGAAGACGAAACTGGAGCGGGCTCTTATTTATTTCCAGAGCTGTATGTACGCGATCGACCGCATCCTTAACCTCACAGCAGAAAGGCAGTAATGTCACACCGTGACGTGTGATTCTGAAGTAAGCAGCATATAGAACAGATCATACGTGGTCATTCGAGAGCACTGTTTGTGGACCGGAGCTGCTCACAAACGCAGACGTGTTGCTTTTTCAGCATGACGCTAAACAGTCATGCGCAGCTCCCGTGTAGGTCGTCCTGAAATAGAGTGTTTTTTCTAAATGGTGCGAACAAATAAAAACCGAAATGAATGAGATATCAGGTTTTGATGATGACGATGCTGATGACGATGATGACTCCTTCTCAGATCCGAGAGCTGAACGGTGAGATTGAGGAGCTGCAGAATAACAGAGTTCACGAACACGTGATCACTAAAGCGGAGACCAGAGCCAAAGAACTGGAGAACGCACTTCGAGCTGAGGAGAGGTAAACTCGCCCACACAAACCCAATACGGCAAACTGTCTCTGTAATATAGCACGCGATATGCGCATATGTGATTACACACGTTCTGTATTAATGCTGATAATACTGTATTATTATTATTATTATTATTATTATTATTATTATTATAAATAATAACGAGTTACTATTAGGTAAGCTATCTTACCAGTGGAATATTAGTGTATCTATGGTGCATATTATTACTCATAAACATGTTAAAGTGGATTTTAGCATAATCATCACCGTGTTATGAAAGCAATAAGCCACTGGAGACTCTGCAGTACGGTGATTTCACTGCACTTATGGCAGTTTCCCGAAGTTTGGAGACCTCGCAGTGACTGTAGTCCTCTTATTACTACACTTGTGAGATCCCGCATGACCGTAGTGCTGCTGTACACATGCCAACCCAACGACCCAAACTTTCGTTCTGCAGGAGTAAAGTGTCGCTGAATAACACCATCAGTAAGCTGGAGAGGAAGGTCATTGAGCTCACGGAGCAGCTGGACGAGGAGCAGCGGATCTCCAACGAGCAGAGAGATCTGGTACATTTACAGCTTTTTACCAGCAGAGGGCCGCGGGCAGCCGCAGGTGTTTCTTCTGGCCACCAGATGGCGACAGAACGCGTTTACTGTATTATGACATGAATATGTCCATCATATGTTCCATTTAGTCCATCTACATCTTCCCTTCACACCTCTGGGAGCAGTGTATCGACTTGTTTATGGATTGATTGATGGTTATTGATATTCCCTCATTTCTCCATGTCTCATTAAGACTTAGGCCAGCTTTTTCTATTTTGCAGTTGCTGTACAGCATAACTGAACTTTCAGTTCCATTTATTTGGCTTATAAACTGTTTCATGATGCAGTTATATATAAACACACACATATAAATATATATGTCATTGTTTGTGTTTGTGTGCACGCAGATGACTCAGCGAATGCGCTCACTGAAGAGGCAGCTGAACGAGGCTGAGGAGCAGACAAGTCGCAGAGAGAGCCAGTTCAGGCACACACAGCGAGAGCTAACGGAGGAGCGAGAGACCACTGCACGCCTACAGAAACAACTGATGGACCTGCAGCTACAGATGAAGTGAGTGGACACACACACACACACACACACACACACACACACACATACACACACACACACACACACACACACACACACACACCAGGGATCTGAAAATGCACCGGAGCACCATCCGTCGCATTACATTAGAATCAGTTAGAACCTGATATAAGTGTGTGGGCTCATATTTAGGGCCCAGTCCTTCTTACAGTACCTTCTTTACAATCACGAACCAGCCACCAGTGGGTGGGACTTCTGCACCAGGGAAGGAAACATCTGCACAAGTCTGAACCCGATCTGAACCTGAGAGCCTCTTTTCCGCCAACAAAGTGCCAGTGCTCGTGCCTGTGCTGGTGCCGGTTCCCAGGCTCTACTGAACCCTTTAAGAACGGGCCCCCTTTTCCACTGGTTTGAGAGCCGAGCTATTATGTGTCTGGAGGTGGGCAGTCCTTAGTCCGTAAGCAGAAGTCGGCGGACAGAGCATAAAACCAACATGGCGGAACATGTTCTTCAAGTGGAGACTGTACTTCCTGCTTTGAGGGCGTATATCTCACCATCCAGAACCAGCTCTTTCAGTATCTGTGCTCGGCCCAGAGGGACCGTCATAGACAGCGATTACCTGCAGGACCACTCGTACGTGTTTCCTCTGTCCGTTATGAAGGTGGACTGTTATAAAGCAGTACGTTAAGGTCCATAGCTATCTGTACTGTTTCCCACATTCCGGATCTCAATGCTTCACATTTCCGCTCATTAGAAGACGGGCCCTCCTGTTGAATGCGCTCCTCCACAAGCACATTACTGGTGGGATGCGAGTGTTCCCGAGTTCAGCTCAGTGCAGTTCATTGTGCAGTGCCACGCCCCTTTGCTGCTTGCATCATGGGGTCCACGGTTCCAGACCAGAGAGTTAATAGTGCTGGAACGTCACCAATTTTCCTGACCATGAACGATGAGCATTTGTGCTTTTACACACAGAGGAATTTGTCTTCCGCATTTAATCCGTGAAGTGAAACTTAGAACTTAGAAAGATTTAGAAGCTGGGTGTCACATGGTTCTCAGTGGAGTCACAGAATCTTCTAGAACTGAATGAAGAAAAAACTGAAATATTGATTCTCGGTACTAAAACTCAGAGAACAGTGCTTTACGACAAACTGGGTTCTTTAGCTACTAATATAAAACCTGAAGTACGGAACCTGGGCGTGATCTTAGACTCATCTCATGTCAACTCAGTCACTAAAATAGCTTTTTATCATCTAAGAGATACGGTATCACTGAAGTTCCGCCTGTTCTGTCTCAGAGCGATGCAGAGACACTCGTTCATGTGTTTGTTCCAGCAGAATTGATCACTGTAATGATCCTCTTACTGGGGTTCCTAAGAGAACCGCCTACCCCCTGCAGCTCGTACAGAACGCAGCAGCTCGGATCCTAACAGAACCTAAACACAGAGCTCGTATCTCTCCTGTTCTGAAAGAGCTGCACTGGCTGCCTGTATCAGTTAGAATAGAGTTTAAAGTTCTGCTGCTGGTCTATATGGCTCTAAATAATCTAGAGCTTACATCACAGAACCTCTCTCTGTTTATGTTCCAGCTGGTGATCGTAGATCTACAGGTGCTGGCCTTCTGTAAATACCTTCTGTAGAATACAGGACACATGGAGAGACTCTCTCAGTTACTCTGGTTCTAGACTGTGGAGCTCAGTTCAGCTTCTATTAGACAGTCGAGCTCAGAGCTCACTCTAATACACACCTGAACCCGTATCTCTTTAACTCAGTGTTTAGTTACAACTACATTAACATGGTGTTGAAGTGTGTGTGTGTGTGTGTGTGTGTGTGTGTGTTTATGTGTATTTATCTGTGAAAGTGTCAGCTGTCTGTAAAGCACTTTTAAACACTTCACATCTTAATTCCAAAATTTGTCTTAAATGAATCCAGTCAAATTGTGGTTAAACGAGGCATTCAGTCATTTCCAAACCAGTCTAATCTAATCTAAGTGTGATGTCAGAGATCCTCACTCCTATCCAAGAACGTTCACATCTGTAATTTTCTCTATCCGTATTCAAATCCACATTTCTATGTTTGCTTTGCAGACGGAAGGACTCGGTCATGAAGAGGCAGACTCTGGAGAGCCTCAAGCTGGACCTGAGCGAGGACGAGGGGGATGATCCGAAACCCGAAGAGACCAGCTCGGCCCAGAAGTGAGATAAATACGGACTTGGGAGTTCACTTCGGACAGCCTTAACTTACTGAATGTACGACAACCAAATACAGTTTACTCAACGGAGCTCGCTTCAACTCAGACGGACCGCAACAGGATGTGCACTCAAACCTGAGGAGGAGCCGATTAAGACTAACGGAGGGCACGACAACAAAACCTACCCAGCACGAAAGATGAACGCGCCACCTCCAGCTGGAGCAACCGTCGACCACCAGAACGGGGCAGCAGGAGAAGATCATTTAACCACTATTACAGCATTTAAATGTTAGAACTCATTTTAACAGACGATATATGCATGTAGCAATCTGGGAAGTTAAGATTTGGTTCGTTTGGGATTGTCACTGCTAGTAGACTTTTAAATGTACAGTGTTTTAAGTACAGGAGATAAGCTTATCTATGGTTTAGCCGGGGAGGGGGTGAGAGGTAATATATTTCGCTGCCATAGCCGCGAGCATGCCGTGCAATCTTCGAAACGTGCAGCATTTAGTTTTGAACTATAAAGAGGAAAGTCTTATTTAATTGAGCCTGTTTCCTGGTTTATCCTCTTCCCATTTCTGTCCTGAAGGTACATATGCTGTATGATGTAAATAGATATTTTTTTGCAATCGTAACCGTCGGACAGATTTGTACTTGTTTGGAAACACTAGGACGCTAATGCTGGATGGCTATGTTATTACTGGACTGTGGGATCTTTATGCTATTTATTGTACTGTGGAGTTATACGCCGAGTATGAACGTGATGAGCTCAGACGAGGTTGAGTTGATTCACTCTCGGCTTACAAGAGATTCGATCCACTAAGGTGTCATTTCTGATGGACTTTGCATTACAGTCATGCCGATATGCTAGCTTGTCCCCGACGGGTTCATTCCATAGTTAGCCACGTTAGCATTTCTGGGAGTAGGTGCAGAGCTTCCTTGGACTAAGATGGCGGTTTCGGTCCAATCGAACTGTTTTACCTTTTCATGTGCATTAAAGGAACAGATGAACCAAAACGCAGTGGTGTTTTAATAGAGACCAAGTGTGAAAACAGTCACTAACTGGGCTTGTATCATCACTTCTGCTGAAAATACACTAAATTAACGAAGTAGAGTTTTTGACCTGCTCAGACCGTAGCTGCCCTGTGAGATGTTAATAGTTGGCACTAAAAATAGTGGCTCATGTTTATTCCACATCTCCATAATTATGTAGCTGTTGTTTAGTCTAGCAGTACACATGGGCACCCGGTCCTGTTCCTGAAGAACCTCCACCCTGCTGAGTGTAGGTCCAACACTAATGTAACACACCTGGTCCAGGTATTGAAGGTGTTCAGGGGTGTCTGAACGTTACAGCCAAGTGTGTTGGATCGGATATCTGTGGTAGATCTCCAGGACCAGCGCTGGGAAACCCTGCTACTGGGTCTTTTAGCTAACGGCTAGCAGGTGTCAATAAAATGGTGCAGTGTTGCAGGCTACTGGAGCTCCTCCACCCCAAGCGCCTCAAACCATGTCTTTATGGAGCTGGCTATGTGCACAGGGACACGGCCATACCGCAACAGCACATTCTTCGTTCTCCAGACTGTGGTTCCAGGTCCAGCCTTTAGTGGTCATTTTCAATATACAAAAACGCAAAAGCAGAAACACTGATCTATGTGTAATGTGCAACCCCGTCCACTAGGTGGCAGTGTTAGCCAATAGATCATTCTCGCACTTCCATGGTCATTAATGCGGAAGCGTAAATAGTGGTGTTAAACAGCTTCCGGCCATGTGGTAAACGATGGCTAAAGCTACCACAGCTCCAAAATACACCAATAATAATAATAATAAAAATAATAAATCAAAAATGATCATCTTAAAGAGCAATTCAGTGACGCATGTACCATCCTGGAAAATGTTATTAGCAGGGTCTGGCTAAAATCCTTGAGAAACAAGGATTACAATGTTGTGTCTGTTTGCTAGCTGCAGTGTTCAGGACGCGCGCTAACGCTGCTAATGTTTACATGGGCTCAGTGGGAGGAAATAAACCTGCCAGACTTTTTAGCCTCACAAATGAAGAGCAGTGAGGGCTAGTTTCTTTAGTCTGTCCATTTAGAGCACTCTGTCAAACTGGGCTCTAAGGCAGAAGTTCGATAGCACCATGATTTAGCCGGACGTAACAGCGCAGTGACCGTGAGAACGGTCTATAACTAAGACACTGATTTCCCCCAGAGGGTCTGGAATAGCCTCCAAGGTCTGGGCTGCTTGGGCTAGTTCAGTGCTGGGGTGGACACTCCTCACAGACGTCTAGTCATAAAGTCAAACCTCTGTAGCCACCAATGCCATCAAATCCATCCAGTGAGACCTCTTACCCTAAAACTCGTCAATCAGCCCAAGACATGTTGGGTAGCTGGAGTGTAGCTGTGAGGCTAATGTCACCATTTGGCATTGTGTAACACGAGCAGCCTGTAGTTCAGTCCATGTTTACAGATTTATTGTGGCCTCAGCACAGAAGATGGAAATCTAGCACTTAATGCTAATACCGCCAGCAGCACTTCTAAACTGGGTAAACTGCGTTGGGAATTTGAGTCTGAGCTGCTTTAAAAGGGAACTTGGTGTGAAATGTTTCGTCCTAGAGAAACTTATCGAGTCTGATTTGGTGGTTACAGAAACCAGAAGTTTTGGCTTAAAATGGGTTTTAACTATTGATTTTAATTCATCTATGGTGGAGGAATACATGCAGGGCAACATAGATCCCAAAGACGTGTAGGTTCACTGGTGATTTAGATAGTATAGACATGACATGGAGAACACTGGTTCCCATCACCGCCACTCTAAAGAACTGTTTACAACCGTGCTTAGCGTTCTGTCGGATAATGATTCCCAGCTAGTGTAAGTAGGTTAGGAGTCTATAACCCACCCTGAGCTCAGATACTGCCCGAACAAGGGCCAGTGCTGCTACCTAGAGAGAACAATACACAGATATATATAAGCATAAGTGCACTACCTGGCAACCCAACCCAGTGCTCATACCTAGAGAGGAGAAAGGTTCTGGTCAGTGTAAGTGCAGAAACAAAGTATTTCAACATACACATCTACTAGTGCTCACTCACTGAAGTGCTCTACACAGAGACGGGTCTTCAGCCTGAGAGACTCAGCTGTTCGGACCACCAGTGGGAGTTCATTCCACCATCTGGGCTCCAGGACAGAGAAGAGTCTGGACGCTCGTCTTCCATGCGTCTTCAGGGATGGCAGGTTGAGTCGAGCTGTACTTGAAGCTCCAAGGGCTCGAGGTACAGATCGACTCTCAACCATTGCCATAAGGAGGGAGGCGCTGGTCCATTCTTGGCTTTGTAGGCGACATCAGAGTTTTGAATCTGATGCGGGTGCAGCTACAGGAAGCCAGTGAAGGGAGCGCAGCAGTGGAGAGGCGTGGGTGAACTTGGGAAGATTGAAGACGAGTCGAGCTGCTGCATTCTGGACCAGTTGCAAGGGCCTCATGGCCCATAGAGGAAGACCAGCCAGGAGCGAGTTGCAGTAGTCTAGCCTTGAAATGACCAGAGACTGGACAAGCACCTGGGTGGCCTTCAGCAGATCTGATGATGATGATGATGATGACGTAACACACCAGTGACAAGCTGGATCCAAACGCCACTGCTTTGGGGTAAAAATCAAGGACATATATCCATAGACCCACAAAACCCCACTATCCACATGCGCACTCCAGAGTTCAGTTCAGTGAACACGCTGCCATACATGCACATCAGCACTCGGACAAACAGAACCGCAGGCTCAAAAACAACGTGTGTTTGTTTATTTTCTTTATTCATAAGTAAACATACAGAACACTCATAACTTAATGTTCTCAAAGAAAACCGAGTTCATGTTAACCTGGTACACTGGTGCACATCCTACTCATACCTATCTTCTTTTTTAATTCATCTTTTGTTAAATATACTTCTTATGCATTAAAATACCTATTCACGACTGGTACAAAGGATTGGACAGAGTCATTGGTCAGTAGAGCTATACAGGCACGACGAGAGAATCATTCAGTGTAAACTTTCAAGGCGGGGGGTGGGGGGGAGGGGGGCTCGGAGCGAAGACGTAAACTGAAGTATTAGGAAAGTTACCTTTTCTCGGATCATATGGGAGTCTGCTTTGTCCTGTGCTGTCCCGGCAGGGTTGAATCTCATCAAACAGTCCAAATCATTTGGTCCCAAGATTGTCACATTGGAAGGCAAATACCAACTGGTGACATTTCCTTAAAGGGGCATTCTGGCCAATACGAATAATGAAAGCCTACTCACACACGGGGGGCCGGCGGTAGTCTCTTGAGTGAGATTTAGAGACGAGGAAAGCCTCCTTACATTATATGGTCAAAAGCATGACCACCTGACCGTTATCCCTATATGAGCTGGTGGAATGTTCTATTCAAAACTATGGGGTTGCGGCTACGACACATTCAGTCAAAAGAGCATTGGTGAGGACAGGCACCCATGTTGGACGAGAAGGCCTGGCTCCAAATCGGCATTCCGATTAATCCCATTTTTCCTCTTCCACCACACTTTACTGTGGGCACTCTGTGGATTCAAGTGGGCAGCATTCCCCTGGCATTCTCCAAACCCAGATTCATCCATCAAACCCATTCATCACTACAGTAGCATTAGTCCAGTGGCGGCATGCTTTACACCACTCCAGTCAACGCTTGTCATTGCACCTAGTGATCTTAGGCTTGTGTGCAGTCATGGACACCGATTTCATGAAGCTCCTGACCCACAGTTCTTGTGCTGATGCTGCTTCCAGAGTCAGTCCAGAACTGTGTGTTGCAAGGCGAGTTTGCATGGCACGAGGCTGGGCTGTCGTTGCTCCTAGATGCATCCGTCTAGCAGGGTAGACATTTCCCAATCTGACTTCAGTTCCACCTTTTCCAGTGTTTGTCTATGGAGGCTGCATGGCTCTGTGTTTGATTGTGTACCCCTGTTAGCGATGGGAGTGGCTAAAACAAACAGGCTTAATAATCATAACGGCTATAATGACCAACGGGATCCAAGCAGCAAATACTGACCCCGCCTCCTCACTCCTCTCTCCTTTAAGGTAAAACTGAATGACATAAATCCATAGACCCACAAAACCCTGCTATCCAATAGCTCACTCATCAGCTCATGCACTAAGTGACACTTCAGTCCAGAAGTAAAGGGCTAACACGCTTTCATACACGCACATCCGCTCAAACAAATCGACTACTAACGACAGAAACGATAGAGGAGGACGAGCTGAAAGCTAGTGGCAGTTCCTTGGTTCCTTAAATTTTTCATTTTCATGAATTCCATTGAGCCCAATGAGGCTGAAGAATAAAATCCCGCATCACGGCACACTGCATAACACAACGGGACAACACAGGAATCTCTAGTTTTAGGCCGGAATGCCCCTTTAAGCAGCACACGTTGTGAAAACAGCAGTGGTCCGATTTCGCTCAGGAGGGTAAAACACTATAACCCCTGTGTTCTCTCTGAACTGGCAGCGAACACTGACAGAGGAGACACCTTTCAGTCACCTCAGGACCAGGCCAACGTGAATAAGAGCAGTATGGCACATGGCGTATGCTTTGGCACTGAAGGAAACATAAAAACTGCAAACCCTTCAAACCCTACCAAGTACTCGAACTGGGTTAAGCCTGGATTAGTACTAATGAACTCTATTACAAACCAGGAGCCATGCCCAAGAGGGTTACAATACTCCTTCTGGAAAAGCACACTTTAGAACAACGGAGCTGCTTCAGGGAATGGTGGAAAACAATGGAATGATGGAAGTACAAGCAACGTACGAGTAGACCGCTCTAGCACTAGCGTATTCGCCCTGCGGGAACCACCTCGCCATGCTACTACTGTATAGACCCTGATAGCAAGAGCACAGCGAACCACTGTCGGCCTGCTCATGGTGTTTTCCGGGTGGCCTGTTGGTGGTTAAGCCACTTCTGATCACTCGTTTGCCACTCACAGTAGTTTTCCTATTTTACTGTCATTTCTTTTTTTTTAGCTGATATGTTTTTTTCTCTCTGTGCATTTAAATTCAGTTTGAGGAGACTTTTAAAACTAGTTATACGGACAGTAATATGAGTGGCCCTAGGCCCCAGGAACAGCCAGTGGGCCGATACATGCTTGCTATCTGGGGAAGGATGTAGGGGAACGTTTTCTCTCTGGTAGCCACGGGAGAACATGCTCTGATCTGGGCAGGTGAAGTCCTGGATCCAGTCTGTGTGTCTAATATTCCTCGTTATAAGATTTATTTAAGAGCAAAAACACTATTGACCCTCTATTCACTTATATTTCACCTGTTTTGATCGTTTTCTATTAAAGCAGATCCCTCATCTGCCTTCATCAGATAGGATGCACTGTGGCTGTAGCTAACAAGGAATGGAATCTAGCTCGCCACTTAGCACTGTGTTAAGTATTAGCCTGAACAGTGTGGATCTCTAATAGACTTGATAATGTGGTTTATGACACATCCCTGTTATATGTAAACATGGACTACCGTGTGTTAGCATAGCATATTCCGTTCTGCTACAGTTCAAGCTTTAGGTTTTAGCCATGCTAATCCACTTTAGGGCATGTTTATAGCTAGCAGTCTGTCATACAGTGTGGGATCCACATTAGCAAGTCTATTTGAGAGAACTTAACAGTGTGGTTCAAAGCAATGGCGCTATTAAACCACATTGTGAAGTTCTCTCAAACAGATTTGCTAATGCGGATAATGTGGATAGCAATGGCGCTAAGCCTCCATTACTTGTTAGCTACATTAGCCTCATTGCAGCTTTAAGGCCTTAACAGTGATTACTGAATATGTTTTAGGATGGGGACAATCAACTGTAAAGATTATTCCAAACATATTCCATTATTTTACATATATATGAGCAGAGCTTAAACAATTCTCCTCTTTCTTTGACTTCTTATTCAAATTATATCAGCCATTCCACCTTAAATGGTACATTCTTTTATCATTTAAGATTGGAATTTAACAATGGAAATTTTGAATGCTAAGTCAGCAAATTCCGGTTGCATCCTCGTTAGTGCGTGCAAACAAAAAATACCATAATCGCTGCTAGCAGACCTAATCACGTAATATCAACACTTGCCCAAAGGCATGCAGAGGGGTTTTTTTTTGTCAAACCAGAGGCAAAAGTAGTTTTTGGCACAAAAATAGCACTTAGACTGCCGGAAGTACGGGGTTTTGGACGCTTTTAACAATTCCAAAATGTTTCTGCTGATGTCCAAGTGGACCTGCACTGTAAATCATATACACATGAAATGTAAAAGTCTATCTTCCTTTTATAAACCACAGCTGATTTCATGGGCACAGATTACGGAGGAAGCTGAGGTGTAAACGGAGTGACCGAGAGTGGGTTTGGTGTGAGATGGTTCAGATGTCTTTACAGTGGTGGTGATGGGAACCAGGGGAGTTTAATTTGGAATGTTGATGATGGTAAAATAGTGGAAAACCTGGAAATAATACATTTTCTTTGCCGTCTTATTTTACCTCACAACATGTATCCCTCCATGACAACCAAAATAACTTCTCAAACCTACTCTAGATCATAAACGTATATTCATAACCATTTCATGTAGTAACTGTCTGTGAGGGAGCTTTCAGAGGTGGACGTCTGGTTCCATTCACCACCACTGTGAACTTGGCAAGCGCGTCTAGAATTGCGTGTTTGCTTTTAACCATTTTTAACATCTTAACCATTTAATTACTCAGAAATGCAGAAATAAAATAAAAAGAAAGAAAAAAACTGTGATTCTAAGTAAGTCATGTTAGCATGTTAGCATTTTAGCAAAAGGATTACATTATCCCCCATTATCCCAGCACTATTTAGTGGCTAGTTCAAGCATTTAGCATTATACCAAATTTCATTGGCCCCAATTTGTCAAACATCTCAGAATAAGACCACCAGGACCGCAGAACAGGTTCTATCCCTGATAGAAGGAGGTTGGTGGACCACCGCTGGTCCTGCTCACAGTTTAGTTTACTAATTAAACTTTCTTTCTTGTGTTCGGTGTATATATGGTTTATTTCGTCCTTATTTTGTTCCCTCTAAGGGGTTAATATTACTCGTTTTTGTATATTTCCTAAAGTAAAAGATTCCTTAAAATTAATTTTAGGAAGGTAAAAACCAGTTAGCTCTTGTTCGTAGGACAGTTATCTGGGTGGTCCAAGCGTGGACCAGGACTGGCAAACAGTCAGTGGAGTTCCAACCTGATCAAGCCAGTGAAGGTTCCAGCTGTCTGTTCATTTACAGTGAGTGTTCACCATCTACGCTTGTTCCAGCAGAGCCACAGTCAGAATCAAACCTGTACTGTGTGGTGTGTGGTTCTGTTTGACTCTGAAGCTGCTTTCCAAGTTAATGTGAAGTTGGGCCAATCAGGCTACAAATAAAACACCACAGGACACGTACTTCAGTTAGAGCCGGAATCCAACACCGTGTTCCGTGTTGGGAGCAGAGCTGTTATCATATTAGCTAAGCTAATGCTAGCCAGCATGTCTCTCCTGGTGAGCAGTTATGGTGCATTCTGTCTGAACCGGGAAGTCGGATTTCCTGCTTGACAACTTGGGAGAGCCGCACCAATCCCAGCCTAGAGCTCCAAGACGGCTGCGCCGCATGTCAGTGCTGTAGTACTGTACTGTTTATTAGCATGTGTGAAATCAGTCGCACACACGGTGCTGTCCATCTTCTATCTGAGGACGTGTTGCTGCAGTGTTTGGATTTGTGAAATACCATGTAAACTGCAGTTACCAACTGGTATTGTTAACATCGGCTAATGGCTAACAGCTAACCTGCTAGTGAGCAAACAGTTCGTAATTTTTTCCAAAGGTTTTCCAAATGTGTTACTGGAACTACCGAGCCAAACGGAACACACCATTAGACGGAAGGTTAGAAATGCAGTAAGAGGAAAGCGTCCCACTGTTCACGGCAAAGCCGACAGTCCACTGGTGGTTGAGCAGAGTATTCAGGAAAATTCCGCTTTCCTTCTTTCATTTTCTGTCACTCAGAGTCCAATTTCTTTCTTTTTTTTTTCCTTCATATCTTCCTTTCGTTATCGTTTGTAAATTAGTTCAGTAAATAATTTCCATTGTCAGCAACGAAATAATTTCATATTACTCCAAGTCATTATTTTTCCATTCAGGTGTTTGTAATATTCGTCTTAGCTTATTTTCTAAAATAGAAGTCTCTTTGCATTTACAATCGGAGGAGATTCAAAACTGGCTACACCAGGACAATCATCTGAGTGGTCCGGGAGCGGACCAGCGGTGGCCAAGAGTCAGCTTGGTGCCAAACGTATCAAGCCAGGGGGCCGATATATGTAGGTATGTAGGCTCTATGTAGGCTTTATGGCACTTCCCCCATTAACTGTATACTAGTAGTAGACTAATCATCTAATGCTGTGATATCTGATGGTATAAAATAGTCACTGGCACACACACGTTACTTGCGAGTATGTTGGCGGACATCTATTAGCACACGTCATATTTGGCCACAGCAGATGCAGACGTGTAATTTGGGTTGTACTCTGAGATGTTTGAGAAATATGGGACACTGTTAGCCAAACGAACATGCTGACACTCGAATTAGCATACTAGTGTGACTAGTGCTAGACAGGGACCTCAGCTGGCAGTCATTATTAGAGGGAGACAAAATCCAGTGTCCACTACACCAACCCTTAGCCTGAAACTGAAGTGCAAATCAAATAAAGCAAACTGTGTTTTAGTGTCTGAGCCGTCTGCTGCTAAACGCAAAACAAGCTAATTATAAGATGTACCAAATGGGTTTAACATAAATCCGGACATGAGTAACAAGAACAAAGGACCAAAACGTTCATTACAGCATGTAACCCATACAGTCACCTTACAGCTGTCACAGATAGTTTGTCCTAAATTTCATCTTAGGATAGAACGGGGGGAAATCTTATTTACCAGAGACGATTTCTGAAACGCTCCGAAACGGGCAGGAGCCATTTTGAAATGGGAAAAAAAAAAAAATGTCCACGAGTCTTAATTTCACTGAGCCAGGACAGACAGGGCTGGAGCCGTCCAGCGCCATGCTTTTCATGACCACATCAGCACACACAGGGCTGAGCTGCAATTCCACGTTCCACTGCGGGGTAGAAGGGGAAACGAAGCGCGGCCTGCTGCTTCTTTAACAGGCGCATTTCTTCTCGTTAGCAGGGGCGGCGGTGAGCTTGCTGGTGCCGTCGGTGTTCTGGGCGTCGGCTGCAGGCTTGTCCACACACTGCTCCATCCTCTTCATCACCAGGTCCAGCAAAGTGACCACCGCCTTGTCCACCTGCGCGCCCGTGGCCGCACTTGTCTCAAAGTAGGGGATGCTGGAGAGGAGAGGATAGGATAGACAGTCACTAGTCAACCAAGGCACGGTTGGCGTCTTCAGTTTTAGCTCTGAAACGACAATGCTAATGCTAATGTAGCTAACAAGCACTAGGATTTGATACCCAGGACTTAGCATCATGCGCACAGAACAACATGGACCAAATTAGGCTTACTGGACAACATTCAGGCATCAAGGTGTCTGCTGCTACTGTGTTCAGCTATGCTAACGTACTTACGTCCATGTCAAGCGGATGAAACCGCCTGACCCAACGCTCACCCAAATCACATTCTATTCAAGTGTGAAAAATACCTGTGGTCAGCTAGCTCAAATGATTGCAGTCAGGTGACTGGGGAATAATTGTGACTGGCCTCATCGGCATCCAAGTCTTACCCCTGAAGTCGATAGTGCCAAAGTGAAAACGCGACATGCTTTTGTTCCAGCTTATTTTCACCTGACTGATTCTGGAGCAGGTCTGTTATTATGCTCATTACCGAGAAAACCAAGCAGGTTTAGTGTGTAATTACATGGTAGGTATGACTATAGAACACGCAGCGACCCCACTGAGTAAGAAGTAAAAAATAATCCGTTACCAGCAATTACAGAGGGGGAGCCTATCATTATTACACAGGTTAATCTCCACATCCTATGAAGCCCTAGTCTGGAAATAACAAGGCTAACAGGACAACTTTGGCCAGTTTGAAACAGCTTTTCCTACAAAACTTGTAATTACGACACTTACACATAGCTTTTGTGGACCCAGGACCCCTTTCTTTGGGGTTTGGTCAAGTGTAGGCCTGTACCCGACTCAGAACTTTGTCAGTCGAATCGGATTCGCCCGTCCTGGCCGACGATTCGACTATTCGTTCATGTGTTTCTCCATATACATTATCTAGTAATCAGTAAATCAATCTGCATACGGTTCAGATCTGATGTCCTCATTTAGAAAGTCAGCAGAGTCACAGGACCATATTACTGAACTAAAAGAGACGTGGCATATGATGAACGATCTGGAGCCTGATTTAATTACAGAATATAGCGTCCGGCAGCGAGCACGTATTTATGCTAAACATTAGCGCTTCTAGCCTGTCTTTATAATTTCACTATTAACAGCTTCTTCAGTAGGATGAGCCTTCGTCTTTCATCTCTCATAAATAATGAACTCCTAAATTAAACCAAATTAGTCAATATTTAAATTATTTTTAGATGAAAAGGAGAACGGTAGACCTGAAACTGTTTAATTATTATATCACCTGCACTGAAATAATTATTCATCGTTTATCGGCAGGCATATTAAGTGACTGTACTTATCTTTAAATAAAAATAATCTCAGCTGTAAACGAATAAATAAAAATATCTGTAATTTAGGTTCTAAAATAATGGAATTATAATAAAACAAACGTCTTCGGTCCGTTTATCCTTCACCGCAAACAGCCATTATGTCTAAAACGAAAGTCAGCTCACTGGTTTGAAGCAGTGTTGGATGTCTGACTAAATGACGAGCAGAATTAGCTTTAATTTGTTCAGATTCTCTTCTTCAAAAGCTCCTCCAGACTTTCTGAGACATCGTTCCACCCGTGTTTCTCAGCTTCACAGCTTTAGCTTCCTTCAGCGGTGAACCGCCAGCGCACGTA
>CM067487.1:2121721-2128031 GCA_034552555.1 Semaprochilodus insignis | reverse complement strand
ATTATAATGTCAGCAATAATAATAATAATAATGATGATAATAATAATAATAATAATAATAATAATAATAATAACAATAATAATAATAATAATAATAATAATAGAGGAATGAATTTAAAGACAAACAAAGAAGGAAAACAAGAATATGACGGAGACAAAGCAGACGGTGGAGGAGGAGAAAAGAAGCTGGAGGTAAAAGAAGAAGACATTTCTGAATCTTTGTGCAGTTATTGTTATGTATTATGTTTATGAATGTGAATTCTAATCAAAGCGAGGACTTTGAGATCTGATCTGATCTGATCTGAGCTGATCTGATCTGATCTGAGCTGATCTGATCTGATCTGATCTGATCTGAGCTGATCTATTCTCCACTGCGCTGCACTGTCTCTTTAAGATCTCAGAGTGAACGCTGGAGCTGTTGAGTTACTGACTCATCCAGTTGCGGACGTTCAGGAAGCTCTGCTGGCTGGTCAGGTCAAACATCAGCAGGAAGCCCATCGCGTCTCTGAAGAAGGCCGTCGTCAGGCTTCTGAACCTGTGATGAAGATGATGATTAGGTTCTGGGGTTGTCATGACTACTATATCAAAATGCACACATGCTCTTGCAGGAAGAAGCATAGTAAGACATATACTACTGCTCCAGCAACAGACGTTTCGTCAGCTTCAGTCTGGAAAACTGTTTTAGTGTTTTCCTGATACAACTTTTTTATTAATTCATGATCATTTTATTAGAACATTCTTGATGATAATCTGTATTAGAACTTTTATCACAGTTATTGTTTTTATTTAATTACTAAAATCTTATTAGAAAAACATTCTTGATCGTTTTATTAGATTATTATTTATTATTTTGGTTACATTTACAATCATGGCATTTAGCTGACGCTCTTATCCAGAGTGACTAGAGAGGTTAATCATATTACAGAGAGGCCCCGGTCTCCTACCTGGGCAGGTAGAGCTACCTGGAGGGTAGCAGTGTTATCCACTAAGCCACAATAGTGGATACTAATTGTATTAGTACTTGATTCTAGATAAGAATTTTAACAAAACTTTTTTTTTCTTGATATAAATTGAATTTGAATTTTGCTGCAACTTAATTCGTTAAAATTCATTCAAATGAATTCGTTAAAATTTGATGAGAAATTCATTCAGGATATTCATTTTATCAGTTTTACTCTTTGAAAGCTTAAAAAGATTCCCGAACCGTGTGTCACTCACTACTGCTGACATCTCACGAAATACTGGCATTACAGATTTAGCCATGAGCATATTTACTGCTGCTCGTCATCCCTCACCTCCGACAGGTTGGGAAGTTCTGTCTACTGGACACTGCTTTGTGGTACCAGGTATAGGTCTCAGAGTCCCCCATGGGCACATGGGCAAACCAAAATTTGAACAAACTTAGTTTTAGTTAGCTATTGTATCTCTGCGAAGTGATACGACAGAGCTCTCACATATACGCGCACGACACAAAACCATGACATTAAACTAGCCTGAGCTGCTAACATGCTATAGCTAACAGGCTAACTAGGCCCATTTGGGAATATTAAACTTTAAAGAATCAGATGTAATGTCTATACGTCAGCTGACTGTCTTTTGGCTGCAGCTGTTATGAAGTACAGTTAGCTTGATGCTAGTGATGCTAACTGAATTAGCATTAAATAACCACCGGTGGGCCGTCCAAAAAACACTGAGCAAAACGCAAATGGACCACCAGCTTTGTCGGGCCAACAGTGGTCTGCTATCCTCTTGCTATCAGGGTTTATTTGTTTGTTTTATGAACAAACCATGACATTAAAGTAGCCTGAACTGCTAACAGGCTATAGCTAACTAGCTAACTAGGCCCATTTGGAAATATTAACAGATGTAATGTCTATTTGTCAGAGGATATGAAACTGATATGTTAGCGTGATGCTAGTGACACTAACAGAATTAGCATTTATGCTAATCACCAGCCTTTCTACTGTGAAAAATAATTCTGAATTATGGTTCGGAATTTTAGGGAAGCATCAGTATGAAAGCTAGTCTGAGGACGTTCAGCAAACCGACCAGTGAAGGTCAAAATTTTTGTACTCTAGGTCGGAGAATGAGTGGTGAAAAATGCTGTTCTGTCCAAAAACCTGGGTTAACCACCAGTGGGCCATCCAATACCACTGAGCAAAACGCAAGTGGACCACCAGCTTTGTCGTTTGTGGGCCAACAGTGGTCTCCTATCCTCTTACTATCAGGGTTTATTTGTTTGTTTCATGACCATGACAAGCCATGACATTAAAGTAGCCTGAGCTGCTAACATGCTATAGCTAACAGGCTAACTAGGTCCATTCAGAAAAATTAAGTTTTTAAAGAATCAGACGTGATGTCTATTCATCAGCTGACTGTGTTTTAGCTGCAGCTGCTATGAGGCACAGTTAGCTTGATGCTAGTGATGCTAACATAATTAGCATTTATGCTAATCACCTGAAGAAAAAAGTATTTACAATGAAATCCTGCTACCTCACATCATCAATAATCCGGAAATACTGTTTGGAATTTTAGGAAGGCATCAGCATTGAAGCCGGTCTTAGGACGTCCAGCAAATCTAACCATCGAAACTCAAAACGTTTGGTCGTGAGCTTGTCTAACGCCCTACCAATAATGTATCCCCACTGCTGACACAGCACTGCGTTTAAATGCCCGTTTCAGCGCCGGTACCAAAACGTCAGCAGTGCAGCCCTGATTTATATGTCAGGTAAATTGATAACTGGGCCCTGAGCATACCAGAACCCCAAATGGCCACTGAATAGAGACAGATACTGCTTTCCCTCACATCAGGCTCAGAAGGGAAGGATACACGCAGACGCTCCCTAACACTGCAGGCCAGCTTTAAACAGGGGCTTCTGTTGGCTCAGCCGAGGCCCTTAGCTCAAATCCTAAAGCTAATTCCTCAAACCTTCAGACCGCTGGGCGCTAAAAATAGCCGCAGTGTGCAGCGATGTCATGACTCATACTTTCAGAAATAGTTTCGGCATTTCAGAGCCAATCCGGCTCATCGCAGGATCATATGATCCCTCCGTCTCGGTTATCCAGCCATCTGATTTGAGAAGGTGTGAAGAATGAAAACGGCTCCGGCGCTCAGTGACGCCTGTGCGCTTCTCTCTCAGTCAGCTGAGGGGAGCGGGACGACGAGGGCCATCAGGCGTTAACTGTGAAAGTCATGAGAAAAAGCTCTACCGCACACCGAAAGCCCAGACGGGCCGCGTGGGGTCACAGGCCGTGGTGCGTTCAGCATCACTCTGTCTATGTGTCCATCAGGAGTGTACAAGAACGGGCAATAGTCTAGGGGGTGTGACTCAAAGGTCTCCATAGTTTTGGCCAGGAAATCCGGATGGTCCTTTACTTCTTTGGGCCGGAGACACAACGTCCATTATGTCCACAGACGATCTGAAAGGTCCACTTGTCGGACCGCAGAACATCAGCCCACTTCAGATGAGCTGGAGCCCAAATGCTTCTGGCAGACGCTGACAGGCGACTTCCGGTACGTATATTTCAATATTAGCCCACGTGTCCAGTGAGGAACGGTGTTTCCCTGAGGGATGTGTTTTTGGCCTTGCTGGGATCAGGCCACACAAGTTCAGCCCAATTTGGACACGACACTGTTAAAGCCCAACGTCTGGCCCAAACGTGAGCATCAGGAGCGAGGAATGAGTCGTGCAGTGTGACAATCAAAGAACAGTGGTGTGGCGTCCGGGACGCACAATAAAAAGGTCTAACATCTTGGAATGCTTTGTGTTCTCCCACCTCGCTTGCAGGGAACCAGCCTTGTGACCGGAGGGTCGCCTGTTCGATTCCCTGAACTGACAGTAACGACTGAAGTGCCCTTGAGCAAGGCACCTAACCTCCAATTCCTCCCTGAGTGCCATGGATAGGGCTGCCCACCGCTCTGGGCAAGTGTGTTCACTGTCCCCTAGTGTGTGTGTTCACTAGTGTGTGTGTGTGTGTGTGTGTGGGTGCTTCACTTCACGGACGGGCTAAATGCGGAAGACAAATTCCTCTGTGTGCTACACTAATGGCAAAAAATGGCCCTGAACTCTCGACTGACTGGCCTCACCGAAATTCCTTGACGCTCACAAGCAGGAGGGCAGAGTGCTCTCGGGAACACTTGTAAACATGGCGCAAAGAAAGAGGGACGGTCAAGCGGCAGCTGTCAGGTGAAACGACGAGCCACAGATTACAACCATCACAATCTCATCCACTTCAACAGCGTCACCACAGCAAAGCACAAAGGAACGGCTCTACAGCAGTACATGTCTTTTCTTTCTTTTACTGGCGCACAGGAGCGAGTGATGAGTGGTCGGCCATGCTGTCCGTCTCCCCACCACAACGTTACGACATTATGATTGGCTAATCTCATAAAGCTCCTGAATATCGATATTGTGCCCCATAGAGGGTGAAACACGTTGAAGCCCTGCCGTGGCTTGTTGAGGAGCTTTGTTGGGTTAGTGTTGGGCGACAGGTTGAGTCTCGACCCATCTTTGCTTATAGAGGACTCCTGAGTCCCGCATGCTCTTTTATACCCCAGCATGATTACGGGTATCAGAACAGCAGACTCTCTCGCGGTCTTCAAACGCAAACTAAACACCGTAACTGACTGAACTGCTAACATGCTATGGCTAACTAGCTAACCAGGCCCATTATTAACAGATGTAATGTCTATTCATCACTGAAGGTCAAAATGTTTGTACTCTAGGTCGGAGAATCCTGTTCTGTCCAAACCCTGGTTAACCACCGGTGGGCCGTCCAATACCACTGAGCAAAACGCAAGTGGACTGCCAGCTTTGTGGTTAGTGGGCCAACAGTGGTCTGCAGACTCTCTCGCGGTCTTCAAACGCAGACCGAACACCGTAACTGACTGAACTGCTAACATGCTATGGCTAACTACTCGCATTTGGAAATATTAACAGATGTAATGTCTATTCATCAGCTGACTGTGTTTTAGCTGCAGATGCTATGAAGCACAGTTAGCTTGATGCTAGTGATGCTAACTGAATCAGCATTTATGCTAATCACCAGCCTTTCTACTGTGAAAAATAATTCGGAATTATAGTTCGGAATTTTAGGGAGGCGTCAGTATGAAAGCTAGTCTCAGGACGTTCAGCAAACCGACCACTGAAGGTCAAAATGTTTGTACTCCAGGTCGGAGAATGAGGGTGAAAACGCGGTTCTGTCCAAAACCCTGGTTAACCACCGGAAAACCAAAAGCGTCCCAGCTGGATAAAATACTGCCACAAATGGACAAATCATGCTTTAGCATTATCACCATCCCAAACTCCACCCACTCTACCACCACGAACAGTTTGATTGACAAGGGTCCGCAACAAGCACTTCCTGTGTGTTAGATCCGCCCTTTCCCTCAGAATTCAGTTTGTAAAAGTGTTTCAGCACTGGTAAATGTTTCACGTCTTGTAAATTTGTTTTTGCTTTTGTAATTTTGTTTTCTTGAATGTATTTTTTTTGTTTGCAAATTTGTTTTTGCTTTTGTAATTTTGTTTTCTTGAATGTATTTTTTNTGAAATGTTCATTTGTTTGGCCTTTCTCGGCCACCGTATAATAGCCATAACTTTCCTTAATTCAAATTTTGTTTAAAATATTGTATCCCGGTATCATGAATCGAATCAAATCGTGGTGTAGCTTGTGCATAACTGTCCCACTGCACACATATAAACTTACACATGTACAAACTGATGCTCTCTTGAATAGGAATAGTTCAGGTACCTTTCCTGTCCTGCTGTGTCCCAGAGCTGCAGGTGAACTTTAAAAGCCTTCCCCGTGGTCCCATTGGGGCTGCTGGTACTGTACACCTGGAAGACACATAGACAGGTTAGACTAACACGACTGTCCTAAAGCTACGCAGGAGCCCGTTATCATATATATCATCACGGCTCTGTGGACAGTCGATCACCGCAGCAGTCATTCCAGATTACATGGGACCTCCTGTCTTTACTGCTTTCATATAATAATATACACACGTATACTGTATATACAACATTCCAAAATATTAGAGTTGTTGTTTTGCTGCATGACCCACATACTCTTAAGATTCAGCTCGCGGACAGAAGTCACATTTTCCTGTAGAATTTCGTGGTATAATTCAGAATCCATTGTTCCATGTTCCAAGCCGTCCTGTTCCTTATGCAATTCTAGGTCAAATTTATGCAGAAATATAGAACATTGGCTGGGTGCTCTCAGCTTTCACATCCGCTGCAGCGCTGCTTTCACAACCTCATGCCACCACACACGTTAATTTCCTTCCAGAGCTGCACTAACCGTTGGCC
>CM067487.1:2101721-2116721 GCA_034552555.1 Semaprochilodus insignis | reverse complement strand
ACCTCCACACACGGATTCGTTGGTTGTCTCCACCAAGACAAAAGCGGGACTCGTCACTGAAGATGACCTGCTGCCGTTCTGAGTCACTCCATGACGGTCTGGTACACTACTATTGTGTGTAAATCGTTTGCATGGCTCATTGCATGGGCGCAGCTATTTGTGGAGCTGACAGAATGGACACTAGGGGGAGAGCCCGAGAGCTGTACTGTACAATGAAGGATGTAATATGATTTTGAGATGCATCCCATAATACATGATATGTACAGTACATATTCCATAAACAACCAAATCATTAATTATCCAGATTAGACATAAATGAATCACTCCTAACAGAGTAGTGTGTGTATGTGTGTGTGTCTGTGTGTGTGTGTTTCTGTGTCTGTGTGTGTCTGTGTGTGTCTGTCTGTCTGTCTGTCTGTGTGTGTCTGTCTGTGTGTGTCTCTGTGTGTGTGTGCCTGTGTGTCTGTCTTTGTATGTGTGTGTGTCTGTGTGTCTGTCTGTCTGTCTGTCTGTCTGTGTGTGTCTGTCTGTGTGTGTCTCTGTGTGTGTCTCTGTGTGTGTGCCTGTGTGTCTGTCTGTGTATGTGTGTGTCTGTCTGTCTGTCTGTGTGTGTGTGTCTGTGTGTGTGTCTGTCTGTCTGTCTGTGTGTGTGTGTCTGTGTCTGTCTGTGTCTCTGTGTGTGTGTGTGCCTGTGTGTGTGTGTGTCTGTGTGTGTATGTGTCTGTGTGTGTCTGTCTGTGTGTCTGTCTGTGTGTGTGCCTGTGTGTGTGTCTGTCTGTGTCTGTGTGTGTGTGTCTGTGTGTGTCTGTGTGTGTGTGTGTGTGTATGTGTCTGTCTGTGTCTGTGTGTGCGTGTGTGTGTGTGTATGTGTGTGTGTGTGTGTGTGTGCCTGTGTCTGTGTGTGTCTGTGTGTGTGTGTGTCTGTGTCTGTCTGTGTCTCTGTGTGTGTGTGTGCCTGTGTGTGTGTGTCTGTGTGTGTATGTGTCTGTGTGTGTCTGTCTGTGTGTCTGTCTGTGTGTGTGCCTGTGTGTGTGTCTGTCTGTCTGTGTCTGTCTGTGTCTGTGTGTGTGTCTGTGTGTGTCTCTGTGTGTGTGTGTGTGTGTGTATGTGTCTGTCTGTGTCTGTGTCTGTGTGTGCGTGTCTGTGTGTGGCTGTGTGTGTGTGTGTGTGTGTGTGTCTGCCCTGTTATGGACTAACAGCCTGTCCATGGTGTTTCCTAAAGCTTTGAGAGGATGACTGAGTGATTTCTACCAGGCCTCTGATTGGCCAGCTTCATGTTCAAGTTTTCTGTTCCACCTTTAAAGGAGAGCAGTTCAAATCTGGGACCTTCACTGGCTCCTGAACGTAACCGCTACACCACTTCAGGTTAAACAGGACGTTGGAATGAGATAAAAAGTCATTTTTAGATTCTTATTTAATAAATGTTTTGCTTTCCACAATGTCTATTACTAGTGCTGTCACTTCCTGACAGATCAGTACGGCCATCTCCAGCAAATAAGCACAAGTGAATTGCGATAATAACTCCAGTTGCCAAATGTTAACAAATGGTTGTCAAATGAATAGAGAGGAAATAGAAGCAATTATTTGCCCTCGTTATGAGTTCAGGAAATGTAATTTGCAGCTTGTACAGGGTCTGTTTGGTACAGTGAAATGGGTCTCAGTCAGGCGTTAAACAATCCTTCTAATTGTGTTCAAATGACCCACTAAAGCTAACCTCAACTCACCCAAGCATCAGACTCATGGCCAGATCTTCTGTCGCACTGCTGGTGGCCTGTTTTTGCTCTCAGCTTGGCCAGTGGGTTTATCGTTTCACCCAGACTGTGTTGACTGTAGCGTTAAAGGGAAGCACAGCAGGTATTTAACTCTCAGTACAGCCCATCTATGAATACTCACCCTCACGTCCCAACCATGAACACATTTCTATACGACTGCACCTTTAGCCTACAGCAGTTTAGCCCCGCCCATCCAGCCCACAGCAGTCAAGCTGTTGACAGACTGTGTAAATAATCTGTCCTGGCTACACTGACTGAGTTTGTTGTTTCATAGGAGGTGCAGAAGGCATGCACCACTTTAATGTCATCTGATTATGTGATCACAGACAACTCATTTTCTCATTTTCAGGTTCAGACAAGATAAGACCTTTCTGCTGTGTCCTCTGAAACAGTCATAGGTTACTAAACTCCGAAACGACCCTGAAAAACAAGGACAATGACGTAAGGAACCACAGCTAAATAATGTTAATACAGATACAGATACACTATACTGCCAAAAGTATTCGCTCGTCTGCTTCACACGCATGTACGAACTTGAGTGACCCCCATTCTTAATCCATAGGGTTTAATCTGATGTCCATTTACAGCTATAACAGCTTCAACTCTTCTGGGAATTCTTTCCACAAGGTTTAGGAATGTGTTTATGGGAATTTCTGACCATTCTTCCAGAAGCAGATTTGTGAGGTCAGACACCAATGTTGGACGAGAAGGCCTGGCTCGCAGTCTCCGCTCTAATTCATCCCAAAGCTGTTCTATCGGGTTGAGGTCGGGACTCTGTGCAGGCCAGTCCAGTTCTTCCACACCAAACTCCCTCATCCATGTCTTTATGGACCTTGCTTTGTGCACTGGTGTGCAGTCATGTCCCCACAAAGTTGGGAGCATGAAATGGTCCAGAGTCTCTTGGTCTGCTGAAGCATTAAGAGTTCCTCTCACCGAGCCCAATTCCTGAACACCACCCCCACACCATAATCCCCCCTCCACCAAACTCTACACAGTGCAGTCAGACAAGTACTGTTCTCCTGGCTACCAAAAATGTGCCGCATCTTCGGAATTTTCAGAGGTAGCCAGCTGCACCCATATTCCAAAAGCCTTTAAGCACTACAGCAGCAGTGAGGGTCTGCAAAGTGCTGTCCCAAACGCCTCACGCTCACCAAACAAACGTGAGGTTTTGGGCTTGAGCTGCATGCATGAGTCACATTTGGTCGCTGTGGTAACTTTACAGGAGAGGGCAAAAACCTCATTTGAATGTAAGTCAATGGAACCAGACTTTTCTTCCAAGCGATTTTGGACCAGTTCTGTTGGTCCATTCATCATGAAATTTCCACAAAGTGTAAACAACAGCTGCTGTGTTCAAACGATGCATAAAAGTAAAAATCAACAAAAACGGAGATACAGGTTTTATACTGGACAGCGACGATTTGTTTGGTTAGAGTGAGTGAAATGATACGACTATACGCATTGAGCTACTCCAGTTAAACTTCAACACGCTCCTACTTTGCCATGGAACCAAAGCCAGCGCCGCTTCATTCCCTCCCGCATCTCTCACAAAGCCGAAACACAAGCTTGATTGGACTACAGAGCTGCTGGCTGGTCGTACTCGATGACACGTCCACATTTCTACCGATCCAGTAACACAGTGAATGGGACATTGGGCCAGACTAGGTGTGTTTTGTTGATCACGGTTGTGTCAGAAAAGCACATAAATTACAATTTTATTGGCCGGGGAGCAAATTCAAATGCTGATTTTGCTAAACAGATAAATTATAAATAATTAATGTAATGAAATTTTAAACATTTTAAACCAAGAATTTATGATCAGTATACGAATTGCAAGTAAACAACAAATAAACAAATGATTCAACAAACGCCATCACCTAAAACAACATCAATTAAATTAATTTAAAGTAAACAACAGCTACTATTTGAATACTTTGATGTCTTTTAATGTGGCTCAGCCAATCAGATATCAGAGCCAGAAACTTAATTATTGAATTTTAATGGGTTGCATGATTTTGGGCTTCCCGGTTAGCACGTACTCGTGACTAACATCACAATTTGCATGCCTAGCAGTGGCTACATTGCACTGTTCCTGCCATAACAAAAACTTCATAGGAGAAGAAAACAGGCGTTGTTAAGTTCAATGTTGGTTAAGGTAACAAGATTTCTGGCCACTTTTTGACTATTTGGTAACAGCAACATTATGAGACGTTGGTCTAATCACATGAATCCACACCCACAACCCCAAACTCCCTCTGACTGGCTTTCTTCTCAACACCCTCACATTTCAGTCTCCATACTACAGCAGGAACAAGAGGCCTTTGTGCCCAGCCATCCATACATGTTTAGCTCAGTCTCATGACCCACCCTTCATCCTAATGCCAAAGTCTGGGGCTAAAGGACATCAACGATATATTTGGAATAGAATTACAATGAGAGTGATTTATAGTGGGGCCATCAACGAATCAACAACAACAAAAAGGTCTGTCATATTAACGTTTTTATTAATAAATCAGTGAATAAATGAAGCATCAGACTCTGGATTTACTGAAACTTACATAACAGTGTTAGAACAGAGCAAACAGGGGACCTCTTAAATACAGCAACAATTCGATCAAATTTATACAATTCGATATAATATATACAAACAAGTTCACATAGGTTTAGAATAAGAGATATGCGCTCGAGTGCTTGGTTAAACATCTGTTATCTCCACGCAGAAAGGTAACGTGAAGGCCTAAGAGACTTCAGTTGTGAATCCAAAGAGTTACTACAAAGTCATAAAACAACTACAGTGGCCATACCAGTGATCTACCAAGGCCTGAGCAACTACAGTGGTCATACCAGTGATCTACCAAGGCCTAACAACTACAGTGGCCATACCAGTGATCTACCAAGGCCTGAGCAACTACAGTGGCCATACCAGTGATCTACCAAGGCCTGAGCAACTACAGTGGTCATACCAGTGATCTACCAAGGCCTAAGCAACTACAGTGGTCATACCAGTGATCTACCAAGGCCTGAGCAACTACAGTGGTCACACCAGTGATCTACCCAGGCCTAAGCAACTACAGTGGCCATACCAGTGATCTACCAAGGCCTAAACAACTACAGTGGTCCAATCAAGGGATTTACCAAGGCCTAACAGCTGTAGTGGTCATACCAAGGATCTACCAAGGCCTAAGCAACTACAGTGGTCATACTAAGGGTTCTACTAAGTTCTAAGCAATTAAAGTGGTAGAACTTTAGGGCTTTGCTAAGTCTTAAGAAACAACAATGGTTTTACTGTAAGTTCTACCAAGCCCTGAGCAAACGAAGGAAGGAAAACTTCTGGAATTCTGACTTCAGAATGTTAACGTTCACGTGAATGCTCTAGTATGAAACTGAGTTCTGAGTCTCTTGCATTACTCTTCCAGTCACCAGCAAGAGTTTGCCAAAACGGTTTCAGGAAAAGACCATTACAAAGCAGCACTCGTCAGCAAGCAGCAATACATGCCATAGCACAAAGCAAATAAACAATAACTGGTTATATATCGACCAGTACATAAAGCATGCTATGAAACATGCTTCAGTATTTTCTCAACCTTATAGAATATTTGGATATTTGAGATAACATTCAATATGCTATCTGAAAATGCAAATAGTAGATAGCAGCCCTAGTTTAACGAGCTCACAGGGGACATACCTGGAAAATGATAACAGGTTAAACTACAGTATAAGCACAATCTCTGTCACGTGAACATGTGAAACATAAAGCAACCATGGCAATATTGGTTGTTGGTGATCTGTGTCATATGAGGACGCAGAGAGCTGGAAGCGCATGCACATACACACCTGTCATACGTAATATCGTGAAGATGATCCTCAACATTTAGCCCCTTTTTACGAACCTTTAAAAGAGCCCTTGATCTACACACGAAGGTTGCGGATGCTGAGAAATATCACATCAATACACATCAATGCAAATGGCCAGCAACATAACCTTTCAGTTTCTGAAATACTGCAGCAGTTCTCCACCTCGCACAGACTCGCGAGCACACACACACGCAGTAGGGTCTCTGGGTCTCTCTACAGGGGCCAGGCCGACATCTGTAGCAGGGAAGGCAGAGGAGGTGGAGAAAGGTTAGCAGCGCTGTGCGTCTCGCCGAGAGATCGATGTTACACAGGGCCCAAGCCGGGAGAGGAAACCCTACGGCCGGACTCAAGTACAGGGAATAAACCCCGGAGCCTTCTGGAGGCTTGAAGGGATACGTCCCCCGCCGAAGAAGTACTAACGCTTCCAATAATGAATGAGGGCTAGAAGGGATTAGCCTTATGCAAATAAGATCATGCTAACTGACACCATTAGCTTTCGTTTACTGCTAACCATGCAGCAGAGGTCACTCCGTAAACAGAGGCCACGCCCAAAATGAACAGACATAGAAATGAAATTCATACCTGAAATGAGCAACAGAGCTTGAAAATACATTTACTGGTCAACCACGTTGGTCATACTGGTCTATCAGCAAGGTCATGCAAGTCGGCTAACTTGGTCATGCTAGTTAACTGGCTTGGATATGAGCAGCCTGGTTTTGTTGGTCAGCTAGCTTGGTTAGGCTAGTGAACCAGCTTGGTCTTGCTGGTTGAACAATTTGGTTAGGCTAGTGAACCAGCTTGGTCTTGCTGGTTGAACAATTCGGTTAGGCTAGTGAACCAACTTGGTCATGCTGGTTGAACAATTCGGTTAGGCTAGTGAACCAGCTTGGTCTTGCTGGTTGAACAATTCGGTTAGGCTAGTGAACCAGCCTGGTCTTGCTGGTTGAATAATTCGGTTAGGCTAGTGAACCAGCCTGGTCTTGCTGGTTGAACAATTCGGTTAGGCTAGTGAACCAGCCTGGTCTTGCTGGTTGAACAATTTGGTTAGGCTAGTGAACCAGCCTGGTCTTGCTGGTTGAACAATTTGGTTTGGCTAGTGAACCAGCTTGGTCTTGCTGGTTGAGTAACTTGGTCATGCCAGTCAGCCAGTTAATTCATGCTGGTCATCTAGCTTGGTTGTCTGGGGCAATCAGCTTAGTTATGCTGGTGGACTTGCTTGGTTGAGTTGGTTGTTCATTCTCTACTAATAACTCAAGACTCAATTTCCTAAACATGCCAAATTAAACATCTTCCGCTGCTGAAAGCCCAAGATTCCATTTTCCCTGTCATGAACATTCCTACCACATCTACCAGCATTAATATCCCATCCAGATTTGACTGGTACCGTTCATTTATTCAGCTAAAACATGTGCATTGCATTTCCTGACACTTTATCTAAATTTGAAAGGCAATTGATGGCAAAAAGAGGTGAAACAAATCGAATCTACAAGAGCATTGACTGATTCACTGGTTGTTATGCCGGGACTGCAAACGTCCTATCCTACCAGCAGCATAAAGTCTGAACCGATGTGATACCCAACAAGCACATTCAATAACACGACCGCTGACCTTAAAACGTAACTCAATAAACACAAACGGTGGGCTGAGAAAATCCTTTGACATTTAAAGATAGTCTCCTTAAAAGCATTTGGGGGGAGCAGCACACGAACGGTCGGCATCATGACATCCAACCTTCTGGTTTCTTATTAACGCTGACGGAGGACACGACATGTGGCTGTGTGTGATTTCAACACCTCTATTTTACCGAATGTGCCAACGCTGTTTAGCAGAATCTGCTTCGAGCAATGCGAAAAAGACGCCAGACAGACAAGTGTCGTTCTTCAGCTGGGCTGCGAGGCCTGACATTTCATTAAATGCAATACAGCTGTGACATTTAAACGAATCAAGAAAGCAGCAGCACAGAGAAATAACGTTTGGGCCCCTGTCAGTCTTAGTAAGACAATTAGCCTTCAGGCCAGGTTTGGTTTCAATAGGTCTTCACTCTCGGAAGTCAAGGTTGGGGGCCTCTTCACCACACAGACGCTTCGCTGACCCTGGAACTGTTCTACAAGTCTAAACCGGGCCTTGTGTTTATCTGAATTCAGCGGCTGAGATGTAAACAGAGTCGTTCGGAGTTTGGTTTGGTGCGGAATGATTAACTGTAGAGGAACGTACTGTGAGCGAAGTGATGGGAACCAGGGGTCACCACGTCTATCACACACATATCTAAACCACCAGTGAACCTACATGTGTCGTCTGAGGTTGGAATGTTGATGACGGGAAAATCTCTGAAATTAATAAGTCTACTTTTGGGACAATTGTTCTTCAGACCACTCCACCATGTTAGACCATCATAACACGTCTCTTCACGTAACAACTTTCTGTAAACAGACACCCAGTTCTTATCACTGTGAACGATGCTGACTCATAATGGCTTACATCATGATGCTTACATGTACGTGTGTGTACATATATATATATATATATATACACACACGTGTGCGTCTGTATGCATGTGTGTATATGTATGTGTATATGTGTGTGTATGTATGTGTATATGTGTATGTGTGTATGTGTGTATATGTATGTGTATATGTATGTGTATGTGTGTATGTATGTGTGTGTGTGTATGTGTGTGTGTATGTGTACATGTGTATGTGTGTCTGTATGTGTATATGCGTTTATGCATATGTGTGTATATGTGTATGTGTATATGTATGTCTATGTGTGTATGTATGTGTATATGCGTTTATGCGTATGTGTGTATGCGTTTATGCGTATGTGTGTATATGTGTGTGTGTGTATGTATGTGTATGTGTGTATATGTGTATGTATGTGTATGTGCATATGTATGTGTATGTGTATGTATGTATGTGTATATGTGTATGTGTGTCTGTATGTGTATATGTGTTTATGCGTATGTGTGTATGTATGTGTATATGCGTTTATGCGTATGTGTGTGTATGTGTATGTGTGTCTGTATGTGTATATGTGTATGTATGTGTATATGCGTATATGCGTATGTGTGTATATGTGTATGTATGTATGTGTATGTGTGTATATGTGTATGTGTATATATATATATTAGTAGTAGTATTCCTCCCCCATTACTGATGTCAACTGTCTGTAAAGCACTTTGAACTGCCAACGGTATGAAAGATGCTCTATAAATAAATATTTTTATATAAATATAATATAAATAAATGTATTATTATTATTATTATTATTATTTACATCAGAATGACTTAAAAAAAAACAAAAATGAAACCGTGAAATTCCCCTGTAACGTCAGCTACAGCCTAATATTCTCACTTCTCCGGCCTGGCAAACTCGGTGTTATCACCAGTAACTTCTCAGTTTAACACTCAGCGATGTGTAGTCATTATTGGAGACGTCATAAGTACCAATGTGGTAAAAGGCCATACCAAAACTCCGAAAACAAGATGTTTGTTGGTTCTAGAGTACCGTAGGTACCAGGGATCCATTTTTTCTGGTCCTGACCATGTGGCAGCCTACCAGTATGGAAAACAACAACATGTGGAAGATGGAGGAGACAAGCGCAGCTGCACTGACTGCTCGGCACTTACTGGTTGCTAGAAAGGTCATGAACATTCCTACCATTAATTTCCCTCCAGATTTGTCTGGATCTCTGGAACCTACCTACTGATTACTGGAAAAGTCACGTATGGAAACACTATGCTATTGAGCTGGACGATCACAGACTGACAGATTCACAAAAACCTGTATGCAAAAGTGCCATCGAACTTTTCAGACGGAAGATGGGTTGACAGCATTTGGGTGGCCCGCTCCCGGTAGCAAGATGTGGGCCACATATGCACCACATTAGGGCCACGGCTCAGCCAAAAGTAGGCAACTCTGCCTTACCTGTGCCAGAAGTGGATGAGATCCGTTTTGCAGCAGGTGGGCCAAATGCATGTGAGTATGTGGGCCACCTTTGGCTCACAGCAGACAGCCAGTGCCGACAGTGGGCCAGCAGTGCCATAACTTTGCCAGATGTGGCCTGCATCCACTTACTATCTGGGATTTAGCCTGTTTAATTTCTGCAGTGGTGAAAAATGGCAAAATTAATAAAACAGTGAAAAACCGTGTTGGGTATTCGGGCTTCAGCCAAATTGTGGTCGGCTTCGGCCAGACATTTTCATTTCGGTGCCTCCCTGTTTGCTTTGGTTAAGTACTACCGTGTGTAGGCTAACACAATTTAGTCATGGCTCTTAATACCAGCATGTATAAACTAGAAGCAAAATAAACACATACAGTTTGTGCAGTGCTGCAACTAGCTTGAATTTAATTCTATTTAGGAATTAAAGTGCAGCACGTCTTCAGCTTTTCTTATCATCACAGAACATCTGAGTACGGGAGAGCGGGGTTGCACGGCACACTTTTCACTCTCAGCATTGGGACGGGTGGGTACAACATTAACATCGCTTTGGTTTCAAAGAACAAACCAACAAATGAAGAATCACCTGAGCCTTTCACTCAAACCCAACCACAAACAAACCTCAGTCCTCTCCAATCTCCATGTCGGACTATTGTGCTTTTCAGCAAGGTGACTTCTTCACGACTCTTAATCGGTAAACCATGTTACTTAAAGTGTGATTGATTGCCTGACATTGATTACGTGGACTGTCCGGTGCTGTTCCAACAACAGATGACACGCAGCAATGTGGACACTGGCCGAACGGGGCTGCTTTGTCTCAAGCACCTGGTCACAGCGAATCAATTAAGGCATCACCAAGATTAAGTTAGGGGTGAATAAGGCCTTCGCTATTCGCCATCTTCAGCGATCTTATTTGTCCTCTGCTGAGCTCTAAACATAGAAGCTTGGCCTTAAAGCTTCAGCCGGTCCAATTAGATAGAAATTAGCCTGTCCAAATTTGTTCAAGCCGCATGACCTCACAAAGAGCAAAGCAAATAGCCAACCACAAAGCTTCAATCAGTGAACATCCGTCTCAGTACATCGTAACAAAGCACTAGCTCGATTCTAACTCGATTCTAAAACGTCATTTAATCAATAATGCTGAATTATGGAAATAAGAATTAAGCATATTAAACATATTTATTCAACACTGAAAATCTTAACATCCCAGCAGACATACCTAAAAGCACTTTACACGCATATTCAGTGACCCCCCATTCTTAACCCATAGGGTCTAATCTGATGTCGGCCCACCCTTTACAGCTATAACAGCTTCAACTCTTCTGGGAATTCTTTCCACAAGGTTTAGGAATGTGTTTATGGGAATTTCTGACCATTCTTCCAGAAGCACATTTGTTAGGTCAGACACTGATGTTGGACGAGAAGGCCTGGCTCGCAGTCTCCGCTCTGTTCTATCAGGTTGAGGTCAGGACTCTGTGCAGGCCAGTCCAGTTCTTCCACACCAAACTCGCTCATCCATGTCTTTATGGACCTTGCTCTGTGCACTGGTGTGCGGTCATGTTGGAACAGGAAGGGGTCGTCCCCAAACTGTTCCACAAAGTTGGGAGCATGAAATGGTCCAGAGTCTCTTGGTCTGCTGAAGCATTAAGAGTTCCTCTCACTGGAACTAAGGGTCCGAGCGCAACTCCTGAACAACACCCCACACCATAATCCCCCCACCACCAAACTCTACACTCGGCACAATGCAGTCAGACAAGTACCGTTCTCCTGGTACCGCCAAACCCAGACTCGTCCATTCCACGCTCTGCATGGTGCTTGGTGATGTAAGGCTTGGATGCAGCTGCTCGGCCATGGAAACCCATTCCATGAAGCTCTCTACACACGGTTCTTGAGCTGATCTGAAGGACACATGAAGTTTGGAGGTCTGTAGTGATGGACTCTGCAGAAAGTTGGTGACCTCTGTGCACTATGACCCTCAGCATCCGCTGACCCCGCTCTGTCATTGTACATGGTCTACCACTTCGTGGCTGAGTTGCTGTCGTTCCCAATCGCTCCCACTGTGTTATAATCCCACTGACAGTCGACTGTGGAATATTTAGTAGGGAGGAAATTTCACGACTGGACTTGTTACACAGGTGGCATCCTATCACGGTACCACGCTGGAATCCACTGAGCTCCTGAGAGCGACCCATTCTCTCACTAATGTCTGTAGGAGCAGTCTGCATGTCTAGGTGCTTGGTTTTATACACCTGTGGCCATGGAAGTGACAGGAACACCTGAATTCAATGGTTTGGATGGGGGAGTGAATACTTTTGGCAATATAGTGTATGCTAGCAATAAAAAAAAAATCCCAGCTGCCATGTCTGCTGCAATTACAAAGAGCACCTCACTCCATGTCAGTTTCAACATAATACTGAAGTTTGAGCTATTTTATTTTCCAACACACTAAGATAAGACAAGGTAGCCTTTTATTATCCCACATGGGGACATTTTGAACTGTTACAGCAGAATATCCAGTAAACAGCTACAGAGCAGGAGGTAGATTAAAGTGCAAGTTATACAGAATACCAAATATAAGAAATTACAAATTAAATATAATAAAATAAATCTCTATTATTAGGTAAAAAATAAAATACAATTAGAAACTATATAAATGTACATGTGTAATTGCGCAGATATATATTACACAGTTACTGAAAGATATTTCACAGGTATTTTATAGATATTACAGAGTTACGTTCTTATACCAGCTACACACATACTGGTGATCTTAGCAGTCACCTGAATACTGATGGTACAGGCCGTCAGAGCGCAGGAGTTACAGTGATGTTGCTATAACGATGGTCATCTGAATAAAGGGCCTGAAAATGTCTGCTTAATAAAGTTTTGATCTGTAAATGTGGGAAGTTTAGCTGTGAATGTAAACAGAGTCATTTGAACTGAGCTGCAATAACCCCGGTAGAAGTAATCAGGGGCAGGGTACCGACACTCTCGACCAGAACTCTCTAGAACACTGGCTGGGAGAAACTTGAAAACCCAGCGGCCTAACATTCACGCCGGTGTTCTGGATTAAGCCGTGCCTTCCTCCCCCGGTTCAGACGGATGTGCGGAGTCATGTTGGAGATGTTTATCTGCGAGGGCAATGGCAGCCGCTTTGTCTGCTGAGAAACGGCAAATTGAGCTGAACAACAAGCGAGAGGCTCTCAGAGGGGGTGTGGGAAAACACGCCCCCCGAATCCCTTCCTATGAATAATTACATCATTTACAAGTGAATAGGATTAAACTGCTTTAGCGCTCTCGCTGGGGTCGAGGCTCAGCGGGGAGAAGAGCCGGAACCTTCCAAATCTGTAATTAATCTTCATTTACACTGCGTATACTTCTCACTATATACTCTATATTCTATCTGTCTGTCTGTCTGTCTGTCTGTCTATACGTCTATCCGTCTGTCTGTAATTGGTCCATGTCGGTCGGGTGGGTGGTGTAACAGGTCCAAGTGCCAGAAGTTAAATGGGTCAATCGCAAAACATACAAGCCCACAAAAACGAAGAAAACACAAGCTCTTTTCTGTCCAGCGAGGAGGAGGGAAACCCATGAGCGCTCATTAAACCCGCTGCTGTGTCACATGCTTTCCATCCGTTTCAGCTGAAGAAGGGAGGGAAAGAAAGAGAAGAAACAGACCACGATTCCTACATGAGCACTTTTCTGAGAGAGCTCATTCACCGATGATGGCGCGGGCCAACACATAGCTGTGCATCTGTATCAGTGTCCTTACAGCAACATGCACTTTTATCTTAGCAGCACAAACACTTCTCAAACTGCAGGGCTAATTAAAGCATGGCCATGCTAACGTTATTAATGCTAACTAATGAACTATATACATGAACTATATACATGCTAATTTACTAATCTTATTAAAGCATGCGCATGTTAATGTTATGAATGCTAACTTACAAACTGTGTTCATGCTAATTTACTAACCTCATTAAAGTATGAGCTTGCTAACGTTATTAATGCTAACTAATGAACTTAGCTTGAGAAAAACTAACTAATGAAATTAACTTTATGCTAATTTACTAACTGTATTAAAGCACAGGCTTGTTAACTTAATTAATGCCAGCTTATTAACTGTATTAATGACAATTTACTAACCTTTTTTAAAAGCAAGGGCATGGCAACTGTATTAATGCTAACTTATTAACTTTATTCATGCTAATTTACTAACCTCATTAAAGCAAGGGTTTGTTAACTTGATTAATGCTAACTTATTACTTTTATTAGTGCTAATTAATTAACATTACTAATGCTAATTACTAACCGTATTAAAGCACAAGCTCATTATCTTTATTCATCTTAACTTATTAACTTTATTAATGATAATTTGCTAACTTTTTTAAAAGCATGACCTCGTTATCTTTACCAATGCTATCTACTTATCTTTATTAATGATAACTTATTAACTTAATTAATGCTAATTTAACAACTTTATTAAAGCACAAGCTCATTAATTTTATTAATGCTAATTGATTACTAATTTTATTATTATTTTACTAATGATTTTTACATTTTTACGCTAACTAATGCTAACTAATGCTGAGTAATTCACGTAACCTTTTTTGGCCCAGCCCTAAGAAGCAGCTCCAGGTTCATGAAGCTGTTCCACAAGCTGCAGAGCTTTCAAACACGGCGTCCACGCCTGAGCAAACATCTCAGAACAATAAGGCCATCTAACTTCACGGCAGCTACGGCCCCACACTGATCGTTCCTAAAGACCACAGCCTGCGGCCACCAAACCTTCCCCAACACACAGTCTCTCCGACCGCTTCACCATTAGAAGGGCGAGTGAGCATTACGAAGCAGCTACAGCTGAAAAACAACCATCCATCGGTCCTCCATACCACCCCAGCACATCCTCAGAATGGAACATCCTCTCGGTGTCACCCAGCCCTACTCTGACTCCCAGAGATTCCGAACTCCCCCTAACTTCCTGAGAAGATACCTCTCCTTGAAGCTCCGTGTCTTTTCTCCGGCTCTCCTGAGGGAAAGGTGCCGACCTGTAAGTCAGACGGTTATCAGCTTGTAGGAGTGTAAAGGGTGTGATCGCATTCCTCCGTCATGCCCTCGCTTTGATCAGCAGCTCTCGCTTTCCAAAGAACTTGCAACAACACAGACCACTGCTGGACCACCAGACCAGATTCGGAGTCTTACCCAGTGACCCGCACGTTCATCTCCTGCTGCAGTGGTCAAGAGGTTAAGGCTGGATGTCCAGAGGAAGGACTTACCCGAGAGTTTGGCTTTCTGGTGGGCTTTCCATGGAAAGTAGCTTAGCAGTAAGAGTCCAGCAGCTACAACACACGCGCCTGCCTGACAGCCTGCCAGGCCACACCCCCTGCCTGGGACAGGACAGGCCCACCGCGGTCAGCTCCTCGCCTGTGTGTGTGT